>CM042154.1:32151910-32391910 GCA_023376005.1 Doryteuthis pealeii | reverse complement strand
GGAGAAGAGAGATTTGTGAGAAAATGACCTTGTTCATAAAAAAATAAAGGGACAGAATGAGGGGCCATGTGAAAGGATTTTGAAATATGAAAGTTTTATATATTAATTGTTTCTTTCAGAGCAAAGAAATGAAAATGATTGGTACAATTGCTGTTAAGATAGTTAAGATTACCATACAATGTTTAATAAGAGATGATATTAGTTAAGGGGAAAATATCATCATGTTAAGTATAGATTTTATAATTAAACACAGCATAATTTTAATATGTTAGTTGGAACATTACTTTTCAAAAATAATTAACAAAGGGTTGCTAAACTAATAAAAAGTACATTAATCAAAAACTATCACATTTAGTGTAGCGAACAATGCCAAAAGACATTTTAGTTGATAGTAAACAATGTGGAGAGAATTGATACTATGAAGTGATAATGCCAAGAGAATTGTTAACCTTTAGCAAAGAATACTGAGAGTATTGTTACTTTGTAATTGATAATGACCATATATATTTGTGCATAGACTGAAATTTTAAAGACTTAATTTTTAAGCAAAATCTAAGAATCAACCTATACATGGGTAATAATTTTTGAAATAAGTTGAAAATGAAAGGAACTATAAGTAATCCTTGGTTTCAAAATTTAATTCCAGAAATTAATGTTTTCATGATCATGAATCTAATGTTGACTTATACAGTAGTTTTTTTAAAAGTTGCTTTTGACACATTAAGTTAAATGCTAAGTCATATCATATTAATAGAATTTATGTTATAATTAGAAGTAAATAAATAAAGAAAAGAGTTCTATAATTAGCATTTAATAGTTATCTCCCTTTGATAAATTATAATTGAGGTGGTATCATACTCTCATTATTAAGTTTGTATTTACCCAACCCTTCTGCTACAGGCAGGATGTGACACGGGTCAATTTTTAAGAGGAGTAAAGCTGGTTTTGAATTCAGTTTTCCTTCTTCTAGACTGGTTGCCTTACCAAGGTTAAAGAATCCAATGGACCTTTTTAGTTACCCATAGCGGGGAGGGGGACAGAGGGATTCATGCCTTTCCCAAGGGCCTTAGTGTCAAGGAAAATGCAAACAGACTCATCCAGGATTTGAACTCTGGTTGGTGATTCCATTTCCTATAATGATAACCATTACACTAAATAGGCCTCCACATTTTATTATTAATTTGCAGTGGATCAGAAATAGATTTATTCCCTAAGAGCATTTTAATGCAACTGCACTAACAAAAATCATGCAATCATTTTCTATTTTTATTCTGTTATGGTAACACATACAAAAATTGGATCATTATGATATAGATTCTTCCTCTGGCTCAGATGAAAGTATTGGCAATTTTCCAGGTTTAAAAATGCAAATTTTCATTTTTTTATATGAAGAAATATCAATACTAATGCAAATCCTGCATGATTATTCAAACACAGATTTAAAAGTTTGTGCTGCATATGCAATCACATCTCTCTCTCTCTTATAAATATATATATATATATATATATATATATATATATATATATATATATATATATAGAGAGAGAGAGAGAGAGAGAGAGAGAGATAGTTGTAAATTTATCCACAATTATGACTATGACCAAAAGACAACACTGGTCAAAATTTAAAAAAAAAATGTTTTGAAATTTTGTGCAGCAGGTATTGCAAATGAGTGCTGGTCACTATGGTATGGCACAGCACATTTTGACCAGCACTCATTTGCACTGGTCAAAATGTGCCGTGCCATACTATAGTGACCATAGTGACACTTGCAATAGATTATAAATCTCCTTCTCCAAATCTCTTGGTTTTAAAAATCCTAAGTCTTAAGATAATTCAAGATAAACTAACAAAATGATGAAAAGTGATAATCATGATAGAATCAACTAAAAAAGACTAAACAAAATGTATTAGTACCACAAAAGTGGGTAGATAAAAGGACAAAACCAGGTTTTGCCTTTAGATACGTATAAGCATGTAGACTGTATATAGTATATATAAAAGTACAATTGGTGATTAAATGGACTTACAACTAGTGGGTTAGAACCTAAACTACGTCTATCTGTATGTATGTAGAAATTAACTAAGCATTATGTAATCGATAACATTATGTAATGCAATTTGATCTGTTTGAATTCTTAAATTATAAGATTAAATTGACATTTCCAGTGCATTTCATGCTAGGTTGAATATTTACAAGCTACTGCACCTCATCACGTGATGTACTGTAAAATGGCTGACTGCTTCTCATGTGGGTTTTTTTCTTCTTCAATGGATTAAATCCTTGATTGGAAGATGAGGAAATTTCAGCTGATCATGCTGGGTAGAATTAACAACATCTGTGTTCCTTGGAAGTTTTCAATTCACAAGAAGTACAGAGGAAAGGTATACCAAGTGCAATTGCTTTTCAGATATTAAATACTATCATCTATATTATATCAATGTAGTAATGTCAAAAGAAAGCAGAAGTAGAGACACTTTTTTGATGACCACTCAGTTATTTTAAGACAATTATCCAATGTATAAGTGATATACTCATAAGTTTATATTTGGCTATATATATATATATATATATATATATATATATATATTATTAAAATTTACATTGTCTGTGTGTTTTTCTCTCTTTCTCTCTCTCTCTATATATATATATATTACACACACACACACATCTATACAAGAGAAAAACTAAACAACCAGTCATTTGGCTATTATAAATTAATTTATTTCAACTGGTTTCTTTATAAAAAAAAGTCAGTATCTTCAGATAGCCACATATACAATGGAGAAAAGCAAAAACATATCTTTTGCTGTAGACTTTTTCCTCATTTAAAAACACCAAAAAAATATTTGTAAGAATATGGAAAATAAAGAAGGTCCTAAATAGAAACATTCCCACCACCAACCCACCTGACCTACTGTATATATATCTGTGTACTGTGGCCGAGGCGATAAAGTGTTTCACTAGTGTTTCACTGTGTCTGCTGAAGTCCCGGTTTCGATTTCTGTCGGAGGGAAATCGTTAGTATATACCGCTGATGAGACTTAATAAAGTCGAAACAGTCTGTACGGTATTCTACACACCGAGCCATCCTTTGCTGGGATTACACTTATCAAGTTCATTTTCTATAAGAAAAAGTATCGAATTTTATGCGATATATGCGTTGTAAGTGCCTTCAAGTAAAAATTTAATATATATATATATATATATATATATATATTATACATACACAAATATTTTTAGGTTGTTGGTTATATAGAAATATGCATTTGTGTTCTCTTGATTAGCTTTGTATATTTTGTATGCCTTTCTTTTTGCATTGCATACAAAATGTTTGAGATAATAAGAGTTTTGAAAAACAAATAGATGATATTCAAACAGTCTAAAAAATCCTTAAACCATCTTAACATAAATATAATAATACCCTCTCTCTATATATAACTGTAGCTCAGCAAAAATAGTACATCATATCATGATTTTTTTAAAAGCAATTCACTTAAAATGCTTTAAGAGAATAAAGCAATTTCCAGTTCATTTGGCAACTGAATGATAATTACATGGGATCTATATTCATGCTGAAGATATTTTTAAATCCTTCAAATTCTCAATATAATGGAGATAACTATGAAATGCTAATTAGAATCTTCATTCTTCCCTAAATAAAAAAATATCCATATTATCATGGATCACTGTTACAATGAGAACCCAACAGGTTAAACAATAAAATTAATTCAAACTTAAAAGTTAATTAACTCTTTCCCTCATCTCCTAATATATAAAGTACAATTTATTGATTACAAAACCTGTTATTATGGTAACAACAAGGCATTGTATTATGGAATCTTGTGGTGATGTAAAAACATTTTTTGTATTAACTGTTAAATTTGATAAATAAAACTACTCTGTAGATAAGTTTTGAGATATGCATTAATATATGTATATATTAAAAATTATTTTAATTTATCATAATCATTTTCACTTATAGAAAGGGATGAAGTTCCCAGCTGAATAACTAATAACTATATTATTCTTTTGCCCATGAATTGTTACATTTCTAACAAAATATTTTAACTTGCATAGAAAAAGCATGTTTCCCCAACAATAAGATATATTTCAAACTTTAAGAATTTTATAATTACTTCAAAAAAGTGTGTAAAATAATTTTTTTTCTCCTTTGTTTACAAAATGATACTCCATAGTTTGACCAATGATTTAAAAGCTGAAAATGATGTAATAATAAAAATAACAGTTAATTATGAGATACACACATACAGGGACGGTGAGCAGGTGGAGACTGTTTGAAACCATAATATCATAAAAATACTCTCATAGAATTGTTAATTAAAAAAAAATCCTATATATATATATATATATATATATATATATATATATATACCAAAATGTTTATATATTATTTGGAATACTTTCCACGTATATAAAAAAATGATTTGTAAAATACAGTAATGTACAGTTAATGTCTAGTTGAAAACGATCCCTGTCATGGATTGTATATCTCATACCTTTGCCATATACATTAGGCACTCTAATGGCTAAACTCTTTCATCTACCAATTAGCACCAAAAAACCATGTTAAATAAAGGACATTAAAAAGGAATTCCTTTTCATCCAGTCTTCTAAAAGTATTTTTCCCCTTTGAGTTTCCTTTAGAAGTTGTTGGAAAGGTGGAATCCAAACACAACTTGAGATAAAGCTATATGAAGTGAGTTCAAAAAGTATTAAGACTGGATTCATAATTTTCTTTCAAATTGGTACTGGCTCATCTAGATGTGTAGACATCATCCTTTTATTATATAAATTCATTTTCCTACTTAATTCATCTTTGTTGTGATGAGGTGGGCATTTCTATTGGGTCATGTTAAGCCATTTTTATTGAAGACTTGAGATGTGTTTCAGATAGCTAGTGATTTGCTTCAGTATCTAGAAACTGGTGTGAGCTTTTTGAAAACTATCATAACAGGTAGGTGGATATATGATACAATTTTGAAACTCATCTTTGTGGAAGTCTTGTTATCACAAAGGTAAAAAAAGACTGAGTAATTTTGGAGAAAGACCAAAGAATTTATAGTTCACCATGAATATACTTCTGAGGGTCAAACTGTCACCAAACAAGACTTGTGCCATCTCCATGATGCTGTATATCATAAACAGCCAGATATGTAGTCTATGAATTAATGGCAGATTCACCATTACAAATGCATTTGTATACTCTGTTCAGCTTGTCAAGCAATTTTGGGGGAAACATAGGATTATACTCACAATACTTAGCTTCATGTGATTTTTTTTCTTTACTAAATTGAAAATTCATCTCAAGACTAAGATATTTGAGGATGTGAAATATATCAAAAGAAATAACTTCATGTTAAAACAAAATAAGAGGAGACACACTTAGCATAATGGTTATTATCAAAAGAAATGAAATCTTGACTAAAGTTTAAATTCTGGTTAAGACTATTTGCATATCACTTTATGCCAATTCTCTTGGAAAAGACATGAATCCATCTCATCTCCCCACCCCCCAGTTAAGTGTAAATAGTAGGGCAGACTGGGTTATTTAGCCTTGGTTATGCAATCAATCTAGGAAAAGGAAAACTCTGAATTCAAACCATCTTTATTTTGCTTAAAAATTGACCTTGTGTCACATCCTTATCATGGGAGATAGAGTATGTATTTATGCAACCTATCAAATTAGAAGTTTTATATGTGTCTATTTTGAAGAAAATTAAGGTTTCATTTATTGTTCATTTATATCTTAGTAAATATAGCTTCAGTCTCAATACTTTTTGAACACACATCATAAAGTTAAATTTTGTGTTTCTCCCTGGTCTTCTTTGATCTTCAAACTGTCTGTTTGATCCCCCTCCCTACCATTTAAGGACTGACTGGTAATCTCAGTCTGGGACAACTCTGATCTGTTGTTTATTTTTCAATCTTCAAGTCTATACAAATGTCTAACTTGCCACTCAAATTGATTTATTGTTTCATTTGGAAATATCAAGACATTGAGGTTTAAAAATTCCTTTCAAATATAAACATCCCTTCTACTGTTTCAGTTGTCAATCAAGTGATCTTGGCATAGCATTCATATATACAAAATTGGTTACTCATCTCATAACATACCCTCATTATATAATAATTAGAAGGAATTACATGGACAATCTTCTAAAATTCTAAAATAATTCTGTTTCATTTTTGTGTGTTCAATTGCAAACAAGCAATGTCAATATAAATATATGCATGAATGTATCATTATAAAGATGAGGGGATGCCTATAACTGAAAAGCTGTCTAAGCAAACATATCAAGTCTTTTTCTTTTTATGCTTAATTCAATGACATATACAGAATGCAATGTTTGGAATTGGCTTGTCATCAATCAAATATTCTTGGCATCTCAATAACATTCTTCACTTGTTTTATTTCATCTTGACAACTCTTTTTCCCAATATTTTAGCTTTCCATTTCCATTGAGTGATTAAGATAGGTGAGGAAAATATAACTTTAACATTAATCTGAATTGTGTTAATTATAATTTTTAAAAATTGAAATAGACCACTAATAGAACTGAGCCTATTCTAGTAGTGACCACCCCAAGGGGAGATTTAAGAGGTTTGAATTCAGAGTTTTCCTTCTCCTAGACTGGTTGCCTAACTAAGGTTAAAGGGCCCAGTCTGACCTACTATTTACCCATAGCTGGAGGAAGAATAGTTGGATTCATACCTTTCCCAAGGGTATTAGCGCTATGTGAACTGTGGCTTTGTCCAGGATTTGAATTTGGGTCGACGAGTTCATTTCCTACGACTCTAACCAGTACATCACACGCCTCCTTATACATAGATATATAAATTTTTGAAATTTTTATTTCTGAATACAGGGAAGGATGAATGTTATTTTTTCCTAATAAGTAGAATAAGAAATTTTAAACATGCAGCAATCCCAGGTAAGTATCAACAGCAGCTGTTTATGTGTTAACTGGCTGTTGTGTCCTGTGTGCTTATGGGCTGTGGTATCCTGGGTATTGATTGGATGTTGTGTACTAGACATTGATTGGCCTGTATGTAGTCCACTCCAGTTGAGTGGACTACATACAGGCTTTTTTTTGAGCTCTTAAGTGCAGCATGTTGAGTATAAAACCTGCACTCCATTGTTGATAAGCAATGTTGAATTGTGAGAAGCTACTAGCGACAGACCAGAATTGTTGTATTTGACTAAGAGACTTGTGGTAAATTTTGTTCCATTGTACCAAAAGAATACAAGAACCACATGGGGGAAATTATTTCCAAATTTGTTTAATACCCTTTGAAAGAATAATTTCATGTTGGCCAGAAGCCTTGTAGAAAAAAAATTGTTTAATACCCTTTGAAAGAATAATTTCATGTTGGCCAGAAGCCTTGTAGAAAATTATTTCCAAAAATATGTCATTTGTAGCAAGAGGATTAAAATATATTTTTTCACACACAAGTGAAATAACTACATTGCAAGCAAAATAATCACTTCACAATTTAGTTCCTTGAACAACTTAAGAATTAACTCAAGAAGAAGCAAAGAATTCTTTGATGACTGCCCAGTTAAAAGCTTTGACCATCTCAGGGGGTCAAGCGGAAAGAACAGATTTTTGCTATAGCATGTGAAAACAATTTTCTTTATTCCAGCTAGAAAGAGACTTTTTAAAGGATTAAAAAAAAAAAGAAAGAAAAAAGGAAAAAATAATATTTACATGAGGTATGTAACTGGATAATTTATCCATTATTCTCTTTTTTGTGTAGGAATTCTGTTTATTGTACCCCCTTTTCTTATGTTTGGTTTTTGACAATTGAACACCTTTTTACTTTGTTGAAATTTGTCATGGTGTATGCATTTTAATTGAAAATATTGGACTGAGTACTATTTTACTCAGCCCAAAATACTGGGCTTAGTAAAATAATGCTTAGCCCAAAATATCATGCATAGTGAAACTGTTCAAATTGTTAAATGCATTGATAATTTTTTTTTTGTCATTTATAATATGCATAGTTTAATTAGAATAAGAATAGTTGTCACATTTGTTTCTTTTTGATTTTTTTTTCAACAGAATAACAAAATAAATAAATAATGAGAGGTATAACAAAATTGTATCTTGGTATTTATTGTTCATTTCTAGTTCACAAAGAAGTTCCAATATCATTAAATGTCAGATTTTTAGAAAAAAATAACAAAAACAGATTACATTTTCTGTCATAATGAAAAAATGTCTCTTTTTAGATAATAGAAAATGTCACAATTCTTAAACTAATTTCGAAATACAACCAAACTGAAAAGCCAAGATCAAGTCTACACAGATTTGAAATGATTGCTCAACTTGTTTTGTTGGTCAGTAAGTAATATCAGGTTTTTAATTTCACTGAAAACAATTTACAGTAAGTGCCATCTGCCTGCAAGCAGCACTTTTAGATTAGCTAAGATTTTTATGGATGCAGCTGGCTTCTTGATAGTTCAAGTAACAAAAACATTGTAACAACATATCAATAGTTATCAGCCACAAACGTAAAATGATCTTTTCCTGAACTGCATTAAAATAAATGCCTCTGCAATTGATACAATCACAACACATACATTAATGAATGCCATTTCAAGGTAGTTTTCAAAAGTAAACATTAAGAAAAACAAAACAAACAACAAACAAACAATGGTGGTTAAAAATGAGACCAAAAGTTGATTCCTATCTCTTTTTTAGATATCATCATATTTCCCAAGTGTAAAACATAGCAAGAGAAAAAAAAAGCAAATGTCTCTCTTGAGATGTCAAGGTGCACAATTGAGTTGAAGCAATCTGTAAATTTTCAACTTCTAACTTAGTCATCTTAGAAATCTTTTTACTGTTGCTTTGTTTGTAAAAATAAACAAACAAAACAAAACAGACAACAAAAACTGTTTATAAAGAAAAAAAAATTACAGTTCAACCTTTAAACCACCATAAGATGATATGATAGTGTAAATGTTAGGAATTGTTGATAGAACATCAAGTGGAAAATAGAAACAAACAAATGGAATATTGTGTGAAATTTGACTAAATCTGTATGAGAGGGACAGGTAACATAATGGCTTATCATTGTAGTAAATGAACTTGATAAACCAATTTCAATTCCTGGATGAGGTTGTTTGTGTTTCATTGCTAATTCTCTCAGGAAAGACATGAATCCATCTCTTCTGTGCCCTACTGTTACAGCATTCACCCTGGGTCGTTTGAGCCGGCTCCAACCAATGAATTCACTGTATCCTGAATAAAGGCAGACCATATGTGGTGATCCAATGCAATTGAAGTTAGAAGCATCAGCCACTCATGGTTCCATTAACAAACTCCATAAAGACCTGGGCCCAGCATCAGCTTGGCATTTTGCTTGACTGTTTTGAGCCAGGTTTATCAGTTGATCCCCTTGGCATTTCTTCCATTCCTGAGTTGGTACTGGGTCAATGGACTCAGGGATGATGCCACTGGGTTGTTGACGTGGAGCATGACTACACCAGCAATGACATCTCACAAGAAAGAGCCTGCTGGAAGGAAGAGATTCTGCATCTTACCCAAAATGTTGTGTTAGAGATGAATTGCCACCATCAAACATGGAGAATGCAGTGAAGGCAATAATGCTTGAACACCTGACTATAGGTAAGTAGTAGATCAGCAAACTAGGTTAGGAGAAGGAAAAACTCAAAGGATCATCCACTGACAGTGTAGCTACTGTCCTATACTTGACAGGATCAACAGTATATGGTATGACACTGGAACTTTGACTATATCAGCACATTGAACAGCTTTAAGAATATGACTACAAGTAATTATGGTAATATTTTCCTTCATGTTAATTTCAGTGGCGTTCTTTTTTTTTTTTTTTTTTTAATCACAACTCACTAAAGTCATTATCTTTGTTAAAAAGAATAACTAAAATTAAGATGAAGAAAAATACTAGTTAAAAATTAATGATGAAGAACTCTGTTTCAATATAATGGAAAGAACAATTTTGTACATAAAATTTGTTCTTCAATTCTTGTTTTTAATGATATAAATTTTTATAAAATTTGATTAAGCCATTATATTTAATTGAACAGATTTTGTCAAGTGGTGTTCAATTTTTTTGATCAAGGGAGACAATGATGACCTGTTAAAATGCTTCTTTTATCTGATAGTGATTAATGATTTGTTTATGCCATTAGGAAGAGTAATTGATTAATTTAATTACATACAGAGAATTATGTTTTTCATTCAATCAATAAAACAATTATGGTAATTTAGTGTTTATTTTAACCTTATTTTGAGAATCAAAACATTCAAAAATGGTGACTAAAGTATATCTCTAGAGAATACATTTAAAAAATACATTTGATTTAGGATTTTTTTTAACTTATGAGTTCATTTTTTGTCTTTAACTATCATAAGTTGGAGACGATTTGATTGATTGATTTTAACAATGAGTAAACCTGTCTGGGGTTATTCTATGCCTAGAGGTTAGGAAATCATATACATTATACGCTTATATTTCAATTTTTTGTTTAGTTGTTTCTTCAGTTATATGATATCAACTATTCCTATCAAATACAAATAATTTGCACACAGTTGGTTTTAGATATTCTTATCTAATACTAATAATTTATGCACAATCATATGGTTTCAAGTAACTATATTTATTCAATAATAATCATTTGTTTGCAAAGAGTTATATGGTTTCAAGTAATTAATCCTTAGTAAACAATTATATCTTAAAGTAACTATTTATAATACAAATAATTCAATATGGTTTCATATATTCATATCTAAATAAATTTTAAACAGATCTATTTGACCTACAGGTGAGACTCTAACGAGTAATACCACTCGTGGTCAAAGGAGACTTTGGATTAATGGCAATGAAAGAGTACTCCACATTCCTAAAAGTTCCAGAACTGATGCAGTTTAGTGTCATACCAGGGACACCCCCTTTTTTGGGGTGGGGATATTAGTCTTACTCCTCTGCAGGGGATACAGTCAACATATTCTAAGCCCCACCAACAGGACTGGAGACTATTTGTATTTATTCTTAAAGATTTGAAGTAAGTAAATAGTAGGCTTATTTCAAATTTCACTCATATTTGAAAAATTAACAAATTATTATTCCATTTTATTTTACTTTTTAAATCACTTGTTTGGAACAGTAAGTTAAGGATTGCCAAGTAGAAAATTACTTACGTGTCCTGGTGGTACAGGAAGTTTCTTTTTAATATTGCTGCGTCCTCTACAAGCTCGGATGACAGTCTTGTGTCGATGAAGATGTATTTCAGCCTCAAGCTGGTTCCAAAGCTTGTCATGTTCAGCACCCTTCATGTCTCGGCCAAGTAACTGGATTTGTTGGATTCTGTCAAATATAAGAGAAAAAGAGAGAGAAGATAAGAAATAAGAGATGCAATGAATATAAACTTCAGCACAATGAATGAGCAGCAGGATGGCACCAAATACAAGAATATCAAATAAGATAACAAATTAGGTTTAATTTAAAAGCCAGCAATACATCTTTTTTTCCAACAAATATGTAACGACAAAAATTATAAAATGATACTTATCTTTTGACAGTGTTACAAAGTTGTTAGTTATATTTGTGTAACCATTGAATTTAAAAGACTAAAGGATTGACATTGTCAACTTATGTTTTGCATTCAGTGAGAAGAAATAGAGTTTATTGATTCATATATTAACCACATCAGGATACCCAAAGAAAAGACATAAGAACAGTCTCAAAATCAACCTGGAATGGACAAATTTACACCTCAGAAATCTCCAAACAGCTGCCTCTTATTGATCCATCTGGCATGCCCTAATTAGCATCTGTCTTCAAGATTAACTGCTGTTAGTTTCTCTCTTCTGCTTTTGACTGACATCAAGGAATAATGTTGGCTCCTGTCCTGACAGGTAGTTTTCATTGCTGTAACTGCATGTGTATATTGGATATTAGTATTTCATGCCATCTGTTCATCCACAAAAGACACAACACAATGTCTTATTCAACTCACTAGATATTGCTCACCGGGATATTGCTAAGAATTATTAAGCTATCAAATTTGCAACTGTATATATATATATATATATATATATATATATATATTTACCCAAACCCTCTGGATAAGTAGGATGTTACACAAGGTCAAGTTTTAAGCAAAGTTTATCAGAATTGAATTCAGAGTTTCTCTTCTGCTTTTCTGGTTGCTATACCAAGGTTAAAAAGTCCAATCTGTCCTATCTATCCATGCTGGAGGGAGGATTGTTGGATCCATATCTTTCCGAAGGTATTAGTGCTATGGGAAATGTAAGCAACCTTGTCCATCATTTAAATTTGGTTTGCCATGTCCACTTCCTACGAAAATAACCATTACACCACTGTATACACTAACAAAAAAAAAAAATATGCAAATTAATATAGAAATCAAGATAACTAGCCATGTAGCTACAGTAAGTTTCTTAATAGCAAATATTTTAACAGTTAAGGTATGTCACTGAAACAAATTCCCATCATGATCAAATTTCAAAAGTTCTACTGAAATATCAACTGTCATGCATTCTTGAAGTCTCTTTTCATGATTTCTTCTTCTTTGACATATCCAATACATCCAAGAAAGACTGACTTTTCTGTCAGTCTTTTTATTTCTTTTGAATATTTAATATTTCTTGGCTGAGGAAAGTGGACACTTCAAGGACTTACATAATTTCAAACTAATTACTGGAATTTCTCACAAGTATATTATGATATATATATATATATATATGTGTGTGTGTGTGTGTTTACCCAATCCCTCTGTCACTAGCAGAATGTGACACAAGGTCATTTTTTAAGTAGAGTTAAGCAGGTTTGAATTCATGTTTTTCCTTCTCCTAAACAATACCAAGTTTAAAGACCTCAATCTGCCCTACTATTTTACTCATAGCTAGAAGGAGAATAGTTAGATTCATACCTTTCCCAAGGGTTTTAGCACTATGTGAAATCACCCTTGGCCAGGATTTGAACTCTGGTCCCCATGTCAATTTTCTACAACAATAACCATTACACAACAAGTGCCTCCATATCTATCTATGTTTAATGACAAAGCCATGGTAAAGGCAACCCACCTAGGAGAAATTAGCTCCAAATCAAAACTTGACATAGGTTTCCTTTGATAGAAAAAGTCTAAGAGAAGGTACTCTGAAATAAACCCAACAGTTTGCATAGTCACAAGTTATCTTGCTATACATGTCATTGGTCTGTAGTTATGTGAGAGTGGCATGTGTCATACAAGTGTATGACATTATAATACAATGACATACAGATGTCTTACTATCTTATCATCTTATGCATCTTGTATATTTTTCGCAAGCTGAATTAGTTATTATCAGGATTTTTGAGTTGTAATTTTAGTGATAAAGATGGTTATCATTTGAAGATAGAGCAGTCATCATATGTTACCCATATATAATATGTTGTTTTATATGTCTTATATATCTTTTGACAACAACCCTTATATACAAAAATGTATTTGAAAAATGAATAATATATATATGTTAAATGATTGATTGATTTTGATAGAATATCAGTCCATGTGGTGTCATTTTGTGCCCAGAGAGATTAAGGAATTGCATTCATTGTACATTCATATTTACATTTTTTTAATAGTTATTTCCTGAGAGTTTTTTTTTACAATAAAGTAATGGCAATGGAGGGGTATTATACACTCCACAGATGTCCAGAACTGGAGCTTCTCTATCAGATGCAATTTAATGTCATACTCAAGACACCCCTTTTCTTAGCAGAGGGGGGGGGGCTTACCCCCTCTGCAGTGGATGTATATGCTAATTTACCTATGATTTGCTTTGGTTAAATAACCATTTCAAAAGTAAATTATTCAACTCTCTATTGAATGCCTATTTTCTCTTTGCACTTATGTTTTTCTACAATATATATTTTAAGATTTATATCTGAAAGTGAATTTAAGAGAGTATGTTTGATTAACTTAAACCATTTGAGGAATTACTGGTTTTGATAGGCAGTCAAAAAAGATACCTCTAAGTTTAAAACCAGGAATTGGAGTCCCACAAATAGTCTGCTGCTGTCTTCAGCCTCATTCAGGAAACTCCTGTATCAACCCTTGCCTTTCTCTTCAATATCATCTGTGGTATGGAGAGACTTGCTAAATGGGTAACTGCAGTCTTTCATACAACCATAATTAGGTTTGCATTCAGATCTAAGCACAGAGCAATGCTCTCACAAGACTACTTGGATGCTACACCATCTTGAAACTTAAAGAAAATTATAATTTTTTAATACAGAATGGAAATTGTCCTTTGTTTAAGTTTGCTAAAAAAGTTTTCTTATCATAGATAAATGTGTGGAAATGAAGTTTCCAAATCTGAACTTCAAATTCTTAAAGTGATCATTGAACAACTATTAAAAAGAAGGGAGATAACTCCTAATTTTTATTTGCAAGTTTGATATTTTTTAAAGTGGAGACAAATCAGAAATGGATTTTAAGTTAAAGTTTTTAAAATATTTCTTTAGTATGAAAAACTTTTGCCTTTATAATGGAACATCAAAAATGTCTAACTTTGTGATATGTTAAATTTGACTCTTCTCAAAATATATGTTGAGTGTTGGTGATCATTAAACAACTATTAAAAAAGGGGAGAAAAAAAGATAACTTCTAACTAATAGCTAGATATCAAAAATCAGTTTTATAGCTGATATCACATGGAAAGAAGAGCCATTTGCAAAATATTTACTTTTTAAAATCCAAACATCTGGTGTGTTTTAAAAGTCAGGAATAACAAAATATATTTCAACTCTGTAAAGAGAATCAACTCTGAACCATCAAGTTATGTTTATTATGTGGGTGTGTTACCAATTTCTTTATAAGACAGCTACTATGAGGTGTATTCAAAAAGTATCAAGACTGAAACTGTATTTACTAAAACAGAAATGAACAATGAATTAAACATTGATTTCCTTTAGTATTGATATTTAACATAATTATTCTGGTGGCTTTGAAAGTTCTCTTTTGATATGGTGTGTAGTTATGTCTCTTTTCCACTGGATTTACACTTATAACAGAGATCAATTTAAACATGTTCAGATTGATGTTCTTATACTAAACAGCAAGAAAACTGTGACATTTGTAAATATGTTTTGCTGTGATTTCTTCAGCAAAATTCTTTTACACACATCAAATTACTGAGTTATCTGTTCTAATAACTCTTGTTCTTTAGCCTTTTATCTATTTGACAATAAAGACTAAAACTTTACTCCAACAATTGCTTATCATGCCTTGTCTAAAAGAATCATAAGTCATCATGATTTATTGATTTTAATGGCATTGTAAACATGTCTGGGGTTATTTTATATCTAGACGTTATGGAATTGTGAATATTATACATTTATATTTACATTTATTGTGTAGTTTCTTTTCAAATTGTTATATGATATCAAATATTCCTATCTGATACAAATAATTTGCATATGGCTGTATGGTTTCAAGTAATTATTTCTATCTAATACTATTTATTTACAAACAATTATCTGGTTTTAAGTAATTAATAATGATAATCCTTAGTAAACAATTATAGCTTCAAGTAACTATTCTTAATACAAATAATTTATAGTTATATTGTATCAAATATTCCTATCTAATAATTTTCAAACATATCTATTTGACTCATAGATGGCACCTTAACATTCTGGGTCAAAGTGTACATGAGAATAAGGGCAATGAAGGGTGAATCCACATTCCCCAGAGATCCAGAACACAAATGCAGGGGTGTCTTACCACTCTTCAGAAGGAACAGTAAGCATTTTCTAAGCCCTGTCAACATGGGGGGGGGGAAATAAACCACCAAATATGGGTTGAGAAGTAGAAAAAAAATATCAGTTTTTGATACTGCATTACATTTCAGGAAGATAAGATCCAGTGTATATATATATATATATATATATATACACACGAGTGAACCTGAATCAAGAGATTCTAGTAGATTAATGCCATTTTTACAAAGAAAGACAGACAAAAATATTGATATTTCCTACAATTTTTAGTAAAACAAAAGAATAAAGATGTTATTCTTTTCAAACCATCTACAAATGAAAATTGATTTATGTTGATTGGTGTTTTTAAAGAGCATTATCCATTTATGTGTTGGCAGCCTTCTATCTACAAGAGATGATGGAGTAGTGTCAAATTAAAAAAAATAAATTTGAACTACATAGCTTGGGCAGGTTCATGTGGAGGATAAGCTGTTGCCCGTGCAGCAAATCCTCCTTCTCCACACAGCCGCTGTGATCCAAAGGAAAGGTACCTATGCGGTTTGGCAACAGTAGTGTCACAGGAGTTGATGGGTAATACTGGATTTCTGCATCACACCACCTTAGGGACTCCAGCTCCTGATTTGTTTTCAGGGTTTACTCCCCTAACCTTTCCTTGAAAGGCAGCAGAGGTTTTGTGTCGGACTTTTCCTTGACTTTGATGGATTGCCAACCAAGGCTAAGGAGCCCCTTTTAACCCATTTGGGGATTTATGGGTGTAGTAAATACTCTAAAACTTTCTACTATCAATGTTCCTGAAAAATGAAATGAGATTAGGAAACCAAGATGCCAAGCCCCAAAACTTGTCACATTTCAGCTAAGAAAATGTTGTTTTTTTTCCTCATTTTATTGTTTTAAATTTCCTGCTTATTTTATTAATTCTTTTCCTTAACTAATTCCACCTTATTTTATTCACTTCATGCTGCCACGTGCTAGCTAAACATTCTACCTTCCCTCTGTTTAAGTTGTTCAAACTAATAGATAAATAGAGAAGTTTGTAGGTGCAGTCACTTCACAGAAGACTTCTACGTGACACTTCAAGTAGGATTTTGATAGCAGTAAATAGCACGTGGACTTATACTAAGTCGTAACTTAGATAATTCAACAATGCTGGCATAACCACACGTGTACATGAATGAGTGTGCTTCACATATACATGTGCATATGTGTGTATAAACACGGCAAACATTAGAACCTTCTTGATGCCTAGTGGACTTACCCCCACACACACACAAAAAAAATGATCTGAAGGTACTGTTGCTTATCTGACAAACAAATCCATTTATAGAAACAGATTAATAGATCTAAAATCCAACAATGCCTTAAACATCATGGAAATGAGGAGATAAGCCAATATAAACCATTTTGACTATTCATCATAAACTTGCCCTGTTTGTTCAAGAACATTAACTGTTATAGATCATTGTGAATATAGCACACATTTTTTTCATCCTTTTATCTCAGAAAATACTGTACAATGCATAGTATGGCATACCACTTCAAATGCCTAACCAAGAGAAAAGATACAACAACATATTGGAAAATAGTTATATAACAAAATCTAAAATTAATAATCCAAACAATTTTTCAAAAATATATATATTTGCAATTTACAATGTCAGATAGTTTCTTTTTATTTTGACTTCATTAACATAATGTAACATAATAGAATGGAAAAACCAGCAACATGGAAAGTTTTTGGGATGAGTCATGACAATGCCAGATGTTGATTTCTTACTGGTCAAGAGACATCATGTGGCGAAGTGTGGAAGAGTGGTAGTGAGAGAAGAGAATGTAAGGTCAGTTTGGAATGAGGCAGTGGCTGAGTGAGACACAAGTCTGTCACCTAAGGCATTTTGACTTGAGGATAAAATAAATATATCTCATGAGAAAAAAAAAATAGGAACACGTGTTATTATTAAAAACTATATATAGCACAAGGCAAGATATCCTCCAGCAAACCCAAGTTGTTCCAGACTCAAACAGCAAAGAGTGCCACCCAAATCAACATCAACCCAACACCCAGATTCCAGCCTCTCGAGGTAAAACAGGAATAGAGATAAGTATTGCACTATTATCATTATTAACACATCATCACTCTCTTCCAAATGAGAGCTGCTATGTTATAATAAAATCAGATATGGTCTATTAAAAAATAATCACTTGTATGCACCAATGTATAACCCTTCCCCTGTTCAACTTACACATTGTTAAGCAAATAGACATAAAATGATATACAAAATGAGATGACATATCTCTTTTACTTAGGATGTTTTACTTAATCAGGTAAAAGAAAACATTTTTATTGAAGAATTGCAGTATTTCCTTTATGTTTTTGGCCAGCATGTATCAAACCAGGAGACAAAAGAATGTCTTCCTTTGGTCATTACTCAGAACCACATATAAATCTTTCAAGGTGAACACTAAATAAAAATGGGAATTCAACACCATCGGAAATCTAATGATTTGATTCAGACTTAAACAAAAATAAATACATAAATGAGATGGATCCATGAATATGTGCTATTCTTTTTAATCTGAAGTATATTGCTGATTATAAACTGTAAACATTGGAATAAAAACAGCAAAGATTCCTAAGTAAAATCTTCTTGGATCATTTGGAAGAGCAACGCATACAGATGTCAGTTTAAAAAAAAAGAAAAGGCATGATTTTGAAATCCTGCAACATCTTCAGATGTACTGGCCTTGCCACTCTATTCTTCTTGCTGAGATGAAGGGAAAATCAGCGTGCCCTTGGTAGAGCTAAAAGAATCACTTCAAATTGATAGTGAGTGCTATGAGAATCTGGCCAGGAACCAAAATCAATGGAGAAACACTGCACATCAATCAGGAATCTGTCGTTCTCTGACTGATGTACAGATCCACTCAGCAAATACCATAATAATTATTCTTCAATGCACACATAGCCACAAAACCAGGGGAGATTGGAATGATTTCTAAAACTTTTTCTGTATTCATCGACAAAACAAGAAAAATCAGTTAACTCCATTGGTATAAACAAAACTGGCAAATATCATCTGAAAATGTGTCATTATTATTATTATTATTATTATTATCATTATTATTATGAATTATTCAGATTGATATTCTTATCCCTGTACTCTTTTTCATTAGGTTCTTGGAAGGTTAAAGAATACATCGGATGAAATGTAGAGATATTCTATTTAATATTCTTGTTAGTTTTATCTTGACATTTCAGCCAATGTATTCTTTAACCTTCCAAGAACCTTGTGAAAAATAGAATGGATTAGAATATTAATTTGAATAATTCATAATGATAATAATGGAATATTAACTGGCAAAGGTTTAATTAATGAGAAGCCATCAAGACATTAAAAATATATTTTTTTATGCATTGTGAAACTGAAAGATATTCTTGTAAATGAAAGACGTGACACCCTTGTTAGTTTTTGTTTCTCTGTGTCTATTTTATCTAATAAAACGATGTGTAAATTTCTGTTTCTTTATTTGGAATAGAAAAGGTTGGTTAAGTTTGGCTGGTTTAATGTAATTTCAAGCTTTATTGAGTCATTTAATATCAAAGTCTTTCTTATTTGCAATAAATTATATGGTTTCAAGTAACTAATAATAATCATTAGTAAATAATTATAGCTTCAAGTAATTATTCTTAATACAAATAATTTGCACATAGTTATACGGTTTCAAGTATTCCTGTCATATTCTAATACTTTATTGATTATTATAAAGTTTCAAGTAACTATATTTCTATTTAATAATAATAATAATAATAATAATAATAATAATAATAATTTGTTTACACACAGTTATACGGTTTTAAATATTCCTATCTATAAATTAAGTATTCCTATCTATAAATAATTTTTAAACAGATATATCTGGCCAATAAATGGGATGCTACTAGGTACTACCGTTCCAAGTCAGAGTGAACTTGAAAGTGATGGCAGTGAAGTGTTGATTTCACACTCCCCAACTCTCTAGAACTGGTGCCTCACCACCAGTTGCAGTTTAGTATCATATTTATTTTTAGATATAGTCTCTTTGTCAATGCACTTAATAATTGGAATAAGTTTAATTAATGAGTAGTCATCAAAATATTTTTAAAAATGTATTTTGAAACTGAAAGATATTATTCTTATAGAAAAACTGGATAACCTTGTTAAAGTTTGTGTGTGTCAATTTCATCTAATACAACCATGTGTAAATTTCTGTTTCTTTGGAACAGAAGTGATATCAAGTGTATACATATATGATCATCACTCATTGGCAATTCAGTCTCGAAAGACTATGATAAAAGTTTTGTGTGCCCCTGTGGTTGCAGCGCCTCCTGTGACTATGAAGTCCTATGTTTGAGAAACATTCTCGACCACAGATTTTGCATATTATCCGGTCATCATATCTGTCATTCTCATGATGATGAGAATGACATATATGATGACTGGATTTATTATATATTGGGTTAAGTCATAAATAATTTCTGTTTTTTAAAAGCAAGATTTAACTATGCATTATAAACTTATAATATTTTAAACACAACTGGAAATTACCTGATTAAATATTGCCTTGGTTGGTCATTCTTATTTCATTAAAATTTAATCTATGATATCATGCCCCTGGAGAAAGTGAAAGTGCATATACGACATGTAATGTTTTAGGAGTTTAAGAATAACAAAAATGCTACAAAATATTTGTAGCGTTTATGACCAAGGTGTCATTGCTAATTGCCAAGTCTGAAATGGGTTTGCAAAGTTTCATTCTGGTGATACATCATTGAGTGATAGACCAGGATGCTCATCAGACCATGATCAAGAACCTTTAAGAGAATTGACAGAATGCAATCTGTACAAAAGTACTTGAGAATTAGCACTTGACCTCAACACATCCCAATCCACAATCTTCTGCCAATTGAAAAAGATAGGAAAGATCAGACTTGGCATTTGGGTTCCTCATATTGTTAGTGAGAAGAATAAGGAAGATTACATGTCCATTGTAACAAGTCTTCTTTCAAAGCAGGGAAATGACCTGTTTCTCAAGAATATTATTACAGATGATGAAAATGGGTCTTATATGATAATTTTCAATGCAAAATGCAGTGGATTGACAAGGATGAATCTTCACAGCCTACTCCAAAGGAAGAGCTTCATGAAAGAAAAGTTATGTTGTATACATGGTGGGAACACTGTGCTATTATTCATTTTGAGTTTTAAACCATAATCTGACACTCAATACCAACTTATACTCTCAACAGCTGCAATATGTGCACAAAAATCATGTAGGAGAAATTGTGCTTCTCCATTATAATGCAAGGCCACATTCAGCAAGAATCATGCAGGAAAAAAATATTGTATTTAGACTGGTCTATTTTAACCCCATCCACCATATTCATCAGACCTTGCACCAGGCGATTTCTATCTTTTTTCTTCTCTACAAATGCTTTGAATGTTAAAAACATTTTCACAAGAAGATCAGGTGAAAATGTTTGTGGAAATTTTCTTGAGTTCAAAACCAGCTTAATTCTACTTGAGAGGAATCAACAAGCTTCCTGATAAATGACAAGAGGTGATTCAAAATAAAATGAGAATATACTATTGATTGAAATTAATGCATTCTTAAATTATTCATGAATAAATTATATTTTACTAAAACCAAAATCATTTAAGACTCTATTGAAGTCAGTCAGTCAGTCTACTATTGGTTTGAACAATGTGACTGGCCAAAGACAACTGGTACTAATGGGAATTCAGAACAGTCCACTCTGAGGCTCCATAAATTCTGCCACTTTGCAGTGGTCTTTACAGCATACCAGAATCGTACTGGGTTATGACTGCTTGCTGTCTTGTCAATTCGACGGTAATTGGACTTAGTATGATTATTTTACAGACTCAACCCAAGATATCATGTTGTAAATGTAAATACCAAATATATATTCACTCTAATGTGAGGGAATAGCCTAGTATGGCCTATCATTTCAAATACCTAACTCAGAGAGTAAAGATAGAACATCTTATGTAGCTAAAGACAAGTTATGAACCAACAATACGAATATATATCTGTAAGAAAGGTGAGCCAACTATCCTACCTTTATAGAGTTTGTGAGTATGCTATTACATAATCATATATAATGCCAAATAAATTTGTAAGATTCAATTTTGGGATCATAGTATTATGAATACATGAATATCCTAACAAAGATTATACATAGATCAAAATTTAATAGGGAATCACCATTCTAAGAATTAAAGTATCTCAGTTTCATTTATCTGGTTAACTCAGTGATCAAAACTTTTATTAAACTGCAATGAGTTTCTAAAACTTATTTCACAGGTGTAAAATATAGACAAACAAAATAAAAGCAACAACATGGATATAAGACTTTAATAATAATAATAATAATATTTTGAAAATATAAAAGAAATTTATTTAAATGTCTTTGAAGTCAACAAAGTTTGAATGATCAGATTGTGAGGAAAAAAGTTCCAATTAATTAAAAGAAAAGTTTCCTTTTTGACTACTGAAATGTTTTTTTCTTTAATTCATTTCATGCTTATTTGCTTAAATAAATTAGCCGTCATCAAATGTGGCATAAAGATTGATTTATTGATGATTGAAGTAAACACTGACTTTATAATAATCAAATTCAATGTTATAATTAATTACTTTTTTTTTAGACAAAAAAAATTAAGCTTTTTTCTTTCTTTGAAAAACAAGAAAAATGAAAATTTAATCATGTTTTTAAAATAGTGTCAAATTCTCAGGTGAAAAAAATTTGGATACACCTATTGTCAATTGATACCAACAATAGGCCACTCTGCCTACTCTATATTTTTGGATATATGGCTTGATATTATCTGCAAAATCCCCCATCTGAGGTGACAGAGTCCTGTTGGTAGGCCTTGAAAAACAGGTTGTCTTGTGTATAACACTAAACTACATTGGATGCGTTAAGCTCCAGTTCTGAAGAGTGTAGAGTACCCCTTCATTGGCATTACGCTTAGGTCAACTCTTACACAGGGTGGTATTACCTGTTCAGGTCCCATCTATGGGTCAAATAGATATGTTTAAAAATCATTAGTATCCAATAGGACTGTGAGCAAAAAAAAACAAACAACAAAAAAAACAAGAAAAAAACAAACTCTTAAATAGCTACACAAAAAATGTAAATATGAATGTACAATGAACATGATTCCAAAAACCTCTAGGCATAAAATACTCCCAATGGGTTGACATGCTGTTAAAATCAATCAATCAAAATTGACAGAATTTGAACCAAAGATTAATAAATAATCTTATGACAATATTTATTTGGTTTTTGTATTTGTTGTATTATTAATCTTTTCATAAATTTGAAATTGTATATTAAAATAATCTTTTGTTGGATGTTTCTTGGAAAGGTGATTGGCACAAGCAAATAACCCTGATTGCTCTGAGAGATGCCATGAAAGAGAATTACTCAATGTGACACCACCAATGACCTAATAGGTTATAGGAAACATTCATCTATCCATCCTACTACTGATGGTATTATAAAAGACATAATTTTAATTGAAAAGTTTCAGGCTTTGGTCATTAAAGATTAATGATTGTTAAGGATTAGGGTTAATTTATTGTTGACATCATATTGTAAAATAACCCTCATGCTGCTAAGGATGGTCAAAAGGGCACGGTGACCATTAGAACTAGATTTAATTAAATTTTTGAGATGTAATTCCATCTGAAATATTAAATTTCAATAAGAGTCTTAGAAGGTATTTTCAAAATGGCATAGAATGTTTTTAATTATTTCAGAGTTTTTGTTTATCGATAATTTTAAGTTTCATTCTGATAAAACCATATCTGAATATAAAATAAATCCAAAAACAAATAAATGCTTCTTCTTTTTTTTCTTTTTTAAAAATAAGTGGCTGTTGAGAGAGAAGGAGAAAGAAAATAATTGTAAATATGGAGAAAACCAATATTACACTTTCTAATCAGAAAACAACTTTAGTAGCCATTTGTAAATCTGAATATTTTTCTATACTATTTATTATTAAACAACAAAAATAAATATTGGATAAGAAAACTGATTATGTTTGACACATTCTATTCATAAGATGGAAGAAAAGAATGAATAAAAAAAATAAATTCAATCCTAAATTTGTTCAGATTAGTATTCCTACTATTGCTGTTTTTGGAGATGTGCTTAGCATAACTATTATCATTATAGGGAATGGAATTGGAGACTGGAATTCAAATCTTGGACAAAACTGTTTATCTTTCACCTTGTCCAAATGCTCTTAGGAATGGTATAAATTCATCACTTTCCCCTCCCCAGCTATGTGTAAATAGTAGAATAGACTGGGTTCTTTAGCTTCATTAAGGTAACCAGTCTAAGAGTAGGAAAACTCTAAATTCAAACCAGCTGTACTCCACTTAAAAATTGAACTTATGTCACATCCTGCTCATAGCAAAGTGGTTGGATAAATACACCCTTGTCATTTTTATCATTACATATCAGTTAATGTATTCTTCAGCCATTTTTTTAAGTGCATAATTAATACATTAAGTTTTTGGTTTAACTCAGTTGATAGAGCATCTACTTCAGAACGACAAGGTTCCTTATTCAATACTGTCCCTTGCCAAATCAGTGCATGAGTAGCACAGCTTGGATTTGTGTGGTAAAGTCGGGAGCTGATGGCAGATGTGGCACTCACCTCAGATGCAAAAGAATCTCTTTGGACTAGCAATAGTGAAAAGAGGATAGACTCCCTTGCTGTCTGGCTGATACCAACAATAAGCAACTCTGCCTAATTTACTTTTACTATGAATATTTCTAAATTTGGGTGTCAGAGATTTCTACAGGTAACAGTAATCCATATGCCTGAATGGAGAGGAACCCCCACCCCCAAAACCCAGCTATAACCCTGAGTGAATAAACACACATGTGAGATATTGAGGATACCAAATCTTTAGCTGTGGATGGGGGGGGGTAACACCATTAAAACTAACAATCTGGCTCAAGTGCACAACTATATAGATATCTCTAAAAGTTTGATTTCATCAGGAAAATTTATGTGTATTGCAGATCATAAAAATTCTATTAAATCAGTAGTTCTCCAACTTTTCTTGCTTGGGGTGCACCTGAGTAGGGCACTTTGTACATAGATACAAAAATGTATTTTCAAAAAAATATTTATGTATTTTAGCATATAAAAATTAATCTAAATAATTTTTATTCAGTAAATTAAGGATAGTTATCAGCTCTGTATGGATACGGGATGCTGCTTAGAGGACTTAGAAATAGCATTGACTGATAGGGATAGATGGCAAGAAAAAGTCAAGGGAACATGTGCTATCAGCACAACTTGGTGATGATAATGATCAGTTAGAAATATAGGGTTCACATTTTTAGTGATGTTTTATTTATTAAGATATACATTATATACATTAAACAAACTCATTTTCTTGCCCATGCATACTTTAAAAAAAATTTGTATTTAATATAATAGAAAAAAATGCCAATTCACATAAATATGAAATAGAAAACTGCATCAAAATATGCCTTTTCTAACTATTGAAAGATACTCTTGTCTCATAGAAATCCAACAATTAATTTGTTTGATTTTAGGTCCATAATCATTGGACGTTGAAGTAGAGTATATAATTTCAAGCATCAGATGAAATTTTTATAAAAGAGTTTCAAACCCAATCATAACCTTCTGTATTTAATGATTGAAAATAAAAGCTTAATTTGTGTTCCAAATTTTATTGACTGATTCATTTTAACGGCATGTCAATTCATCTAAGGTAATTTATGCTTAGAGGTTAGGGAAACATGTTCATTGTATGTTCATATTTACATTCTTTGTGTAGCTGTTTCTCCAGAGTTTTTTTTTTGCACACAGTCCAATCAAATATGAATAACTTTCTAGCAGATCTATTTGATCCATAGATGTGACCTGAACAGGTACACCGGGTCAAAATGGAGCTGGGAGTAATGGCAATGAAGGTGTACTCTACACTCCCCAAATCTTCTGAACTGGATCTCACTATCAGATGCAGTTTAGTGTCATACCCAGTCTTAACCCTTGGCAGTCAGAATATTCTAAGGTCTACTGACAAGGCAGTGTTCCAAATTTGTTAAATGCTCTACTATAATAGGAGTCAGTTTTTTATATTGTTCTTTCATATACTTTTTTGTGGTGCATATAGCTACATTGTGTAGAGTATAGTTTAGAAACAATTGCATTACATCAATAGTAATGCTTATTATAGAAGGACAACAGAGTAACATTGCTTTTCTGAGTGTCCTGATGACCCATACATAACATAGGTTTAAGATATCTATATACAGAAAACCAACGCAAAAATATGTAAAGAGATGTGTAGCAAATTGCCTTCAAAATCAGGTAAATGTTATAAGCAGTAATCTTCACACTCTCCAACAAAAAGTAGCTGATATGCATGGCAGCCTTTTAATGAATTAATATCCAATTTTAATATTTTGTATTTAATATAATAGAAGAAAATGCCAATTCACATAAATATGAAATAGAAAACTACATCAGAATATGCCTTTTCTAACTATTGAAAGATACTCTCGTCTCATAGAAATCTAACTATTAATTTGTTTATTTTTAAGCAGAGTAAAGCTGCTTTAAATTCAGGGTTTTTCTTTTCTTGGATTGGTTGCCTTACCAAACTTAAAGAGCTCAACCTGCTTTATTATTTACCCTTAGCTTGGGAGAGGAGAACAGAAAGATTCAAGCCTTTTTCAATGCCTTAGCACAACAATAACCATTATGCTAAGCATGCCTCCTAAGATCATTTCATGTAAGCTCCAAACATGTTTTAAATCCTTGTGAGGAAAATATAACCAAAAACTGTCTATATAATATCTCATAATTGTGATAGGGAATATAAAGGAAGAACTAGTCTATTTGTAAAAATTAAACTTAAACAATAAAATGTTGGTTAGTTGCATGTTAAGCCTTGTTGGGCTATTTAATACCAAAGTCAGTCTTGTTTTTATTTCTTTTTGTAAGCAAGGCTTTAATTAACCAATGATAATCAATTGTAAACAATTGCAACTTCAAGTAACTAGTCTTAATAAAAACAATCTGCACACAATTATATAGTTTCAAATATTCCTATCTATTACTAATAATTTTCAAACAGGTGTATTTGATCCATAGATTGTACCCTAACAGGTACTACAACTCTAGATCAGATAATGGACCTGGGAATAATAGCAATGAGGGTACTGACTCTACACTCTCTAGAGTTCCAGAATTGGAGCCTCACCACCAGATGCAGCTTTGTGTCACATCTAGGATACATAAAGTAATGATAATTACTTATTTCTATTACTATTGACAGTGATAAAGTGTTGCACAGATCTTGTGTGTCAGTATCCAATTTATCAAGAACTAGTTTTTTTAAGTCTCTAGTGAGAACAATTTAATCATTGGTGTGTAGTAGTAGTACTCAAAAAGTCAAAATGAAATATTTCAATTTTAGTTTTTAAAAGTCTTTTCTTTTTACAGTATAAATAACAAATCTTACAACAAATTTTATAAATACTGGGTGGCTACTTTTATTTTTGATAATTACAAAACAAGAGAATATATATATATATATATATATATATATATATATATATATGGATAGTTTTATTTAAGATAGCAATAAATATGGTAGCTTTATTGCTGGGAATTAATTACACCAGTGGTTTCTAAATTTTTTTGGCAACCACTCCCTTTACTTTGAAACCACATCCTTAATACCTACCCTCAAATGAAGTAAATGTACACCCCTTTCCTTTGCAGACATTAAAATGCAATGATCACCATTCTGTTGTCAGATCTGACTGTCAGATGTAGTCTGTGTACTGCTTAGACCACATAAATGTCCAGACTTTGAACTAGGATTTTAGATGCAAAATAAAATAAAACCATGTTTTTATGTACGAGAGTGGGTTGAATGTCATTATATCTGCTGTTGATGATTTTCTTGACCAATGGGAACCAAACACTGCAACACTGACGGAAGAAATGTGTAGACCACAAGGGAGACTATATAGAAAACAAAACTCATTTGGTCACATGAGAATATCTTGGTCAGCTTATGAACTTTTCAGCCCAAACTTGTATAACTTTGTGTAAAGCGCATGTGTTACTTAAATGTTCATCATTTAAATATTGTATTTACAAAAAAATGCCCCTTTAGTTATGCTGCCACCTGCTTTTTTCTCATTTCCAACCTGAAAATGATTGGAATAGACTGACTGAGATTAAAATACATTTTCCTGTTGGCTTTTCTTGCCTATAAAAAGTCCAATGCAAATAAGTAAAGTCTGTTGGTGATTTACTTTTGACAAGTTTAATTCTCATTAATTTGGCAGGTGTTTTTGTTTTCATTTCATAGCAGACACACCTCTTTCTTGCTATTAGGTCTTTTACTGAAAATTTGAAACAACAATTAACATAACATTAAGTCTAAGATTATACCTACTGAAAATCTTGGTCTTTGCAGGAATGAAAATGCAATGATACCCAGAGTCTCTATAGCACCACCCTTTCTGATCTAGCTAATATCCTGTCCAGAACACAACATGATACAAACACACATTTGACCTCAGACCGCAAAATAAAATTGTGCTTTTATAAATAACTATATTAATCTTATTCTTTGGAAAGCTTGAGTGTTTGTGACCTAGAGTTTGTCATGAAGATTTGGTTATATATATATATATATATATATATATATATATATATATATATTGAAAGACCTCATATATATATATAAGATGAATTTTGCCTAAGAAGTTTGGCAATGAAAAGCATTGTTCACAGTTGCATGTTTTTCAAGGAAACCAAGTGATGGGTTCTTTCATGTCCCAGAAAACTGTCAGCATGAGCTTCTTTACTGATCACTGTGCCAGGAACTTTGTCTTTTCCAGAAATTCAGTGTGTTTCCATTTCATAGACTGTCTTTTTAACTCAGGCTCATAGTGGCAAACCCATGTTTAGTCCATTTGTAAACATTTTTTCATAAAAAAATGCTTCTCATTACATATTCTTCTTTAAATTTCACACAGTTCTCACTTCTCAGACACCAAAAATATGATGACCAGCCCCTGTTCAAACCTAGAGCACTCTGATTTGCTGCCATTTTGAAGAGCATCCAAACAAATACTTTAGCAAGATTAAAATAATTTTGGCTACAAAAGCAACAATGAAAAACTTTGAAAAAATATGTTTTTTTTTCCTCAAATAAATTTCCCTTATATGCTTCTTTGCCTATAGCTCCATTTTTCCTCACATACTTTTTGTGTTCAGTGGGGTAATATTGCCTACTTTAGGATGACTGAATTAGATCTTAGTATTTGTTAATGCTCTCATTTTCATATAAAATAAACTTAATTCAAATGATTATATATATATATATATATATATATATATATATAATTGATTGAAAATCACATATGCAAGAAACTGTCAGTTACTAAGTGGTGTTGACTTCATGTCCATGCTACTCTAACTTAAATATATATGCTCTATCAATGATATTGATTACTATTTACTTATAAAATGTAGCACACTATATTATATATATATATATATATATATATATATATATATATATATACATACATACATACACATACACACACGCAAATATGTAAATTTCATTTTTTAATGCCCTATCAATAGTGCACTCTTGTCAGTTATTGTAAAATAAATGGGGGAAAAAGTTTTTGAAAAAGTAAAAAAAAGAAGACAAATTTGTCCCAAGAATGTTAGTAACTTTGGGACAATTCAACAGACAACTTTACAATACAATGACTTTTCTCAATGACCTTTTCTTCAGATTACATGATTAAGAAGAACTGGATCTGCCATTTATCACCACTGTCACATCACCCTTAGAGGTAAAAGTCAGACTGTCTAAGTATAAACAGTCTAAAGGTCTGAAGGCTTTGACTTCACACACACATACACACACACACACACACACACACACACACACACACACACACACAGAGGAGGGGAAAAAACAAATAGAAATAATTTAGGCCATGTGTGAAAAAGAATCGAATGTGTGTATGAAGAGAGCAACTCCCATCACTCAGTACTAAAACAATTAAATAAATAAAAAATCTTTTAAAGTCATTATGTGTGACTTGAAAATTTTCTTGACCTTTAGAGGAAAAATAATTCTACTTTTTAAAAAGAAATAATTGAAAATAAAGTATTTTTTAAGTTTATGTATCTATAATGATGTCTTTATATATTTTTTTTATATTCTAAAAAAATATTAAATAATAATTTATAACAATATTATTCAATATGCTATATGTGTGTTTGTATATATATTCTCTATTCTAATATATATAACATATTCTCTGAGTTATAATCTCTCTCTCTCTCTCTCTATATATATATATATTATATATATAACACCTTTTAGATTCAGATTCAACATCCCCCAAAACTAACCATTTGGCAAAAATCACCTAGCTAAAGCTAAACATTTTGACTATTCAGGGCACATACTTGACAACATTAAATGCATTCTAATAGACAGTGACTTTTCAACAATATAAACACGCAAACAAAAAGAAATTAAATGATACACATTTCAATACACCCAAAAAAGGTTTGAACACTGACCTAGGCACATTAAATACATACAAATACTTTCACACATCCCACTCAATGTCCTACCACAAACATTATAACCCTCCAAAAGACAAACACTAGGCACAACAAGAGGAAACCTTCCACTCTAATCCTACTGGAAATATAAAGTCCCATACACAAGACAATAAAAACATAAAATACTACCAGCCAGCAGACCACTTAACTAATACATGACCCCAAGGAAGGGACCATTATTAATTATTATAAGCATGTGTATATATACATAGAGAATGGAAAATATATACATAAAAATCTGCATAAATGCATATGTATATATGTTGGAAAAGTGGAATTGAACCCAATATGACTATATGAAAGACTGGAGGTACAGAGTATTCAAATTCAAGCTAAGACATTGTGAGGGACCTTATGTTATCTTTTTGATTTTGTATTTTATTTCTATATTTTATTTTTATTTTTCATTAAGTTGCACCTAATTTTCATGATCCTAAGTCAAACTAGATTTCAAACAATCAAGTAAGAAAATGCTGTGATCAATTTCAGGTGGGAATTTTTTCATATTTATCTTATTCTATTTTCCATTTGAAGTACACTCAGTTTTCTACACAAAGCCTTGTTAGAGGGTGGAGGCCACCTGAAATATTTAAAAACATAGAGTCAACTAAGGGTAAAACAATGTTCATCTCTTAAAACTCTGTTTTTTTGTTCTTTTTATATTTCCAATGCTTCCAATATTACCAAAAACATTCACAAGAACAATATATTAATACATAAATATATTTATATATATATATGCTCAACTTCATTATTAAATATGGCTTATTGAGTACTTTTGAAAAGCATTTAAATGTTGCCTGAATAGATTTTTGATTGTAACTATTGTAAACTACCTTCTGCCTGATGAGTGCATTATAGTCACAGAGTTGTAGCAAGAGATCCATTTATAACATCAGTTATATAACCAGCTCTGCTATCTTTTTAAGGCATTGAGCAAACTTGAATTTGGCGAGAGGATCAGCTCACTTATAGGTATCATTATTCATATTAGATATTCTGCTCCTCTATTTTGTATAATTGAGCATTGTTGTTTAGAAGTATTTTTCTGAGTGGGTTAATCCTTTTTCAGAGATGTCAGAGGGAGTTCTAAGTTTATATATATATATATATATATATATATATATATTGTTACCTAAATTAAGAGGTTAAATGATATAAATATATTTGCAAACTTCTATAAATAAAAAGGTGAATGATTATTACTTTGATACATTTACAACATACTAATAGAGAAACATGTTTATAGAAGGAAAACTGATTTAAATCTAAAAGAAAACAAGGGTAAACAACCACTCCTGAAAAAGAAGCCTAAAAATCTTGTGAAAGTGATTAATCAGCTGTAATTAAAACTGGACAATTTATTAAGCTCTAATGCTCAAGATGGAAATTAAAATTATTAATGTTATTATCAAGAGTATCTCATAATAATACCTAATTCTTTTTTTAATTGAATGTTTCATTGAAAAAGGAGTGTGCATACAACTCTTGATGGAACTTAATGGCATTATTAACTTTGGAATCTTTTCATATTTTTAACAATAATTATGCACACTATGATGTGTAAAGAAAGATTTGCATCTTTTTGTGAAGTTTTTATGGCTGACTCATTAAGTGAATAAATGGATTGCATGAAATGTGTTCAGAGCCATGTACAAGTTGGAAATGAGGATTCCACCAAAAAGATGGTTTGGGCACATGGCCAACAAATTAACCTGACCCCAGTAAGAATTGTGGGGGACACCATATTGAAAATGTCCTCTTAGACCTGTCCAAAAGATAAGTGACATTTTAAATACAGATGATTATAGCAAAGTTGGGTGAGGAATTAAAAGGCAAATAAAATAAAGCTCTGTCAAAGCAGGATGTGACACAAGGTCAATTTTTAAGCAAAATGTGTCTTTATTTGGCTTCTCACTAATGCCAAAATGTAATACAAGGTCAGTTTAGTGTCAGTTGTCTCCCATAGTAAAGGATGTTGATTTTATGGTGCTCAAAAAAGAAAAAAAAGAAAAAAAGACAAATAAAAGTCAGCTTTATTATGAAATACTCTTTATTAAGCAGCATGATAGATCAATGTTTGGAGTATCAACCTGAGTTGGGGAACCAGCTTTAAATCTATCTCAATGAATTTAAAAAAGTTGTTTGCTTTTTGATTCATCAATAATTTATATATTCAATCATCCTGAAAGCATGGCTCCTACCAGATTACATTAGTTAAGCAGCTTATTCAGTGCTTATATAGGTAACCACATAGTAACAACAAATACTGTAAACAATCTGAATCTTGAGTGCCAATCTAAGCCAGTCTTAGTAAATAACAACATTAAAAATGCTTTTTATGTGAATATAGTTCAATAACATTAATACATTAAATGTTATTAAAAGTGTATTTAAATCTATGTAAAAAGTACATAAATAGATGTAGTGATGTTTGTGAAAGTGTAAATGAAGTTAAGATGCAATGAGTCTGTTCAGTCCTGAAATGGCTGAACACTTAAGAACAACAGGTACTGTATGTATGGGCAAGATGTAACACAGCAATCAATTTTTGAGTAAAGCTTATCTGAATTAAGGGTTTTTCTTTCTCCTAGACTAGTTGCCTAACTAAGGCTAAAAAGTCCAATCTGCTCTACTATTTACTCATTGCTAGTGAGGAAATATGGATTTATGCCTTTCCCAAGGGCATTAGTGAAATCAAAGTGAAATGCAAATAGCCATTTCCAGGACTTGAACTTGAGTTGCCAATTCCATCTCCAGTTACTTAAGCAGCTTGAGGCTTGTGTGCCTGACTAAGCAAAGCTCAGTAAATAACGCTCAGAAATGCTTTTTATGTGGCTATAGTACAATGATATTATTACATTGATGTATTAAATACAATGGGCTAATAATCTATTGTTCATATATATGCTCTTGTGTCAGATTGAAAAGAAAAATTATGTACATGTATGAAACGTGACAATCACATAAAATACAAATATATCAAATAAATACAAAATTCTCCATTGAAATTATGAATAAGAGAAATGAACACTAAAATATGTTGAAAATGAAAATTGAAATAAGAAAAAATAAAACATTGTTGCATCATAAAATGAATAGAAGTCTGTATCAATGTTATCAACGACAGCATCTAAAATGTGAAAATTATTTGGAAAATATTTTGAAATATTTTATACTTATTGTCAATTCTATGAGATCTTTTAGTAAAAGAATGAAAACAAACAAATGCTTTTGATGGTTACATGAATAGAACATCTTATGTTTATTTTTATTACTTTTATTTCCTATTAATTACAAGCCTTTTTTTTTTAAACTGATCATATGCTTTTAATCTTTAACATATCTTTATTTTTAATAATTTGCACGAACAATGTAAATAGCAGTTAAACCTTACTTGAATAGCTAATGAAATTCGGATACTTGTAAAATGCAGTTGTTCAAAAGAGAGGTTTTTAATTGAGAAAACATTCATTCCTGTTTTAAAGAATGGGATATTTTCCCCTACTTTTAGAATAAGTTGTGTGGGAAAAAATATACACAAATTTCTCAGAATTCAGAAGAAGCCTGGGCATCAAATGAATATTAAAGTTTAGAAACCTACAATGGCTTCACAATTCCATTTTGCATGCTATCTTCAAATTCTATGCACCACTAAACTTAGTTTAGTTTGGTATAAGGTTACAGGAATGGAGCACTGAAATTCCTACATTATCTTCTTGTTGTAATGGCTATCATCATAGTAAATGAACATGGCAACCCAAGTTCAAATACTGAATGAAGATGTTTGTATTTCACATAGCACTAATACCATTGGGAAAGGTATGCATTCAACTATCATTCCTCCATTTACAGGTAAAAAGTAGGGTAGACTTGGTTCTTTAACCTTGGTATAGCAACCAATCTAGAAGAAAGGAAAATCTAAATTCAAACCTGGTGTAAACTGCTTAAAAATTAACTGTGTTACATCCTGCCCATGGTGGAGAGATTGTGCAAATCGTCATAGAAGAAATCATTTAACCTTTTACAAATGGGCATTTCAAATCTGGATGATTGATTGATTGATTTTAAAGGATATCAGCCCATCTAGGGTTATTTTATGCCTAGAGGTTAAGGAATTGCATTTATTGTATGTTCATATTTACATTTTTTGTGAAGATGTTTCTTAAGAGTTTTTTTTTCACAAATGTCCTATTGAATAAAAATAATTTTTAAACAGATCTATTTGACACATTGATAGAACCTGGGTCAGAGTGGACCTGGAAGTAATTCCCAGTTCACTAGAATTGAAGCTTCATCATCATATGCAGTTTAGTATCATACCAGGACACCCCTTTGGTGTGTGTGTGTGTGTGTGTGTGTGTGTGTAGGGGGGGGGCGTCTAATCCCTGCATGGAATACAGTCAGTATATTCTAAACCCCATTGACAGGGTATTAAATCTATCATGATTAACTTAAAACTTTCTGTAGAGCATGCTTAATTTCATGATTATATCAACATAACTTTTATTAAAAGTTTGTCTCATTTGATTTTCACTCATTCATGCAATTCCTGCCCAATGTTTGGTGTAGCTGAAAGATAATTGTCTCACAGACAATTTATGAGTTGCACCATTTCAGTTATCTCCAAATATTGGACAACTTACACACCTATCCCATCATTCCTTGCACTTTTCAAAACAGTCTGCAAAGACCTCTACAGGGATCAATATCAACTGCCTTACAATTACCTTATGTGGTCTGAAATCTTCTCTCTTTTCAATTTTAGTTTTAGGAAAAGCCACAAGTTATAAAGAGCCAAATCCAGACTGTAGTAGAGAGTGATACACCTGGGTGATATTTTGCCAAACAAAAAAACAACAAATATACAAAACATGAAGAAATGGCAATTAAAATATTGAGATACTTTCCAGAAAGAATCATCTGATTCTCTATGATTGCAAGCCTTGCATACATTCAACATTTTTGCATGTTCCGCTTGTTGAAGGCCTTAAAAAAACATGGATTGCGTTTTCCAGAGATTTCTGGCCAATTTTAAGGTTTGGTACTAATTTTTTATTTTTGTTTAACACATTGAATCATCCCTGATGAGGTTCTTAATTATTCACACAGTTTCTATGAATAAATGCACAAGTGTTAAGTAAAACCTGATGTATATTTATTATGAATTCAGTTGGAACAAAATACACAAACTCACTCAATAGCATCTCAATATTAACTGAGTAACTCTGCAAGAGAGTGTCTGTTCATGCATGCATGCACAGTAAGGTCTTCTTCAATTGGTTGCCAAGGAAACTAGTTCTGGAGATTTTCAAAATGGTTTGATATTTCCAGTACAGATTTTACATTTAGGTGTTTTTATTAATCTTTCTTTATCAGACTTAATTCAGATTTTAAATTTATTAATTGTATTCATTAAGTATAAATAGAAAATTTCCTTCTGATATTCTTTGTACTAGTTATTTCTTCATTAACTTAATACTTGTAATCAATGTTTCTATATTAAAATCTATTGATAGAAAGCGTGTGGTGTAATGGTTAAAGTCATGGGAAATGAACTCGTCGCCCCGAGTTCAAATCCTGGATGTGGTAATTGCATTTCACTTAGTGCTAATACCCTTGGGAAAGGTATGTATCCTACTCTCCCTCCAGCTATGGGTAAATAGTAGGGCAGACTGGGCTCTTTAACCTTGGTTAGGCAACCGGTCTAGGAGAATGAAAACTCTGAATTCAAACCTGTTGAACTCTGCTTAAGAAATTGACCTCGTGTCACATCCTGCTTGTGCGGAGGGGTTGGTAAATATATATTAAAATCTATTCAACTTTGGTATCTTTTATTAAATTATAAATTCAAAAATCATTTTAATCCATAAATTATTGCCGCAAAAGACTGCATATCATTTAAACAGCCTTTCAAAATAATAAGATAAACATAAAGCATCATTTTTAGGGGCTATGTCCCTCTATTAAGATGCTTAGTAATAGTAGTTACTGGAACACTTGGTAGTAGGGAAGATGTTCAGTCAAGTCCCCATTCTCCAAGGACCAATATTATTATTAGTATATCCATGATATACTAATACTGAATATAACGGAAGGAAGGACAAGATAAACTCATTTACTCATACAAAAACATTTAACATTTGATATACATACCAGTAGTAGTAAAAGAAAGAATACACAAATATGACCCAACAGCTAAAACTATACAAATATTGTTCCTTGAAGAAGCAGTATGCGGAAGGTGTACAAAATAGCAAAATGCTTACCTGATAAGGGTAGATAAAAGATAGCCATGTGGCTTAACTATTTCCTGACAGGGTCAGACACAAAGTCAAAATGAGTCTCTAGGATTGTCATGTAACACACTACAGGATCCTAATTAGGCATACCTATTATTGAAGGGAGATAATTATTTATTGTATCTATACTCCCTTCCACATGTGAAATTCTTTTAAATGGAATTCCACCATTTATTTCTCTAGACTTCTCTCATAGTCATTTACTGACTTATACATCTTATTCAGAAAATAAGTAAAGGTTATATCTACTACTCTCTGACAGCAAAAAAAAAAAAAAGTAAAAATAAAATAAAAATGAAGATATGCAATTGCTGCTATTTCCTCAGTTTAATGAAGAAATTGTTTTTCTTGAGCAAAACTTGAACTCATAATTTAGTCATGATATTTGATTTAGCAGAAGGTTGTCATCCAGTGACCATTACTTTATTAGTATTTATGTAGCCACAAGTAGTGGAATTGGTATGAACTAAGATATAAAATAAGGTAGAAGGAATGTGATTGACAGGTTATTGACCATATAGAAATCTGACCTCCCTGAAAAAAATAAAACATGAATTCTTCCAAGCTGTAGCTGTGTCAGTACTACTGTTTGGCTGCACCATTTGGGCTCTAATGACATGCTTGAAGAAAAAGCTACATATGAACTACACAAGAATGGTATATGCTGTTTTGAACAAATCTTGGAAGTAGCATTCTACAAAACAGGAATTATATAGTCACTTACCCAACATCTCACAAACCATTGAAGAAAACACTGCTAGAGAATTAAAGATGAATTCCTAAGCAACATTCTCCAACAAACATGGACACACTAGTATTGGCTGATCAGTAAAAACTTACATTAACCTACTCTGTGCAGACACTGGATCATATCAAGAGCAATGCTCAGTAGGGATGGATGGCAAGAGAGAGATTCAAAGGAATCCATGCTGTCAGCATGACTTGATGATGATGATGATGATGATGATTAACATTTAAATGTGTTTTGATTCAATATGTAAAAGATTAATTTTTATCAATACTTATTCAGTAAAGGCAATTTACAAAATAGATTGATAGCAAAATCTAGATTAATTGCATAAGAAATGTTTTTACTCAAGTTAAACAATTACTACTACCATGACTATTAATAATAATAATAATGATAATAATAACAACAGGACAAAATAATACCATAAGAACTAATTATATCAAAGCAAAAATATCATGATATGCAAGAGAATAGAAAGCATAGGCAATGTTGTGATGAAGATGAAAGTTAATCACATAATAAGTGAATGTAACAAACTAGCACAAAAGAAAAAAAAAAGAACTGGTATGACTAAGTGGGGAAGGTGATTCACTGGGAATTGTACAAGAAACTGAAATTTCCCTATACTGCCAAATTGTATATGTACAAACCAGAATCTGTCCTATAAAATGAAAATGCATAAAACTCTCTGAGACTTTGAGATACAAACGAGAGCAGACTTAGTTTTAATTAACAAAAAGAAAAATTGACATCTAGTGAATTTTGTCATGCCACAGAAGGAAGGCTAAAAGCTGGACAAATAATGGAACCTTGCTAGAAATTGTGGAATATGAAGATAATAGTGATATCAATCATAGTGGGGGACCTTGGAACAGTCCCTAAAGTCCTTGAAATTATAGAAATAATTAAAACCATCCATACCACAGCACTACTAAAGTATCAGCTAGGATACTTAGAAGAATCCTGGAGAATTGAGAAGACTTGCTATTACTCAGACTCCACTGAAAAACCATAAGTTTGATCTGGTGTGAAAAACTTGCATCTGATGATCCAGATTCAGAAAGACTCAGCAAAAATGACAATTGCAAGTAATTAAAAATCTTGAAAGTGCTTTTGATGTGGAAAATTCAAACTGAACAACTTACAAAGAGACTTTATGATTTGGTTGAAAGCTGAAGACTTCTATTCCAAGAGGAGAAACGGGTGCTAAAAAAAGGAACAAGCGGAACAAATGACTTGCTATTTATTGATCAAAAAATCTTGAGAGAGGTTAAAAAAAGAAGCAAGAAGAATCTAGCAATGACATAGATAGATTACAAAAAAACAAAACCTATGATATGTTTTCTCAACCGTGAATACTGGAATATGCTAAGATATGCTAAAAATGTCAGAAGATGGTTACATTTAAAGCTAAAAGCCATGAAGAAATGAAAGGTAGAACAGCAAGAGGAGAGGATCTCAATTAGCTCAATATAAGAGCTGTTTTCCAAGGAGATCCTCTATCATCATTACCTTTTATAAGAGCAATGATACCATTTAATTGCATCTTGTAGAGGATATAAATTTACAAAGTAATGGGAAAATCTCAACCATCTAATATATTTGGATAATTTAGAAACTTTTATTATTTACTGATGTAGTTGGATTATTGTCCTCATCTTGATTGTTATAGTTACAATGTTTTAGTCACTGTACCTCCAGTCTTCTTCAGGTGTATTTTGTAGTTGGTAACTTAGGGGACAGTGGCTTAGTGAATATAAGCATTGGTTAAGCATACCTAGTTAACTGGTGGTTGTGAGTTCAATATCTGGGTTGAGTAGTGCATAAAAAAGTCATATACTCTGGTTGAATGGAAGAGACAAGTGACATCTCAAGGAAGAATTGATATGAAATATTCCCTAAGCATGGAAAGGGAATAATTTAACTCTAACAATTGAATAAAGGGTTTGGTTTTAATTTTTCAGAATGTTCTGGTTTGCCTAGTTGGTAGAGCATTCACCTGGGAATCAAAAGGTTCAATACTGGTCCTCACCAACTCAGTGCATGAGTAGCACAGTTTGGGTAATCTGATCTGTGCAGTAAAGTATCTGGGAGTTGACAGTAGGTGTGGTGCTCCACCTCAGCAAAAAATCTTGATGGTCTAGCACTAAGGAAAAGAGGATAGACTCCCTTGCTGTTCGGCTGATACTGACAACAGACCATTCTGCAAGATTTACTAATTACTATTACTTACTAATTACTATTACAGACACATGAGGAAGGCTGGAGGATAAAATGATTGAAATGTTTTGACTATAATAATAACTTTGTGTTAATCCACACCTTGGGTCATATCAGCCCACCTGTGTGTGTTTGGGGGAGTTATTAGTAAATGCTGACTATAATAACAACTAAGATGAGGATAATAGTCTAAGTACATCAGTGAATAATAATTTCTTGTCTAAAATTGAAACCTTTTGCTTAAAAGAATTTGAAATTTCGATGCAAACAGTCAAAATCTTAAACCAGTATACTTTAATGGGGTTTTGAAATCAACAAAATATTGAAGATTTACAAAGGAAAGAAGGCAACAGATGTAATCAAACTATCCAACCATGAAATCATCAGGACACTGAACAGAAAAAAAATAAGCAACAATTATCAAAGAACACTTTAAATATTGTCAATCAAGTAGAATGAAATTAAGAAAAGAATAACTCAGAAGAATATGAGGTGATTTTAGAAACCTGACTCAACTGTGGAAATATGATCAAAGAAATAGATAAATGGACAGTTTAATGTTTAATATTCAGGGCATTTTCTAAACAGGATAATTTGGATCAAAGAATGAGAAAACTGATGACCATGCATAAAGATTTAGATCATACATATTATATTGATAAACAGAATGAGGTTGAAATAAAATTTATCAACATGTATGTCAATTCTGCTATCAAGAGAATTGAAGGTAAAGTAATGAAAGAATATTTATGTATTGTACTAATCCTTATTTGTGCAACTTGAACAGTTCTGTATAGAATTACAAAGAAGTTGGAAGAAATGGAAATTTTGAAATCAGCAAAGAATATTAGAATAAAGGAGACTTGTTGTCACTTGATCTTCAGTGAAAACCATGAATGATCTTAAATTATAATGATCAGATTTTTGTATGTATATGTTACTGTAACACAGCAAAAAATGGTGAATTGTAGTGAGATTTTTGTTTGTATATAGTTAAAAGGCTCAAACTTTGAGAATGAAGCAATTTCTAATCCAATTTGCCTCTTGTAGGAGGATGGGGGGTGGGGCAACATTTGCTTTCATCTTGATCAATTGATTCTCTCAAGGGAGATAACTATTAAATACTAATTATTACGTACTTTCCCCTTATTTATTTATTTGCAACTAATTACAATATCAATTCTATCAACAGTATGGTTTAGTTTTGATTGGTCTTACTGGATTTCAACTCCTGTTGGGTTACTTTATGCTGAAGTCAAAATGCATTTCCTAAAAAATGCATTTTTTATGCTGAAATCAGATTACATTTAAATCTTCACAATCATTTTAAGTAGACATTCATTTGATACTTAGTTGCAATATCATTATGTTTTAAGAAAATATGTACTTATAATAATATAGATTCCCTTATAAAAAATAAAAATTACTGTCAAATCACAGGTACTGTAAAGCAAACAGAAGCCAGGGTGCTAGTCTAAATAGAAATATTAAAAATACTTTTTATGTGATATAGTTCAATAAAATTATTACATGACTGATTGATTAATGGCATTTCAATCTGTCTAGGGAAATTTTATGCCTAGAATCTAAAGAATTGCATTCATTTTTTATGTAGTTTTTTAATGCACATAGTCCTATTGAATGCTAATAATTTTTAAACAGATCTATTTAACATATAGATGGGACCCTAACAGGTAATACCAATTTATGTCAGAGTAACTTGGGAGTAATAGCAATGAAAGAGTACTCCATCCTCACACAGATCTCTGGAAATGGAGCCTCAGCATTAAATGCATTTTAGTGTCATACCCAGGACACCCATTTTTAGGGAAGGTTTTACTCCTCTGCAGGGGATATAGTAAGTATATTCTAAGCTCTGCCAACAGGGTGATAACATTATTAGATTGAATGCTATTAAGAATTTGTTTAAATCTAGATAAAAAAAGTAAATAAATAGATGAAATGATGTTAGCCACAAGGGATTTAATCTGAACCATTGAGAAATCAAAATATAAACAGTTTATAAAAAATATGTACTTTCTGACATTTTGTTTGTCTATTCAGAGGTGAAACATTTCATTTTGCAGACAATAACATTTTTAGTTTTATATTCCAGTTTTTCAGGAAATATCAAAACATTTATATTAAATCTCTAGATTCAATGTAAATAATGCACTAATCACGTGAAATGTTTGGGAATCTTTAAAGGAATTAATCTACCTACCAATATTTGTTGACTTGATATATATTTTATTCCAATTGCGAGAGAGAATATAGTCAGGATCTTTGCAAACAAATCAAAAAATAAGTGCCCCTCGTAATTTATTTCCTTATTAACATCATTGTGCTAATAGCATGGATTTGCTTGAATCTCTCTCACCATACATCCCAATCAGTCATCACTACTAGAAAGTCCTCTAGATGGCATCCAGTTTGGTCAGCAAACACTGGTGCATCCATGTATAGGAATCCATAGGAGAACACGTTTAGCCCATTTGTAAACATCTTTTAAACTAAAACTTGCTTCTCCATACACTCAAGCATTCTCCTTAAATTTGTTTGGACTTCTCAGCCACCAAAAATTTAATGACATTTTGTACAAGCACTCTGATTTTCCACCATTTTGAATTGCCTCAAAACAAGTATTTTTGTGAGATTAAAATAATTTTTGCTATAAACCAATTCCAAACAATGCAAAGTTTATGTTTATAGAAAAAATTCTTGCTCCCTCCCAAAAAATGCTCCTTACTTATTGAATGACCCTTGTATGTATGCATCTATCTAAGCCTGTATATCCATGGGGTGTTTGGTGTTTAGGTCAATGTAAAAACCATGATTTTAAAGAAAGCAGAAAAATTCTCTACAATTTCTCACAACTTGGTCTTCCACTAATGTTTCAATACGTTTTATATTTGTATACGTGTAATAATTATTACTAATATTGTTGACTTTATTTTGGAATTTATTATTCATTCATTATTCAAATACACACAAGTGACAATATCTGACTTTTAGATAGTGAAAAACAATGAAAATTTAAAGTACAAGAAAAGAATTATTTTTTAGTGAAGAAATAGTCAAAAACAGAAATAATTAAAACAGACTTTTTTTCTTTCTTTTCCCCTCTCTTTCCATTTTGGCAACATTAACAGTTATTAGTACACATGGGGAAGAAAGAAAGAAAAAAAAGAGTATGCATGCACACATATTTTTTTTCTTGGTTTCTAGTTAATAAATGTTTCTAATTACATATCATACTTATTCCCACCCAACTTGATGTAATTCTTAGTTAATTCTTTTCAATTATTTTTTAAAATTAACTAGATGGATATTTCAGAAAATGTTATATCAGCTGGTTCAAATTTCAACCAACAAACAAAAGATTTTGCAACAAACAGCAAGCATAAAAATCATTTTTTTCAGATTTTTCTAAATGTCAAACAACTAAGCTGCAAGATTAAAATGTAGAGAAAGATAAATTTGAAAAAAGAAAATGTAGGAAAATTAATATAAAATTTCAAGCTGTAAAAGTAAATTTCAAGCTTGATTTTTTCTTTTATGAGAAAGCTAATAGAGTTTGAGATACAAATCCAGTATTTTCCTGGAATAAAGAATTACTGTACTCTTTTCTGAATAAATCATAACTCTTTTAGTATGAAGACTTTTTTCTTCTTTCTATTGTAGTAATGGGTCCATATTCTTTATATTTGAAAACAAAGTAAACATATCAGACAAATACTTTCAGTGAAATGTACTTAGCAAATCAATTATCCTCATTGACAACCTAAATTCAAATCCTGGATGAGTTTATTTGCATTTGGGAAAGGCAGGAATTCATACCCCCTCCCAGCTATGGGTAAAATAATAGGGCAAACTGGGCCTTGGTTAGGCAACCAGTCAAGGAGAGGGAAAACAAAAACATGCAAAAAAAGTCAACTCCCTTATCTAGAAAAGCACCTCATTCTTTTGTAATATTTAACAAGTTAGTCTTGTAGATTGATTACTACTGAGTAGTGAATTCAATTCTGTCTAGATGCTCCATTCTTCAGACCTTTTGTGAAATTGTACTAAGCTTACTAAATAACAATTTCCTTATTTGGAAAAAAATATTTTTGTTTTTTATAGCAATGTATCATTCAAATGAGTCAGTTGCATAACATTGCATAGTGATTATGTGATCAGATTGTAGCAATTCATATGATGTTCAATATTTTTCTTCTATAAGTTCATGTAGAATATAATATTTTGGTTTATTTAACTGTAAATCAACCTATTATGGGTTATTCAATGAAAAAATTTGATACAAATAATTTGCACACAGTTATAGGCTTTAAAGTATTCTTATCAATTTCTCTGAATGTTTGAAATGAGGCTTGATGATTAGTATTATCTGCATTATTTGGACTATTGTCCTCATCCTTATTGTTATTTGTACAATGTTTTGGCTGATGTGCCCTCCAGCCTTCTTCTTCAAGAAGAAGAAGAAGAAGGCCGGAGGGCACATTGGCCGAAACATTGTACAGATAACAATGAAGATGAAGGACAATAGTCCGAATAACGCAGATAATACTATTCTTATCAAATACTAATAATTTATCCACAATTATATGGTTTCAAGTATGTATTCATATTAAATAATGATTAATACTGGTGTTCCTAAAAAAATATAACTTTAATCATCTTGGAACACCCACTGGTTAAAAATAGTCCAATATGAAATGCAAAAATGTAAAACCTAATTATCTGGTGTCGCTTATCTGCTGAATTTTTATTTTACCTATTTTAAAATGAACCGTTCCAAATGCTGTGGTTTTTCTTTGGTATGAGTGAAATTTAACAGTATACATATTCTTGATATATTCATATGTTTTCATAGGATATGGTACAATTGAAATTTAACGGTATACATATTTTTACTATATTTCTATCTTTATTAGATGTGGTATTATTGCACTTTATTTGAAAAAATAATTACCCTAAATTTCAAAATCATTATTGGATATGTTATTATTAACAATTAAAGAAATTCATATTTTTCAAAACTTCATTTAGATTGGAAGACAAAACTATGTTTCCTACATTTAAAATCTCTATGTGATATCATGTTTGCAATTTATAAAAAAAAAATTTTCCTACATTAGGAAATCTTCATTGGATTTTTTTTTTTTACTACATATTAATGTTTTTATTGAATGTATTGTTACTAAAAAAGAAATAAAAGTCATTCTCCTTACATTTCACAATACTCATTGCTTGGACTAGATTAAAAAAAAATAAAGGTCACAAAATATATAAAGGGGTTTCTTCTCAATTAAACTTTCTGGAATTTAGGTGGAAATAATGAGCACCTGAATCATGATTGCATCAGAGAAGAATACAGAAAAGACTGTTTTCTTCAAAAGAGGAGAAAGAGAGATCAAGAGAGCAGAAATACTGTTCAGGGATATTTTTAATATTGGCAATACCGTGTAATTTACATTGATCAAGCTAGTTTATATCTAATGATAATAATCATTTGTTTGCACACAATTATACAGTATCAATTATTCCTTCCTAAGACAAATAATTTCCATACAGTTATATGGTTTCATGTATTCATATTTAATGTTAATAATGTTAAAATAGATCTATTTAACCTATAGATGGGACCCTAACTGGTACTACCACCACTCCAGGTCAAAGTGGACCTGAAAGTAATGACAATAAAGGAGTACTCCATACTCCCTAGAAGTTCAGAACTGGAGCCACACAATCAGATGCAGTTTAGTGTCATACTCAGGAAATACCTTTTTTTTTCTTACTCCTCTGCAGGGGATGCAGTTGGTGTATTCTAAGCTCCACTGACATAGTTTTTTAATATTTAATAAGAGTTTGTACATTAAGCTATTAGATTCAGCAAATAATATTAGGTTGTTTGGAAAATAATGGCTGACTTTATTACACATTTTAATGTAAAATTAGATGTTATTTTCCAAATAACCACAATAACTGGAAAATTTGACAGCTGAAACCATAAAAGATGAAAGTGTCTCCTACACATTATTGTTACTTTACATGATGATGACAAAAAGAAGCTTGGTAAATTCTCTAAGGAATATTTTCTTATTTTCATTTTGTGACAGTTAATTGATCAACAGATAAACAGGCAATGCATTGACAGGTTTTTAATTATTAAATGAAAAGAGAAACACTTATTGCAACAATATTCATGAAAGACTACAGTAAATCATCTACTAAAGATATTGGTTTTTTTCAAGAATCATACTAACAGTTTTATTGAATTTCAACAAGTACTATGGTGAACCAAAAGTTTTGCAAGATTTTGACATGTGCTAGTTTGTAGTATATCATGTGTCTGAAGTAGCCATGGAAAGTACCTGCTGTGGTTGGTAGTATTGTATTAGATGGTGCACTGGCATTTTGTGCATTACTTCACTCTGAGTGTGATTTGAAAGCCACACAGATATAAATTCAATGTGGTCTACTTCAGGAACTTATGCTTTATGAGTTTGAATTGCAGAAACAATCCAAAACATTTGTTGTGTGAAAGGTAAAAGCACAGTTGATTACAGAACGGTAGGCAGATGGGTGAAGAAATTTTGCTTGGGTTGCAAGAACAATCAGGCAAAGCAAAGTCAAGTAAGCCTAAAACTATGGATTCCAATGCTGTGTTCCAAGCCATGAAGACAAATCTGGTGAGTAGCACTCAGTGAGTATCAGGTGAACTTGACATTTCATAGTCCTGTGTGGTTTGGCACCATCACATCCTTGGTAAAAGCATATGGTATCAAGTATTCCTATCAAATACAAATAATTTTTAAACAGTTCTATTTGAACCATAGATAAAACTCTAACAAGTACTACCATTCTGGATCAAAGTGGACCTGGGAGTAATTGCGATGAAGTAGTACACAGCACTCTACAGATCTCCAGAATTGGGGCTTCACCATCAGATGCAGTTTAATATTATACCAGACACCTTTTTGGGGGGTCCCCCACCCCCCAAAAAGGTGTCAGAAATACAGTCAGTGTTTTCTAACCCCGACTAACACAGCAATATACAACTTTTTACTATAAGAAGGAACCATTTATCAAAAGTTTATTTTAAGTTACTTTATGGATACAGTGAACAGTTTTTCTCAGAAAATATTATTTTAGTTACTCTATTTATTAAAAAAAGTAGAGAATTTTTTCCAAAAAATGTATAATGTTAACTAAGTCAAATACAATAAAAGAAATGCTTCAAACATATGAGAGAAGTTCTATTTTTTTAAATCAAGTTTAGACTTAATTTTATAAGAAATAGAATATATACATTTTATTATTCTTTCTTGTTTATATTTCATCTTTGGTTTTCATCCCATGGGGATGGGCAATAAAAGTTAAAAATCCACATTGCCTGACTTCCTCTTCTTTCCAAGTTTCAATGACATCCACTATATGACCAATAGTTAAATATTTGGGAAAAAAAGGATTTAAAAGATTTATGATATCAGTAAGGTTTGCATTAATTTCTGACCACTGACAATCCCTTTCTAATCTTTGGATGCTGAAACCAATTAAAATAAATTTTAATTAAAAAATTTCATAATTTGGTGATTAAATTATAAAACTTTTATAGCCTAATGTTCCTGTGGGGGATTTACCATTGATGAACTTGTACCAAGCCTCCCACATTCACCAACAGTGGCCTTATACAAATTCTTCTGTGAATTTGCAATTTCTATTTAGACTTTTGAAATTAATAATTTGCATAAATCTTCTGAAAGGCTTATGAATGCTAAAGGATTGGTATTCACATATGAATGAGACATGAGCTTTATTTTAATAACTTACTCATTTGAATTGCAAATATTTTAAAATAATTCCAAATATGAAAGTATTTTCTTTTTCTGAAAGGTGTTATTAAGTAGAAAAATTAGCATATAAAAGGTAATGAATTTTTAAATGATTAATTTTCTTTAAGATTTAATGATTGAAGTTGATGGATGAGAGTGTTTGAGGATTAAAATATTATGTTTTTGTGTTCAGTGTTTCTAGACATAATATCCATCCATCTCCATGCTTTTCTGATCCATGCATGGATCAAATAGATATGTTTAAAATTAGTCCTATTCAATAGGATCAAGTTTTAAAAAAAAAACTCTTAAGAGACAACTACACAAAATGTAAGTATGAACATGATTCCTTAACCTCTAGGCATAAAAAAACCCTGAGATGAGTTGACAAAATCAACCAATCAATAATTCTGATCTTTTAAGTATTTGTTGATATAGAAATGTGATGGTAGACATCCTTTGAGATACTACACATACAATTATATATATATATATATATATATATATATATACACACACTAAAAAATTATGAAAATATTTCTAATACAGATAAAGACACTTATAAAAAATAGAAAAACGTTTTCACTTTGAGAATCAATTTCCTTGCACATTTCTGATAGGACAAACATTTTTATGTATCAAGAAATATGAAAAAGTTATCAATAACAAAAAAAATATGATTATAGTGATAAAAAAATTGATAAAGTTGTCAAAGATTAAAGTAATTTTCAACCTAAATAAACAAAATGAACAAGATATAGGAAGAGAGTCAAATCTATATAAATCTTTATTGAAGCTATCTCTATTGAACAACTAATATTGGTTTATTCATGAACAATATTAAACACATAAATCTTTTGCATCTATACTGAAGAAAAAAAATCTTATCAGTTATAAGCAATTTAAATCAATACTATATTAAAAAATATATGGATATAAAAATTGATGATGTCTGTATTAGAATTCAATTTTGTATCAACAGTTTTCTCTATTAAAACTATTCAATTTCTTTTTATTTCTTAAAAAAAGTAAAATAAACAAGATATTCATATTTCAATATTAATCTTTGACTAGTTTGTTCATCTTATCAGTTGATTTTTATCACAATTTTATTAGCTTACTTATTTTTGGCCATTAAAGCAAACATCATGAAATCAAAATTGTTTCTGATAAGATGAATTTTTTTTCTTACATGTACATCATTTTAGCCAATGAAGCTTTTAAGCTTTTATAGTCAAAGAAGGGTTTTTGGTGGCATTCTTCCAACTCTTTATTCTAATTTGTCTTTACTATATTGTTTGTTTACTACTTAACAACATTAGCAGTACTCACAAGTTAGTTTCATGTGGATAACATAATCATTGTATATATATATATATTATACATAAGACTTTCTATATCATTTTCTCTGAATTGATTCTTTCTATGTGATGGACTCTTCTGATGATGTAACATATTCATAAGTAATAACATTTTCCATTATTTTTAATTTGACAAATAAAATGCTATAATTTATAGAGAAAGTATTGAACCCAAACAAGAAAAATCAGAGTATCCTATAGATTTTGATATTTATAAGCACAATAAAGCTGCTAAATTATTTACTCCCAGTTTTTAATGGCATGGATAAACATCTAATATATGAAAAAAACAAAAACAAACAAAAAACACACTTAATGTACATGACTGAGTTCTAATTTTATATAGGTGTATCTATATAAGAGTTGTTCACAGGCAACAAATTAAGAAATCAGTGATGAGAAGAGAAGAGAAAGAAAGATGAAAAGAGGAAGAGACAGAAAGAGAAAGAAAATAAAAAGACTTGTTTGACAATAAAGAAATTGGTAAGCAATTAAATTACATTTTATTCATAAAATAAACAATTATATACAAATGCAATTAAAAGAAATAAATTAATTTAGGGAATTAAAAAAAAAAAACAAGAAAATTATACACAGCAATTAAGTCAATATAAATACTTTTAATTCTTTTAATTTAAATTTCTTCATTAAGGAAAATATTCTGTAGTATGCAATGAATATACTGTTATCATCTTATGGTACTGTCATTTGAAAATAATGTTCTTATATCTACTTGAAATACACTGTTGGCAGGGCTTAGAATATGTTGACTGTACTCCCCGCAAAGAGATAAGAACCTTCACAACAAAAGGGCTATCCTGGGCACTAATCTGCATCCGAGAGTGAAGTTCTGGAGATCTGGGAAGTGTGGAGTATCCCTTCATTGTCATTACTCCCAGGTCCGTTCTGACATGGAGTGGTAGTATCTGTTAGAGTCACATGTATGGATCCACACATAGTGCACAATGTTAAAGTTTATGTAAATTAAACAATACCTGATAATTAAAGATGTTAGAAGAGTAAATAAAAACATGTTGGCCAGTATAAATAGAGACATATGGATAATTCCATGTCAAATAATCAAGGCCATGTCACCCCCCCCCTCCTTCAATTTTTCTGAAATTTTGTTCAGGTGTGGACTATGTTAAAGTTAGACAATCCCCAAAATTTGAGCTTCAAATTACAAAAATTATGTTGATTTTTAGCTCTCCAAATTTGGCAACTTTTTATAACCTATAAACCTGTAAAATGAGTTCTAGATCTTCTCTACTCCTAAAAATTGGTTTTTAAAAGCATTTTTGCCCAAGGAATCCAAAAATGCTACAAAAAAGTATTGAAGTTAACCACTTTTAAGTTATTAATGATTTCTGATTTGCAAGAATTTAACTAATGTTGTAACTTCAGTTCTGAGCAAAAAACAAATTATCTTTTTGGTACAAATAATGTTCAATATATGTGAAATAATAATAGAAAAAAAATTGTCATAGATGCAGAGCCACGTTGGGATACTGATCTTGCTATGAAAAATTGCTATGACATTCTCCTATGGAAACTAGCTCATGGGCATGCTAGTGTGGTCGGTTCAGCAAAGACATACATTGACCAGCTCTGCGTGGATACTGGATGCAGTGCAGAGGACCTCCCGAGGGCAATGAGTGATAGGGACGATTGGCAAAAGATTGTCATGGATATTTGTGCTAATAGTGCGGCATGATGATGATGATAAATATAAACTTATATACATACTCATACACACACACACACAAAATATGATTCTAATTTAAACCAGGAAATGGAAAACTTTAATCAGTCTAATATGTCATCCAAAGAAAAGTTAAGTACAGCTCACCTTTCTTCACCTCTGTCTTGTGTCAGAGTTAATCAGAATTAAGAGGGCTTCTCTTTTTTTTAAAAAAAACTTTAGCCTTTAGTCTTCAACAGCAATCTTTATCTTATTTATGTTTTCCTCTTTGCCACTCATCATAGATCTTGTAACATCATTATTATCATTTTTATCCCACCAGACCCAAGAGGATACACTTTTTTTCTAGTTTTATGTCATCCTATAAAATTCAAAATAAACCCAGCATTTAAATTTTCCCTTAACAAGATTTTGGGAATGTAAATAAATCACATAAAGTAGAACTCTGAATTTACTTTTGAATATGATTATATCTTAGCAAAGTTGTAAGACTTTTGAAAAGATAAAACTGCCTGCCTTTCATAAACAATCATTTATTTAATAATAACTTACAGGTAATTTTTGGGGGTAATTAAATTAAATTTTTTAGCAGAATTCTATTTATAGATTTTACATGATAGTTAAAAATAAATAAATAAATAAATGAAGTATAAGACAACAATTAATAGCTATCTCCCTTAATAAATTATTATGGGATCAAAGTGTGCATGAATAAAGACCCCACACAGTTTATTTTCAAGTTGTAAATTAGATTGAAAATTGCTTCATTAAGTTAGAGAATTCTAATACTATTGTACCAACAAAATATCTTGCTATGATGTGTCATTTTTAAATAATAGATTGGCTGAATATTTTATTTGGCATGTAGTGTAGGGCATTTTAACTCTTTGCCTACCAAATTTCCTTTATGGCTATACAAAATTTTCTTGGTATTTTTTACCTGTATGATGTTCACTCTCTATTCACCTTAGAACTCATTCTATTTAAATAAAGTCCTATTATTATTGTGATTTTTCAGCACAAACGTGTGAGAGCTGATAGCGGTTTACAGTAGGATCACAGTGCTGGGAGAACCATTGTGAGCATCTTAAAGTAGGCAAAGAGCTAAAGAGAATTAAACCATTGTCCTTAGAGTGGGAGTGTTGTGTCTAAGATGAGGTCAACTAAGTTTGATTGACAGATTATAATCTCTAAGGTTAGTTGAGAGCAAGGTTTTCATTGGAGGATTTAAAGTCATCTAACTATGTAGTGTAGAAGTTAGAAATTAGATTTTAACTTTAAATTATTTAGCCAAGAGCCACTGAGATGATTAAAAATTGTTCAGTGATAATTTCAATCAATGTTTGAAGGCTAGGGGCTGGTTTTTGTATGAACCAGTAATGTAAAAGAAACGTGAAGATGAATAAAAAAAAGTATGCATACAAAAGAGAAAGAATATCCCAGTGAGAACGAGCAAAGAAGATATAGAAGAGGATGGAGTTGAGAGAAGAACTGGACCTCCCACCCTGTATAAAGAAGATGGCTATCCAATACCAGCTTTGTTGTATTATCATCCAGGAACGAGAACATCCCTAACAATTTTCTATAAAAAGATGAATTTTCTTACAAACCAAAGATACTTTTATATATAGACAGTGATTCATTGATTTTAATGGTATTTCAACCCATCCTGGGTTATTTTATGCCTAGAGGTTAGAGAATCACGTTCATTGTACATTCATATCTACATTTTTTTTGTGTAGTTGTTTCTTAAGAGTTTCTTTTGCACAGGGTCCAATTGAATATTAATAATTTGTAAACAGATCTATTTGACCCAGAGATGGGGCTCCAACTCTGACAATGGCAATGAAGAAGTACTCCATATTCTTTAGATCTGGAGCCTCACCATGAGATGCAGTTTAGTGTTATACCGAGGACACCCTTTTTTAGGTCATCATATTCTGACAGGCTGAAGAATTATTTTCATGAAAATTTTAAAATGAAGACATTTATATAATGTCAGATATTATTCACATGTGTAATGTTTTGATTTCAAACATAACACTAACTTCTTAGAATCTGACAGCCAGCTAATTTCTTCTTAAGATGAATATTTTAGAAGTATGTTTCAGAAGATATCAAATGGCCAGATTTAATGTTTGGTAAAAGTTAATGAGTTTAGTTAAGCAATAAGGCAATATAAAACTATCAAATTAGACATTTTCTTTTTCTCTCTCACAGATCTTCTCTTTTTTTCTTGAACAATGTTCATTCTGTTCTTCTTAATAAAAACTTTATTATGCATCTGTTTGATTATCAATCATTCTCATTTTGAAAAGATGTTCAAAAAGATCCATCTAACCCAACCGTGAATTGCCTGAACAGTTGGATGTGAGGATCAATTTCTTTAGTTAGACCAGCTGTTGTGCTAAATTGAAATGAGAACAACTTTGAACACTATCATGGATCAGTCTTGTCTGTTGTAAATACACAATATTCTTTTTCAACAGTTTTATTTAGTAGGAATAAAAAATGTAACAAAATGAGATTATATGCAACAATTTGGCTTAGGGAAAATTTCCAACACTAAAAATATATATTACCATTTCTATTAGAGTGTCTGTTTCAATTTAAAATGTTTTGCAATAGATTCATTAATAGCTTTCTGCTTTCATCTTGTGCGTTCTCTGTTATTAGATAAAAACACAAAAATATTTTTTTGCCTAATCTTTTTAATTCTAAAAAAATTAACTTCATTCTAAATTTATTTTAAATACAGAAATGAATGCCATTTTAGGAATTATTTGTACCCTCATCCTCATCCTATATTGCTTCATTCCCAACTTATGTGTATATATATATATATATATATAGTTTGCTATATTTATAAATAAAGAGTGCTCCATATCGGTGATAGAGAATATATAGATCCAAGTTAGAACAAAATTAGAGTCAACACTTTCTTGACTATGCAATCATCATCATATATATATATATATACATACACACACACACACACAATATTTCTATGCTCGGTCAATGATCTAATGTTTAGTTCCCATGAATTAAGTTCAAATAGAAATGCAAACAGCTTCCTCCAAGAAAAATGAATATATTTTAAATTTGCTTTATATATGAAGAAATTAATGTTCTTATTTCAGGAATTATTTGTACCCTTATCCTAATCTTGAATTGCTTTAATCACAACGTATTAACTAATGTATTATTTGATCCATCATTAGATGTATGTTGCAACAGTAATCCTTGTGTGTCATCTAGTATATTTTAATACTGATATGAAAACTAAGAAATGAAGACGTATAAACACTTTTGTGGTTAAGTCAGTAACATATTTCCCACAGGTAGCAGTGATTGTGTCTAAGACCGGGTAAAATCTATGATTTCAAATTCTGCTTATTAAGGCAAGTGTGTTCTTTTCAGTTGGAAGATCAGTACAACAAAATCTTCTTGCCTCACTTTCTACATTACACTATATGTGGTATTCAGAAGAGATGAGTAAATAAGATGAATAATAGTTTTTTAGAGACTCCATATCTAAAACTGATAACAAATAGAAGGCAAAATTTTCCTATACATAATAGCCTAAAATTAATTGATGTATCTATCTTTAAAGCACATATAGTAAGGAGCTGTTCAACATTTCTTAAAATCTCAGTTTATGGATCTAATGCATAGAGGTGTAAAATGTACTAATTGAGGAGAGAGATAATTTTACTAATACAGGATGCAGCAGGAATACTTCTCACACATTTTAAACTGTCACCTGTGTTGTGCAAGTGAACTTAGGCAAATGGCAATGGTAGCTCCATCTAGCTAATGTGTTACCATTTTTTTTTTCAGATATGATCAGTTATGATCATGGCTTAGACTGATGCACACCATGCATGTATTTTTTTAAGAATGGTAGATCTCTAAATGTTATGCAGAGAGCTTTTTCTGCTAATTTCCTATTACATCAGAATGATGCTGGTCCAGATAGAAAATGGATTTTAGTATGGGTTGTAAATTCTATGTTTTGGCATAAAATTAATCAAAATATCTAATTCATCCAGAAAGCAAGTACATTTGGCATCTGCAGGAGCAATTTTTCCCTCTACAGGAAATGTGTATCCTAAAACTTTTGAAGTAAACTTAATCAGAAAGATCTTATTTGTGTCGAAATTAAGTAAAATTGGTATCTGCACATGTGGAAGAAAACAAATAAAAAAAAAGTATTGTGGTAGCACCCTGTGCTTGAGAGCACACACTAAATTTCTAGTTGTCACTTATGATAGATAACATTTTTATTGCCAAATAAAATAGTCATCATACTTGATGATATAAAAAACAATATTTTAATCTATTATCTCCTCAAACTTGTTTTAAAGAAAGACTCTTGCCTAAATATACAATTCCTCATGAGTCTGACATTTTTTATTTATATGAATTTTACTTGTGATAATTTTAGTTAAATTTCTTTTAGAAATGTGATTTTAAAGTGTTAGTTCAAAATGCCTCCCCAAAGATATGCATTCTTCAAAGGCCTTGGAAAATTAACTCAATACATTTTAAGATATCTTTTCCAGACACTTTTTCTGGGTACTTCTGATATATACTAGGAGTTAAAAGTTTTGCAATATTTTGGTAAAGTGAGGCACAATTTGAGAGCTCCAGATGCTTCTGATGAGGCTGTGAAGGTAATGTGACCCACACTGGATTTTGAGATGCCAAACTTGGGTGTGACTAGTCAGATTTACCTCTATGGTTTAAAGAACGACCTCAGAAATCATGTAACCTTCTGGAAATTTCAAATTGAATCTGTAGGGACTATAGTAACAACCAAGGTGATGATGTCAGTCTGAGTACATTAATCAATCAATAATTCCTCATCTCAAAAATTCAGACCAAAGTTGATAACCATTATAAGTTTCTATTAGTACTGAACTTTCAAGGCGACAAGAGATATTGATAGGTTTCAAATATCAATACAGAATATTTTTATATGAAATATTTGATGTTCAAAAGATTTCTGAGACATTTCTTTTCAAGAAAGATGAAAGAAAAGACAATTTCTTTTGTATACAAGGGTGGGCTAAAAAGTTCATAAGACAATGTCAAATTTTCTGTTGATGACTTTTTTGACCAATGGGATCCAAGTACTGCAACACCAATGGAAGAAGCATGTGGATCGCAAGGGGAACTATGTTGAAAAATAAACATCATTTGGTCATATTCAGTAGCAATAAACTTTTCATCTGACTCTCATATTTCATACCCATGTGAAAAGAAAAGAAAAGAAAAAAAAAGGTTTCTAGATGATAATTTTCAAAAATGCAAAATAGTTTGAGAAACTGGTGCCTAATTTTTCTTATTTACTGTCTAAAAGATAATTTCTTCTCTAAATGTAAAATAAGTTATTAATCTGCAGGTAAAAACTTGCAATAAATCTTATAGTACTTAAATTCTATATTATAATGCTTGAGAAGAAGTGATACTTGTTTCTTAAAACAAAAATAAAATGATTTTTAAAAAGAAAGTCTAAATATTCAAACAAACTATATGCAACTGAAAAACTACTATTTACAAGATAAATATCATTTTAAGAATAAATTCTAATATAATTCACATAGAGACTGCCTTTGGCAGCCATTAAGTTCAATGTTGAGGCATATTCTGTTTACATTACAATTGAATGCAAATAGATAATAAGAACTTCTAAGATGTGGAATTATCATAATTGTACACTGATTAACTCAGATGTGAGTTTTCATCTTGGTAATTACATTCTAACCACTCTACCCTCTGGCCTTCTATGGCAGACACCTGAAGAAAGGTAGAAGATTGCCATTTGGTGATGTGTTATGGTAATATGTACACACATGCGAAATCATTATAATATAAATGTTTCATCCTGTTGGTGGGGCTTAGAATACTTGATACCATATAACTGTGTGCAAACAAATGATAATCATTAAATAGGAATAGATACTTGAAACTATATAATTGTGAATAAATTATCAGACAATAAATTTGAAAGAATATAACTGTGTACAAATTATTTGGTTGCATCAATTTTTTTGGTGAATTGAAAATGCAGGAGCATGGGCTGACGGAAATCCTTTTGAATCATTTGTGTTAACAGAAGAAAGAACTAAAAAAAACAAAAACATAGGAAAATAAAAGTTAAGAAAGAATAAGTTGGAAATTTAGTCAGTTCATCATTTTGGAATAGAATATTTTTAAGATGTAAGAAAGTGTTATGCAAAATCATATATATATATATATTACATTCTTAAAAAAATAATGTCCAATTATACATTTAAAATGCAAAATTGTCCATTATTTTCCATATATATATATATATATATATATATATATATATATATATATATATATATATATATATATATATATATGGAAAATGTGAGGGTAAGCTGATAAATTCATAGGCTCACCAAGATACTCTTATGTAATGTAATCAAATTAAGTTTATTTTTAAACATAGTCCTCCTTGTGGTTTCATACATTTCTTCCATTGGTGTTGCAGTGCTTGGATCCCATTAGTAAAAAAAGTCAGCAACAGAAGATATGATGTCAACATATGAACTTTTCAGCCCACCTTGTGCGCATATATATATATATATATATATATATATATATATATATATATATATATATATAATTTGGATAGTTTTGGTTTAAAAAATTTTCTGGTATAGAAATTTTTCAAGCACTTTTTAAAGCACTTTTCTTATTTGCATTTTATCTTCTTTTATTATATATATATATATATATATATATATATATATATATATATATATATATATATATATATATATATATATACATACACATATATACTTATATATACATACACATATATACTTATATATACATACACATATATATACACACTAAATATTAGGCATGTGGACTGTACTGCATTTTCTTTGATTTACTCACTGTTTTGTGGTTACAAGTAAATTAAAACCAAGCTGATCTCTAATTTTGTGAACATTTCCGGAACAAAATAACATGAAATGTCAATATTATACTAACACTATAAAAGACGGAAAAGGCTCAACTGTTTAATACGTAGTGAATTGTAATCATATCAGCTAAGATGCCCCACTATTTATACTGAAGGACGTACAACTATTAGACCATTTTTTTCTCTCATATTCTTATATAAACATGCAGGCTGTAACGTGTACCTTGGTACATTTTATTTCATTTAATTCTGCCCTTAGAATTTTGTTCTATCCACAAAAGCAGTTAACACTTTAAATCTGAGAAAACACACTTGTTTACACAATGTTTGTTGATTAACATTTTCATACTGGCTGGAGTCCATGTATGTTGTCTCATCAAATTGTAACTCGTGACCCGACTTGCTTTACTAATGAAAAGCATACAGCTAAACTCTGATGCCACCTCGATGCTGGCGACAGCTTGTAAATGGCAAGTTATTTTTAATGAAGAACGTGTGTATATCTACATACATGTTAGCATACAAGTAAAAAAAAAAGACAAAAAAAGTATGGTCTTAAGTGAAATGAAGTGTGTAAGTAGAGAATCCAATTAGATAAATGCAAGCATGTATATTTAGCTGAATTAGTGAAAACATAACTTCAATTTTATTACATTCACTTGATAGCATTGGTAGAGATTTTTTGACTCTCCACAACTCATGTTTACTATTTCTTATTTTCTTTTTGTATGTCTTTATTTTTAAAAAAAATTAATCTTATCATAATTTAATCCATATGAATACACCAAACTCACATTTGTAGGTACCATTTTTAGTGGGTGGGAGGAACAAAATAAATACATTTTTTTCTATAGTTATTAATTTTTTATAAATAAGACCCAACTTATCTACTTCAAACTTCTTTTCTGACAAAGGAATGTACTCAGATTAATGTCCTCAACTTGATTGTTATAAAAATAATGTTCATCTATCAGCATCGATGACAACCATTAGCTAAACCATGCTTAGCAAATGACAAACTATGCTGGTGATTTGTTTACAGTGGTGAAGGTTTGTGTAGAACCAGCCACACTTTTTGGATAAGTTGATAACAGAGGAATGGAGGTACTAATATGCTACAGATTCTAGGAAAATTACTTCTCAGGTTTTGAATTCAGTTTTTCCTTCTCCTAGATCAGTTGCCTTATCAAGGCTAGAGAGCCCAGTCTTTCCTACTATTTTATAGTTGGAAGGAAGAAAATTAGTTGGTTTATTTTATGACACGTCAACTCTTGCTGTTATTTTATACCAAAGTCAGTCTTTTTTCAATCATACGGTTTCAAGTAACTGTTCTAATAATTTGTTTGAACACAGTTATATGGTTTCAAATAATCCTATATAAATCAAATAATTTTCAAACTAACCTATTTGACCCATAGATAGTACCTTAACAGATTGGTTTTAATAGCATATCAACCTGGAGTCTTTCTTTTGCCTAGAGGTTAGGGAATTGTGTACTTTTATATTTACATTTTTTGTGTAGTTTCTTAAGAGTTTTTTTTCACAAGGTTATATGATATCAGGCATTCCTATCTAATACAAATCATTTTCAAACAGTTCTAGGTGACCCACAGATGAGACTCTAACAGGTAACACCACTCCAGGTTTGAGTGAACCTGGGTGTATACTTCCCAGATCTTCAGAACTAGAGCCTCATTACCAAATGCAGTTTACTGTCATATCCAGGACAGAGAATAGATGGATTCATGCCTTTTCCAATGGCATTAGCATGAAGTGAAATGCAAACAGCCTCATCTAGAATTTGAAATTGGCAAGCCGAATCCATTTTCTTCAACAATAACCATTATGACACCAGCTCCTCTAGTATATGATATTGTTAAAACATTTCAGTAGTTGTACCTGCTAGCCTTCTTCAGGTGTCTGCTATAGTCATTAAAATTCATGGAATTTTAAACTGACTCCTTTATTCAATCCATAGTGTTAGATTGTTCTCATTCCAGTGTTTATGCATAGAGGATATCCTGTATCAATACATTCTTTCTAGTTTATCTATTCTTTTGATATCTCATTTCTCCTTTTTTCCACAGAACCAATGTACTTTTTTGGCATTATTCAATACAGAGATTAAATATAAAACTATCAGCTAACTATATATTCTTTAACAAACACCTTTATCCATTAAACCATATGTCCTCTATGTCAAATTTCTCAGGTTAGTGACTATCACAGACACCTGAAAAAGAGCAAAGGATATAGAAACTGACTATAGCAACCAAAATGAAGACACAAATCTGTGTAATATCAATGTATAGTAATAAGAATTGTTTATCTAAAAATTAAAACAGAAAATTACTAAAGGAGTTGACATTGTAAAAAGGAGTTTCTTGTAAAATAAAGCATAGACATATTTAAGATTCTTTCTCCTTAAAAAAATGAATCATCATCCTCATGCTAGTAGCATGGATATCCATGACAATCTCTTGCCAACCGTCCCTATCATTCTTCACTCTTGGGAGGTCTTCTGCACAGCATCCAGTATCAATGTAGATCTTTGCTGGATGACCCACATGCTAGTTTCCACAGGAAAACGTCACTTATGAGTTCATCCTTGCTTCTCCAGCTGTGTCCAGCATGTCTTGTTCATCTCACTCTGATGATTTGTGTGATAGGGAGAATGAATGTACATCTACTTCCTTGTGGGGGTGTCATTTCCAAAATTTGTTTAAGATTGCGTGCAGCATTCTTGTGCAGATTCCATCTAACTTATTCTCTAGGTGCTTCATTAGGGTCCAAATGGTGCAGCCAAACAGTAGCACTGATACAAACACAGCTTAGAAGAATTGTCACTTTAATCTGTCAGTGAGATCAGATTTCCATTTGATTGATACAAAAAATGAATAACAATACACAAAATTAGAATTTTTGTTTCTTATATAAATTTAAAATGTCTTAAAGACATCAATGAATTAAAAAAAATGTGAATTTTTGTTCAACAGTTTCAAGTATTATAGATTTTAAAGAAGTGAAAAACAACACTTAATGCTTAACTTTTCCACACTTTATTCTTAGATTTTATCAGTTTTAAAGTAGACTATCATCACAAATTCACCTATCTATACCATATTAGGATATTTGACAAGTCCCATATATAATCACATATTATGCAACTTTCTAAGATCTAAATTTTAGCTTAATATTAGAGGTCATATCATACAAAAAAGGTAAACTTTGTGTGTAAATAGTTGGCCAAGGCTAGGCCTAGGCCAACTTGTATGCCTACAATTTCCAGCAGCAACAAATATCAGATGATACTTGTGTAAATACGGTAGTTATATATTTCACTGCTATGAATTATGATTCAACTAACCAAGGCAGAACGAAAGTTAAATGGTATGAAACTGCATATAGAATTAGTTCATCATCTCTTCTAGTTGACAGTTTGTTGTTTATGATGCATCTCAGAATTTAACCTCATGAAGGATAATACATTTAAAAAGCAACATATTCTCTATTGCTTACAGTAAGGAATTCCAAAAGGATAGTAAAGGCATTTAAAAACATTTGTGCAGTATAAACAAATGCAATGAAGGTTTATACATGTCAACTGTGGTTTAAAAATAGTGATTGTAACATATTCAACAAGCCTCACTCTGGAAGGAAACCTATTCTGAATGATCTCTTGATAGAGATTATTGAATTGAATCTATGTCAAAGTAGAAGAGGTTTGGTATAGAAATTTCATGTGTCATATTCAACAGTGCGCAAACATCAAATTGGAATAATGTGCAAAGAGGGAACTTTGGTTTCTCATGAGCTTTCACTTGAGAAAAATGCAATGTTCCACCATCTGCAGCAGTCTTTTAAGTAGAAATAGCAACCTTTCATTTTTGTAGGAGTTCTGTATGCCAATAGAAAATGAAAAAAGACAGTGGCTATCAGAAAATGAGATTCCAGTGCCAAGACCAAAATGAAGACTCCATCTACAGAAGTCCTTGTTTATGTATGGAATAGGAAAGGTTATCATCCATTAAAAGCTACTGGAACATGGAAGGATCTTCACTGTAGATGTTTATTGCCAGGAACTTGAACAGGTAAACAAAGTATTACATCAAAAGTGTTCTGCTTTCATAAATATAAGAAGGATTATTTTCCAGCATGACAATGAAAAACAAACCCAAGAAAAGATTGTTATGATGGGAGGTTTTTCCACATTTTTAGATTTTTTGTGTAAGAGGTTTTTTTTGCATATAATCCTATAAAAAGGAATAAATTTTTAAACAGATCTATTTGACGCATAGTTGTGACCCAATCAGGTACTACCACTCCAGGTGAGATTGGACACCAGAGTAATGGCAATAAACAGGTACTCCACACTTTTCAGATCCCAGAACTGGAGCCTCACTATCAGATACCGTTTAGTGTCATATCCAGGAAATGAAGAATTAATAAATACTGAATATTCCTTGCACATTACAAAAAAATAAAAAAATGACTGGAAGTAGGGAGGGAGAGTTAAGAAAAAATAACTGCCTTCCACTATTAAAAGACATATAAACAATTACCAATAAATTGGTGCTAGAATATGGGGTAGGATTGACTAACAGCAATAAACTGCAGCACTAGAAATACTGGACAATATTTGAAATCTTTCTGTGAGAAAAACATTTTTATAATGATTTGTTCATTCACTATATATAGATCTCAGACAACAGAGCATCCAACTCAGAACCACAAGGTTCTGGGTTCAATACCAGCCCTTGGCAATTCAGTGCAGGAGTAGCACAACTTGAATCTGTATGGTAAAGTAGGGAGCTGATGATAGGTATGGTGCTCCACCTCATATGCAAAAACAATCTCCCTGGTCTAGCACTCTGTCCGGCTGCTACTGACAATAGGCCACTCTGCTGACCTTACTACTACTACTATATATATATATATATATATATATATATATATACACACATACATACATACATATATAAAGAGAGAGAGAGGGAGATTGATATAGATCAGAGCACACCTAAGCTCATAGAATAAAAAGTTCACTGCAAAAAGAAAAAAGAAAAAAGTTATAATTTTGCAAATCTCAAAAGTTCCTACATTGTAAATCAATCAAAATTAATGCTCCACTTTCCTGGTATGAAAAGAAAAAAAAAATTAAATTTTATAAACAAGACAAAATAACTATCTTGTCTGGATGTCAGCTACACCAGACCAAATATAATCAAAGAAAAGATTTTTTTCACTGACTTTTTGCATTTGGGAGAATTATCAATGAAAATATCATTCCCATTGAGATAAATATTTCTCTTGTCAATTGAATAGAAGTTCTGAGAACAGAATGATTATCTTATGTTACAATTCATGAGAGGTCATGAATTGTGAACAGACCCTGTAGCTAAGAATTTAAATTGAGGTCTGTTGATTTAGAATCAGGGAATCCATGGAAAACTACTGGGACTTAGAGGCGCATGATTCTACACACTAGGAGAAAGATGTGATTGTCTTCTCTCCGGGATCCAATCTCAATTCCTGCGGTGGAATTAAATCATGGGCTCATAAATAATAAAACTTGATGAGTAAAAACCAAGTCTTGTTAGTTTATTAAATGTAAAAACAAGCAATGCCCAGCCAGCCCAAGAAGAATTAGCTAAGAAGATTGAAGAACAGAAGATAGAAGTCAACAAGACAAGAAAATGGCGACCAAAGAAGAAATAGAAGCAGTAAGCAGAAATGAATGAATCAAGTAAGACCATCTCCTCTCTAATAAGTCGCTGTCTCTCTATCACCTGAGATGAACTCACTCACTCTCTATTATATACCCAATGTTTGTAAGGATCTATAACACACACACAGACATCTTTTTTGTGCAAGACTTAACACCTCTATTATTGTTGATAATTACATAGATATATGAAGGATGTTCAACTTATTAGGCCATAGTTAATTAGTAATTATAGCTGATTACTTAATTGGTAAGAATGCAGAACAGACTAATGTCTACCATGCAAGATGTTAAGTCAATTAACACATTCACTGCTACCTTAGACATTTGATTAATTACACAATACTAACTAGATTTTTGTTAACCTTATAAGACTACATATTTAATTTTTGTGAATAAAATTAGATTTACTAAACAATAAAGAAAAACATTAATGTGCATCCTCAGCATTTTTATTTTCGTTCCTCCACAGTCTTTTTGTGTGTAATGGTTGTTTTTTCTACCCTCCACCACAAACCAACAAAATATATAAAATCCCAATAATCCTCATATAGAATATTGAACTCATACCTGGGCTGCAGTGTCTAGACATGGAAATTGGAATGTAATATTAAAATTAGAAGGCATATAATGAAGAGTAACAAAAGTAATAAAAACAGTAAAATATTACAGTTATCGGGAGAGATTGGGGAAATTAGGATTAACTATTTTACTAGAAAGAAGAATGAGAGGTTACCTAATTGAAAATTTCAAAATAATTAATGGAATTTCTAATTATAGTAGACATTTAAAAAAAAATGTTTTTCTTTGAAATGGAAATTTACTCTCAAGGCAGATTTCAAAAACTAAGTCTAATAACTAATTGGATTTTTTTGCTAATAGAGTAATATATTTTTGGAACAAATTGCTTAATCAGATCAAAAACAGCATAGTGTAATTTTTTTCAAAATTGAATTGGATGATTTTAGAAATAATGGTAAGAAGATGGAAAGGGCATTTTTGGGAACTATTGATTAATTACTTTATAGAATATGATCTGCGTATTAATATTGAATATTTTCTGTGCAAAGATAATCGTTTTTTTAGGTTGATGCAAGAAGATAGAAAAAGAAAAGAGAGATGCCCAAGGAGGCATAACAAACAGCTCTACAAATCAACATAAAAATAATAACCCAAAAGAGTAGCTATGCTGCTATACCTACTTACATTGGCTTAAATGAAATTGTAGAATGGACACACAGTTCCAGCAGAGTCAATATGTAACATGCTACAAGATGCCCATGTTCATCATAAGGAAGTAAATGTGTTAATATGATTGCATGTTATGAGAAGACAGACAATTAATTCACAGCCAAGTTGAGTAACACAAGACAGAAAGGTGTCAGTGTCAACATGTGTGTTACTCATCTGTCATTAGTTATTTGAAATGGAAATGAAATTAAAGAGAAATTAAACAAGACAACAACGTTTGAATATGACACCTATAAATCAATTATGAAGTCCTTCAGTTCATCCTTCCTAAGGCACCAAATCCTGACATTAAATAAATGACTAAGTCACAAAACTAGCATGAATATAAACATATCATTTTTAGCATTTCATTTGGTAAATACTTAAAAAAAAGGATGTACTAACATTTTGATTTCACATCTATTTTTAAAAATCTCTCTTGATTAATATATTTGTAGATTGTTATTTGAATTTTGGCTAAAAAAGGGAAAGGCTTGAAGAAGACATTTTTATCATCTCTTGAGCTTTTAAAACTTTACATTCTAGCATCCTTTTTTAAAATAAAAGAGGAAATAAAAAAAGCCTTACTAAATTATATTATTGAATTGTTAATTTTAACAAGAATTTTCTGTCATAATTTTTAGTTGCATTTTTTATCATAACTTCCTCAGGCTGTTAATTTAGAGCAGATATTAGAAATAATAAAGGATAAGCTCCTGGTGAGTTTCAAACTAATATCCCCTTTGCTTTTAAGAAGCTTTGTTAAACACACCAACAGCTCTAACCAATTGATTATCAGCAGAAGTCCAAATCAAACCTTTTGAAAACTCATACTTTATTCTTTGTTTCTCTCAGTGGCTTTTCCTTTATTATTTCCAATCTGTTCTATTGTCTTAGATTATTAACTCAAGTGAGATGTGACAAAAAAGTAACTCAAAATTAAGATGAAAGAAAATGCCAGTAAAAAATAATGGTCGACAATACTTCATTTAGAATAAAAATGAATATGTTAAATGAAGATGATCAAAATAAAGGTGAAACCTTTCAGTCTTTTTTATATAATTGACTAAACATTTATCACCTAATAATTTTGGAGCAATAGTGGTAAAAAAGGATTATAATAGAATAAAATTAGAATTAAAACATGATTACTGCTTTTACCAATAGAAATTTAAGTATAACATGTTCTTATAAAAGACATTTGATGAGAAAAATTATTTTTTTGATGAAATGTAATTGTCACATTTTTGCTGTGTACTTAAGCCCATCAAATTTCATATGTGAAAAGTACATATCCTGAAGACAAAACTAAAGACGACTGGAACCAGCTCTGGTTGAATCTCCTTTTTCCTTTATCTAATCAACCATATTACAAAGACTATTTTGGAGAGGGATCCACATGGAGTGCCTGAGGGTAAGTTTCAATAATGGACATTAAGAAAATTAACATTTCAGGCATGTGATTTCTATTTTATACTTTCTGTCAAAAACTTGTCTATGAACATTTGCTGACATTCTGTAGAATTCCAATGAAATGAAGATTTTCTTAAAACTTCTCTCAAAATAAAATCTGCATTCATTCATTAAAAATCATATTTCCCTCATCTTTTCATTTTGTGCATTTTGAGTCATTTATTCCAAAGGAGCTCTTAGCACAATGGTTATCATCATGGAAATGGGATAGACAATCTGAGTTTAAATCTTGAACAAAGCTGTTTCTGTTTCACTTAACACTACTGCCCTTGAAAAAGGCATGAATTGATCTGTTCTCCTCACTAGATATAGTTAAATAGTAGGGCAGACTGGGTTATTTAGCCTTGGTTAAGCAAGCAGTCTAGAAGAAGGAAAACTCTGAATTTAAGCCACCTTTACTCTGCTTAAAAAAATTGACCTTGTACCATATCCTTCTTGTGGTAGAGGGATTGGGTAAATACATATCCCAATTAAGAATGTTTATGAACCTTCATTTTACAAGGCCAATCCAGAACCATTTAAAAACAAAGTAGTCATACTTCCTCCTTGTTGGTGACCTACTGACATTTCCTACTATCAATCCAAACCATTCATACCCTTCAAATGGTTATCAGCATTAAACATTGGAATTCATTTTTTTTTAAATTTATATAAATGCATTTGTTTAAAAAAAAATTAAATTCATCTTTGGTTAGAAAGTAAAATTAGTTATTTCTGTTTCTAAAATCCTAAAGCTCTGCAAATTTGTGAAATGATAAATTGGACATTTCTTTAAAAATGACAAATTCTATTTATCTTAATATTTATGAATATAAGAATGTGTCTTGGGAACAAAAAGAAATGGAAGGATAATTCTTGTTGCTGTTTATTTAATCTGATGGACTTGCAAAAAAAAAATGAAGATATTCTATTTCTAAAACTGAAACCAACAAAGTTCGTTGACAGAGATCATTATTAATAAAATTAGAAAGTTACATTATCATATTTTTAAGAGAGGACAATTCACAGCTGGTTATATTTCCCTTGATAGTATTTAAATTTCTTTTTGTTTGTTAATGATATAAAGACAAACAGAAGAGCCAGGAATATTTATGCTGATTTCATTTGCATTTCTCTGTTGAATATTAAAAAAAAAAAAACTGAATAATGTTTTTTCTTTTTTAATAATCTTTCTTGAACTCTTTGTTTCTTTCCTTTCTTCTTGAAGTCTTTGTTCATTTAAATCTTTCATGCTCATTAAAAATCAGTCATCTTGAGGAATTTAATACACTGATATTATTTTAAAATATGCTACTAATTCAACTAACTGGTTATCCTGTTAAAATGTAATAAAAATTACAAGAAATTTAAAGTGACAGCTGTCTACTTAAAATGCAATAAAAAAAATTAAAGAAAATTGCACATTTAGTCAAGGAAAATAATTGAAGCATTAACAGTTTTAAAAATGCTAATATTATTTTTTAAAAAGGAAGAAAAAGCAGTTTGTGAAAAAATTGTGGTGTAAACATTCAGAAAAAGTGTCCTCGCCACCAGATTAAACCTTTTTTTCTCTGTGAACTTAATATCCCATTCATTTTATGTTAAAAAAAAAAAGAAAGAAAATGTTATTGAACTATTTTTCTTTTCTTTTAGGAAATTAATATTCCATTAATAATGAAATTAACTTTTATTTGACAAAAATGTATTTGTTGACTGACATGTTACAGCTAATGTCATTGCTACTTCAATGATGTAATTTTCTCTTATGTTAATAAAAGCAAAACATTTGAACAAAAGAGGGAACAAGCTTTAGATTATAGATCAGTTTTATATCTTTATCATTCATACACATTACAGCTTTAAGGCAGTTACAATATTATTATTATTATTTATATTAAAGATATATTTTATTTAAGGAGCATATTGATGGTTGGTTGGTTGGTATTTAATGCCATATCAACCCTTGTTGGTTATTTAATGCTAAATCTTGTTTTTCATTAACTTCAAGTGTATTATTGAATTAGTAGAAATAACTTCATGTATATTAATAAACTGGTGATTGACTCTTCTAGCACCTTTAAGATAAAAAGGGTTGGGCGTTTGTTTGTCATAAGAGCAATTTAAATAATATGGTTGGGACTTAATCATATAGGTGCTTAGGCTTGACATGACAAGCTGATAGATCAGATGAAACTTCTCTGATCATCCATTTAACCTAAGTAAGGGCTGAAGTGGAGTGTTGCAGGTCATGTGACAACTTAGTACCCAGACTGCTCAGCCACTAAGGTCTTATCCTTATGCAGTATAGGTAAACACCCCAAGCAACATGGTGGAAGAGCATATTGAAAAGAATATTCAATAAAGCTTCAACAATCTTCCTATAAAGAATTTGTTTAAATCCAACCAAATTCTCTAAGAGAAGATTGCCTACACTTTTGGGAAAATGTCATCAAACAATCTAGGATTTTTATAAAGCAAAAAAATCTTTAGAAGAATAAGTTCTTTTTAATATTGTACAAAAAAATATATTTCAAATATCAAATATACAAGATAAATAAATCATCTTTATGTAAGAAAAGAATTAGACATATAGCTGTTTCTTAATGACCATCTATAATATTAACAGAAGATATTAATGCATGTGTTCAAATGTTACACCCTGTCATCATCTCAGGTAAATAATAGACCATTCTGTTTTGATTTTGAGAAGAAAAACAACATATTAGAGAGGAAAGAAAGCAAATATAAGAAAGAAAGGAAAATAATACTTAATCATATCCATTTTGATTGTATTATATTCTATAAGAGATAATAAAAACCTAGTATGTTTGGTTTAGAAGAACATTAACTTTAAAAAAAAAAGTGCTTAAATCAGTATACTTATTTATGAGCATATTATTTATTCATATTTGCATATTACCATAAAGCATCAAAAATGGCACATCATAGTGAGATTCTAGTATGCTAAGAGGTTAATGAATCCTGTTCATTGTACATACATATATATATATATATATATATATATATATATATATATACATGTTTTTGCATAGAGTTTTTTTTTGTACACGGTCCTCTCAAATAAGAATATTTTTTAAACAGATCTATTTGATCCATAGATGAAATCATAACAGGTACTACCACTCCAAGTCAGAGTAGACTTGGGAGCAATGGCAATAAAGGGGTACTCCACACTCACCAGATCTAGAGACTCACCATCAGATGCAGTTTAGTGTCATACTCAGGACACCCATTTTTATGTAGATCTTACCCCTTAGCATATTCTAAGCCCCACCAACAGGGCATCATTAACCAAATAAAAAAAACAATTGTTTTTCCAATTTGCAACTTAAAACTCCAGGGCCTATGTTTGTGCTCACCCTATTCATTATAATTTATCATCTGAGATAACTACTAAATACTAATTATAGACTAATTCTATTTATTTATTCACAATTAATTATAATATAACTTTTATAAATAGGATATGACTTAATATTGAGCTTAATAACTCTTAAAGATGGCCTATAACAGTCAAGTATTGTGAGTGAACATTTTTTAGTTTGTGGTACTTATATTATTATGCTTGTTCTGACTCAAAATTCAAAATTAAAGAAATATTTCTAGCCTATGAATTCACAAAATGGAATTCAAACAACTGGAAAATAAGATTGTAAACTAAATAAAATATATACATATGAAAATATATAATTAGAAAACGATCTTTGAGAATAATGTCACTAGTTTTGTAGAATACTGATAATTGTCATTCTGTGTTACTTTCACCCTTAGCCAGGATTGAACCTGCAGTCTGGAAATGACTGTTACAGATTATTAACTATTGGACAGTAGGACAGTCAAACACCTCCTCAGCTTAATGGACTCTTCCTGGCAGCAGTGGCAGGAATTATTTAAGCTGTTCTAGTGGGCTCATTAATGAACTAGTAACTTCATGTTAGGCTTGGTCAGTCAAACCAATTGTTGACTGTCTAACTGACTGACTTCAATATGGCGCTGCGAACAGGATTCGACCTAGCTGGATGGGAAAAGCTGTTTATTGAGGCAGGCATATCTGTTGCCTCTGCCAAAACTTATTCCCAGACATTTTCTAGTGAAGAGATTGCAAGGTCCAGCTTGCATATGCTAGACCGTGCAATGCTTAAGGAACTGGGTATCAAGACTATGGGTGACATGCTCACTATACTAAAGCTAGCCAAGGATCCCCCAGTGACACTCCCATTATCAGCTAATTATGCAAGAACACCAACTGCAAAACTTCCTCAAATCCAATATTTGAACTCCCAATGCAAGCGAGAGACACACCACACCAGCTCGCCATTCCAATTGGCATTACAGGTACCTTCCAACACTAAGAAAACTGTCTTAGATGCTATGGATGGCTATCATTCAATCCCTCTAGATGAGGAATCACAACCACTCACTACCTTCATCACTGAGTGGGGTCGTTTTATGTATCTGTGAATGCCCCAGGGATATTTAGCCTCCGGCGATGCCTATACACGCAGATATGATGAAATAATCAGAGATGTTCCCTGCAAAGTTAAGGTAGTTGATGATACCCTACTCTATGATGAAAATATAGAAGGTGCTTTTTATCATACCTTTGATTATTTGTCACTGTGTGCAGAAAATGGGATCACGCTCAACAAGGAAAAATTCCAATTTTGTCAGGATGTGGTTCAATTTGGTGGTCTCCAAATAACACCAACAGGAGTTGCCCCTTCCAAAGAACTACTCAATGCAATAAAAAACTTCCCTATCCCAAAGAACATAACCGACGCAAGGTCATGGTTTGGGTTGGTTAATCAAGTGGCATGGGCATACTCCCTAAGCCCCATAATGGCTCCTTTTCAAGACCTGGTCAAACAAAATTCACACTTTACGTGGAACCAAGATCTCGAGAACACGTTCCGCAAATCTAAGGAGGTTATCGTTGGCTTGGTAAAGAAGGGAGTTACAAGCTTTGACATCAATCGCGCAACCTGCCTTGCCCCAGACTGGAGCAAAGAAGGTATGGTTTTTTATTGCTCCAAAAACACTGCACATGCCCCACAGACAAGGCTCCAGTTTGTTGCACAGAGGGCTGGCGCATCATATTTGCAGGTAGCAGATTCTGCACTGACGCAGAGCGCCGATATGCACCCATTGAGGGCGAAGCAGCTGCAATCGCCTGGTCATTAGACAAATGCCGCATGTTTATCATGGGATGCCCTAATGTAATAGTGGTCACAGACCACCAGCCTTTAACAGGGGTATTTGGTGATAGGGACCTTAGTAAGATTCACAACCCACGCCTATTTAAACTGAAGGAGAGGTCCCTAAGATATTTCTTTACCATTCAGCACTGCCCCGGCAAGTGGCACAAGGGTTCTGATGCCATATCCCGCAACCCAGTTGCCATAGTAGAAGCCCTTACTACTTTATTCTCAACACAACCTTCTAACCAGGACACACACCTCTCTGACGACATAGATGACTTAATGGAATCAGTGACCCATCAGGCAATGACGAATTGTAGGGATAGCAACAATATCATATCACTTGACCATATTCGTGCATCTGGCCAGAATGATCAGCATTACACATCACTTTTAAAGGTGATTGAACAAGGATTTCCTTCTATACGTTCTCCGGTCGAACCAGGAATCCGCCATTTCTGGGAGGTACGTCACAGACTCACCACGGACAGAGGCTTAGCACTGATGGACGAAAGAATTATCGTACCTAGGACCCTACAAGGGAAAGTGCTACATTGCCTACATTCAGCTCATCAGGGTGTAGAGGGCATGAAAGCTCGTGCAAACGATTCAGCGTATTGGCCTGGTATGAACGCATCCATACGCAATTTCAGGAATAATTGTCGGGTGTGCACCAGTATCGCCCCATCCCAACCCCTCGAGCCAATCACTTTAACAGCAACTCCAGATTGGCCCTTCCAACAAATAGTAATGGATATATTTTACGTTGGGCATATTGCATACCTTGTTTGCGCAGACCGACTCACGGGCTGGATCATCTTATATCACCTAAAACCTGGTCATGCCACCACTAAAAGATTAATATCTATTTGTAGGAAACTCTTCCACACTTATGGTACTCCTGAAGAGCTGAGTAGTGACGGTGGCCCTCCTTTTAATTCTGAGCAATTTCATCAGTTTCTCAAGTCATGGTGTGTAAAACATAGAAAATCATCAGTAGCATACCCTCAATCCAATGGCCGAGCGGAACTCGCTGTCAAAACTGCCAAAAGGATAATCCATGGCAACACAGGCCCTCAGGGTTCACTAGACAACGATAGTGTTGCCCAAGCAATCCTCCAATACCGCAATACTCCCATTCAAGGCATCGGCCTATCCCAGCGCAGTTGCTGCTCCACCGCCGACTCCGGGATTCGATCCCATTGAGACCTATCCTCTACAAACCACATTCTGAATGGATAGCCGCAGCACAACGTCGTGAGGAGAGTTTTCGTCAACGGAATGTCCTGCTGTCGGAAAGATACAATAGGTACACACACAGTCTTGACCCGCTACAGAATGGTGACAAAGTAGCCATTCAAAACCCATCAAACCGCCGGTGGACCACTACAGGCACCGTCATTGAGGTTCTCCCACATCGGCAATACCGGCCCCGAGTGGACGGATCAGGTAGGATCACACTCAGAAACCGACGCTTCCTGAAAAAGCTGACCACAAAACCCAAACCCACACCATTGCCTAGTGCTATGCTTGATCCCATTGGCTCCAACTCTAACACCCCACACCTCAACACTAGGGACCTGGCATCACCCAATGTCACTCCGCCCCCAAAACCAAGGCCGACGAAAATACCCCGGGCATTGTCAAGATTGCTCCCCTCTAATCAGCCTGGCCGAAAGGAACTAATTTCTCCTCAAAGGCCAATACGCCTGCACAATGGGAGAGGGGGGGGAGGAAGGGGAGATGTAGAATACTGATAATTGTCATTCTGTGTTACTTTCACCCTTAGCCAGGATTGAACCTGCAGTCTGGAAATGACTGTTACAGATTATTAACTATTGGACAGTAGGACAGTCAAACACCTCCTCAGCTTAATGGACTCTTCCTGGCAGCAGTGGCAGGAATTATTTAAGCTGTTCTAGTGGGCTCATTAATGAACTAGTAACTTCATGTTAGGCTTGGTCAGTCAAACCAATTGTTGACTGTCTAACTGACTGACTTCAATAAGTTTACTATTTGTAACTTTCAAGTACTTTAAAGTGCATGTTTGCAAAAATTTTTGTTTTAATGATAAAAATTATAATCTTAAAATTTATCAAACTATTAATCTATATTTTACCTTTTGTAAGAAGTTATGTCTGATTCTTTCTGATAAGGTAAAAGGAATATAACAATTTGGATTTTTTTAGTTAATAGATAAAACAATAGATTAAATTTGATAATCTGAACTGTGTTGCAATATATATATATATATATATATATAATTATAAATCTACAAGGGTTCAAATTTTGTAAGTTTGTTAGTTTATGATGAGTTAAAAATGGCATATTGTAGCAACATTTTCATCAGAGTAAATGCTCTAATTTAGAGAATAAAGCAATTTCCAATCTAATATGCAGCTTGTTAATGATGATTATAGTCTGTTCAGGCTTTACTCCAATCATAATTTCTCAAGGAAGGGAAATAAATATTAAATGCTAATTATAGAATACTTTCATTTATTTAGTTGCAATTTATTATAAATTTTATAAGATATGACTACATTGAGCTTAATGGTCACTGAAGACATCTTGTAAAGTAAATAAGTTTATAAAGAAAAATCTAAATTCTCACAAAATGTCTTTTTGTCGGGAAGATGAAGTAACATATGGAATTAAGCACACAGATTCAAAAGTATTTTTCTTAAACACTGTACTTAAGACAAGCGAGTTTTGGATTGTTTCACCAATCTTATAAAAGTATTAACTTTATGGAATTGAAATTTCACTTGATTCTTTTGATTTATTTCTCTTGTCTAAAAATCAGTCAAGTCTGCTTTTCTAGAAAAACCAGGATTATATTTATGCAACCTTCAATAAAGTAACTTTAGTATAATTATACTAAATTTTCCATATCTATATATTATCAAAATTCTCATTGCTTATATATCTATATGTATGTACCATACCATAAAACAGAAAAAAAATCATAATGATATTTGTATTACAGAAATATACTGAAATGTTCCTAGAGAAATAAACAATTTTCAGTTTAGTTTGCAACTGAATGATAATTTTGTGGGGTTTTCATTCACATTCTTCTTTAATGATCCATATTCTCAAGATAACAAAGATAACTATGAAATGCTAATTAGAATCCTTCACCTATTACTAAATAAAACATAAATATCATCATGAACCACTGTTACAACAGGAACCTAACAGTTTCATGAATCTTCCAGTTATATATATATATGTGTAGCGAAGATCCATGAAACTGTTAGGTTCCTTGTATTACTTCCTGAAAATCTTTTTTCCTGATTTTCAATACACAATATACAGATTGATTACTGAAGATTGCTAAAACCAATTTTAGGTTACAAAAATTATAAAATGTTTATGTTAAATATATAACTGTAATTTGTACTGAATGTCATAAGATGCTAATTAGAATTCTTTACTTCTTCCCAAATAAAATCATCAATACCATAGACTGCTGTTACAATTGGTTTACGCATCATCCAGTTTATGGTAAAATAATATAATCCTATAATCAGTTAGTAAGACTCTATTTTGACTGATACTAGACAATTTATTTATATTTGCAAAAATCTTTTAAAGATTTAAAAAAGTTTCAGAAGTTCTAGTTTTCTTTATTATTTAATAGCAGAATTAAAACTAAATATCAATATGCATTTTTTCTTCAAGACAAACAGATAAAATTATAATAATGGATAGTTAGAGAGTTTAATGAGAAAATTAAATGAGAATCCATTAGAGAATGTCGTCATTACCATAGTATATGAGCAAAGCACATTCTAATAGTATTCTAATAGTATACAGCTGCTGGTACAAATGTACAGATCTGTGGCTTTCTTTTTTGGCAAGGGCAAACTAAGGGGTTGACTGGTGTGTAAAGTGCTGTAAGCCATGTTTTTACACAAAATGTTGGCTAAAAGCCAATAAAACAACTCAACACACCCAGCACAACTGTTCCAAATTCTGTGAGCTGGCTCCTGACAGGAAGATGTACTACTTGGCAGCAGCTTCTTTGACCACATATATCTAGTTGTGTGTGTGTGTGTGTGTATTATTGCCAGCTGATACAGAGAAGAAACAAAAGCAAATTATTTTCAGGAAAAAGAAATATTTTTTTTTAGTAATTTTTACATTAAAAAACAAGAATACAAAAGAGAAACATTAAGTAGATGTACCACTTTATTGTGAACTGAAATCGCTCCTCTTACTTCGATTAAATGATCAATATATACTGCATAAAAACAAACATAGTAAAACCATAAATAAGATTGTCAGAAATATACTAAAGTGGATTACATCTCTGAATTAATACTTTAATCAGGCTTAATACTTAAAAGAAAGAAATTTTAAAAGTTGTTCTGACTATTGATCTTATTCTATTCATTGTTATTGCAGTGTTTCAGCATATCTATTCTATGGCTTCCTTTAAGTGAACAAACCTTATAGAAAAAGTAGAGTGAGGTCTTTATTTTTATTTTTTGTGTTCTGGGTATGACACTGAACTGTATTTGGTGATGAGGCTCCAGTTCTGGAGATCTTGAGAGTATGGAGTGCTTCATTGCCATTACTCACAGATCCACTCTGATCTGGAGTGGTAGTACCTGTTAAGATCCAATCTATGGGTCAAATAGATCTATTTAAAAAACATTCATATAGGAATGCTTGAAACCATACAACTGTAAATTATTTGTAGTTGCTTCAAGTTGTAATTGTTTACTGAGAATTATTATTAGTTACTTGAAACCATATAGGTGTCTGCAAACAAGTAACTATTTTTATATGGAGAGGATTGATTTAACCCATGTGATTATTAGTATTAGAATACTTGATATCATACAACTGTGTGCAAATTATTTGTTTTAGATAGAAATACTTAATATCCCTTAGAAGAAAATCTCTTAAGAAACTACACAAAAAATGTATGTATGTAAATATACAATGAACATGATTTCCTAACCTCTAGGCTTAAAATATTGCTAGATGGGTTGATATGCCATTAAACAATCAATCAACTTTTATTTCTAAAAAAATTGAAGAATAATGCCTTATAGTATTGGTGAAGTCTATTAGAATAAAATAAATCAGTGCCATTTATTATATCAGGGGTCCCCAACCTTTTCAGTGAGAAAGACACAAAGTCTAACTCAGTAAGGTCACGGGCTGCAATCTTAAAAAGACAGAAAAAAAGATAAATTCATAAAGGAGCTATCATAATTTATTAATGAGACATTTGATGTTTGCAATCACAAAAAGATGTCATATCAGGGTTAAATGAAGAGGTTGACAGAAGGAACACATCAGACAAGTGATGGTTTGATAGTTGCAAATGCAGCATACTATTGGCATGCTTCCTTTTAGAGAACAACTGTTCACAGCAGTGTGTAGTGCTGGATGTGAGTGATAAGCTTGGGGAATTATTGAGATTTCTATTGTGGTTTCTCTAGAAATCAATGATGGGGCAAACAAGAAACTTGGACTTCAAATCTTCTGAACACTGAAGATCAATGAGTTCCATCTGCAGTTGTAATGGTACTTCTTAACTGACAACATCAAAAGACAAAGAGAAAATTTTGAAAGTTGGGTGAAGGGCTGCATGGATGAGTCTTAAGAGACATGGGTTGGTTCTATACAAATTGTAAATTTGAAGACAGGAGAATAGACTGGTCAAAACAATAGCAACAAAAATTAGATCAATCTTTTTGAGAGCAATTTAGAAGACTGATGATAAGGATTTCATTTTCAAAAAAATTACAAGAAAATATATTAGATATGATGGGTTAACATTGACCAAATAAGAAGCAGAGTTTCAATGTACAAAGAGTAAGAGGAATATCTATGAACATAGAAAACCAACAGGAATGTCTGAATATAAAGAAAAATATGTAGATCCAAATAAAATTAGAAAGAATAAATAAAGAATTAGAAGCTGAAGCCATTTCATGAATTCTCAACATTTTAATCATTATCAAGTGTATCCATATATACGTTTACTAAAAGTAAATAAACTTGTACATTTCTTCTAAATTGAAAAGAAATAGACATTGATATTTAATCTTAGCCAGAAAAAATAAAGTAAATAGGATTTTTCAAAACTAAACATCCTTGATGATTAAAAAAAAACAAGTAGATTTCTCACTCTAGAGCTTTGAATCTATATCTACAATTATCCTAATTTTGTATGTTTATATTTTAGCTTAACACAGCAAAAATGGCACATTGTAGCACAATTTTATTAGCCCAATTATATCAATATGTTTTAAGAGAGGGTAAAACAATTTAGAATCTAATATGCAACTTGATAATACCAGTGTGGGTGTCAATGTCTACATTCACCCTGATCATTATACTTATAGGATGTGATATCAGTCTTTGAGTAAATCTTAATTTCCTTGGCCACCAAGATTATTATACTGAAATAATTCTGTTGTGCATATTGAAGTAATAATAATGAAATTAAAAAAAATCTTATAATAAAAAATATTCATTTATATTCTTAAAAATTAAGTTTTACAATATCAATATTTAAATAATCAAAATAATTATAACCTTATAATATTAATAGTAATAGTATTTCTGATATCATGAGTTAGAATCATAGTACTTATTCCATTGCTAGGTATGACACTGAACTGTATCTGGTGGTGAGATTCAAGTTCTGGAGCTCTTGGTAGTGTGAAGTACCCCTTCATTGCCATTACAATTACTCTCAGTTCCACTTTGATCCAGAGTGGAAGCCCCTAGTTGTTATGATAAAATATTTGATGAAAGTCGTACTTGTAGAAAATTGGTCATATAGTCTTATATGTTTAAACATTTTTACATAGCTTGAACATCACTTAGAACAAATTATGAATTAATGGTGATAAATTTTCAATTCAAGTTGATTGTTTTTTACTGTTTTTATTTTTTTAAAGTCAACATGAAGTTAGACTCATTTGCTAGGTTACTGTATCTAGTTACTTAGTGGTCACATAAGTTAAAACCCTGGGTTGAGTTGTGTAAAAAAGTCATCAATTCTGTTTCAGTGGACAAGGCAGACAAGTAACATCACAAGGAAGAATTAACTGATATGAGATCTCTTCCAGTATGGACAGCAGAATGAGGACAAATTACCTCCATAGATTGAATAAAGAGTTTAGTTCAAAATTTCCAAAAGGTTACCAACTATGACAGATACCCGGGTGCCTTGTGTGTTGTAAAGGTTAGTGAGCTAGTCTAGCAGACCTCTGTTAGTGAGTTTGATTCTCACTGGGTGAACCATAATTCTGGCCTTATGCCAAATTAAGCTAAGCTTATAAATAACAACTGTGACAGATACCAGAATAAATACAAATGATGTACCCCCCCTAAAAAAAGTAAATCAGAATATAATCAATCATATTGACTGATCTTAAATAATCTAGATTTAGTATTTAATCAGCTATACCCCCCAAAAAACAAACAACAACAACAAAAAGCAATTCCAAGTACATTTACATAACAGTTGTATAAGTTTAATATGTATTATTTTCTCTTCTCTCATTTGCTTGTCACGAGTTATACTTATATCCTCTTTTTATTTATCTTTAAGCCCATCTATTTTAACCACATAAAATCCTGCTCTGTCAGATCTTAGAGAAAGTGAATGTGGAATGGTAAAAATTATGTGTTACTTGGGAAATGTATGGATACTCAAAATGTAGGTAGTTGATGTAAACATGATTTTATGATTAAAAAAAACTCTTGGGTGGCTAAGTTCTCCAAGAGTTTTATGTTTTCTGCCCACCTGGTTTGTTCCCATATTCCAAATGGTTGGCGTTGGGTGCAAAGTCAACCCTACATAAAGCAGAAATCTGGGTACTTCTCACTAATGTATAATCAATTTGGAAACTGCAATTGCATGAGAAAATATCAAGATACAAAAGATTTGGATTTGATATTTAATTCTTTTTTTCTTTAAACATGAAAAATATAATCAAAATTGTAAATGTTGCTTTTTACAACTTGAACTAATCAAACCTAAGTGTGATTCTATATTTCTTAGTATATTTAAAACTGAAATGATTTTCATATTGCATTCAAGTAGGAAATAGAATTATATATCTATTAATTCATATTTTTCTGAATTAATTAATTTTGTAAACTGTTAAAATTATTAATGGTCTTGACCAGAGGTTATTGTATAATAATATTTAAAAATTCTTTTTTTTTTGTTGGTATATTTTAAATTTCGTCCAATTTTCAAGTATGAATTTACATATATGTATACACAACTGCATGAATTTATTGCTTTGTTTGTTTGTTTGTTTTAAAAACCAAGTTTAAAGTAATACAGGGGTAAATTTCCGTAGAAATTTAAAAGAAAAAGAAAATGAATTGTCCTAATTATTTAATTATTAATCTTTATGATTTGTTCTAGTATGCCTTTTAATTTTCACAATGTTTGTTTGAAGTAAATATGTCATTTTATGAGATTACCAATATTCTATCATAAAAAAATCAATGTTTTCCAATTTCATTTTAATCATTCAGTTTTAGCTGCTACATACTACAGTTTGGTTTATAAAAGAAATGACTTTATTCAGGGGAATTTTGCCTAAGAAGTTGGAAATAAGAAGCACTGCTTAGAGTTGTATCTTTTCCAAGGAAATCAATAGGGATGGGTCCTTTCATGTCCTAAAACACTGTCACAATGACCTTCTTTACTGACTTTTTCTCTACTGGAGAGTCAATGGGTTTCCACTTTTTACCTCAAGCTCATAGTTGTTTAGCTTATTGTAAATATTTTTTATTGAAAAATGCTTCACCATATACATTCTTCCATAAATCTATCATGGTTTGCACTTCTCCACCAAAAGTTTGATGACAAACCTCTGTTCAAGCCTGAAGCAATGATATGCCACCATTTTGAATAGCCTCAAAATAAATATTTTTGTGAAATTAAATTAATTTTTGCTATAGACCAATTCCAAACAATGCAGAGTTTAGATTAATGTTAAAAATTCTAGAAAAAATGTATTTTGCTTTTTAAAAAAAATTCCCCTTATTTATTGTGTATATATATATATATATATATATATTCAAATTCTACATTTGTTAAAACACAAAAACAGCATTAATATAACAACAGACAAACCTGATTGCAACTGTAAAACGAAAAACAATTGTCCACTTGGAGGTTCATTGTATACCAGGCAAAGATATTCCCCCAAAAACAATTAAGGAAAAAAATGGAATATGGGAACAAACCAAACTTTCTAAACATTTCTGAAAACTAAAAGAAAAAAAAATCAGAACTCATAAAACAAATGCCATCTTAGTCTGAAGGAAAAAATTAAAAACTGGAAGACACTATTGAATAGAAAAAAGAAATCATATTTAGATGTAAACTTATATAAAAAAAAACTTTTATGTACCCATATACACACATACAAAATCCCAACAATCAGATCACAAAATACATAAATACATGAAATTAGAACATACATATTCACAAGTAAGAAATCGAATGTCAAAACTGTGACGTCACAGGCATGAGGTTTATAGAAATCACAAGTGTGCACATGCCCATCAATTGGTGTGTTTAAGATGGCCTAGATGATTTGACAGGGAATTACCCATATCTATTATTATACTAAAGCTGAGCAAATCAATGTTTGTTTCCATAAGGCTTTTTTCCTGTTTAGTTTAATGACTAAAATTAAATACTAAAATATTCCTTACTTGTGGGATTGAATCATGTTTGAAAAAAAAATTTTTCATCATTTTAATTAGCAGTAATTTTCAATTAACTCACAAAGCAACCCATCTCTCTCTTTTCACCTGCCTACCAATTTCTACCCCTCTATATATTTCATTCCACTTACTATTATATCTATATTATATCTTTTTGAGAGCAATTTAGAAGACTGGAGTGTCACTTTCTGACTTCTGTCCATTATATGATCCCTGCCACCACCACCAAACCATCAGTCAAGAGAAATCCCTTTTTACCACTCCCTTACCTAATTATCACTGACCTGCCTTTTCACTTCTGTCATGGTAAAAGTTGTCAATAATGTTTTTGATTTTTTTTGTTAATTTATCTACGGAAGAAGTTTTAAAACATTTTACTTTATTTTCAAAACTTTTTTCACTACAGTTTTATTTGTCAATTAAAATTATGAAGTAAGTAAGGAGGGATTATATTTGATATTACATAAAATATGATTTTCAGTCATTCCCACAACTTAGATTCTCAACATCTTTGATACTGATAGAATTTCAAGAATCAGGTCCATTTAAATTTAGTCAAACTTTCCCTTTCTTGGAAATCTTACAAAATGATTTTAATGATCTTTAAAAAATTCTATTTATTTAAAAAAAATGAATTTGCTTTGCAATCACACTTCATTTCTGATCATAATTATCTACCCAGAGCTCAATGTGTGATCCAACGGCTCATGTTTTTCTAATATATATATATATATATATATATATAAGATGAACAGAAGTGGATAGACAAGTAGGAAAATTTCATTATAATTATATATTTTTTCATCTTCAAGAGAAAAGCTTATTTTAGAAAGTTTTCGAAATAGTTGTTAAAAAGATTGACATGCTCTAAAAGCAATAAAAAATGAACAGGTAACATGGCCTATCCATTTGTTTATATATATATATATATATATATATATATATATATATATATATATATACACACGTGTGTGTATGTGTGTGTGAAACAACCTGATCTCACCTGAAAGAAATTAAAAAATCTGTTGTTATTGTAATTACTTGCCAACATATCTGTTTTTACCATAGCAATTGAATTTCTTAATACTGATATCAATAGTGAGATCAATTGCAAAAGGAGGAGAAAGAGGAACAGATACTACACTCAAGTTGCATACCTTTTGGTCTAGGAACTATTCTCTGATCTTAGGCAGAACTACTAATCAATTAATAAAACCCATCATTCTGATTGGATCTATATAGTATGATAGTGGGCTGAAAAGTTCATATGATTATGTCATATCTGCTGTTGATGACTTTTTTTGACCAAGAGGAACTAAGGATTGCAACACTAAATTAAGAAGTTTGTGGACTGCAAAAGGAACTATGTAAAAAAAAACCCCCACCTCATTTGGTCATATTCCATGAGAATATCATAATCAGCCAACCCTCCTGGAAGAAAGATTTTGCAGTTTCTTGGTCAAATGTTATTTTCAGGTTAACACTTAAAACAAAAAGTTTCTATGATTTATGTTCATCTTTTTTTTTTTTGCTATTATTTACAATTTTCTCTGTAAAATTTCATCTTCAATTTAGAATCATTCACATCAACAGAAAATTGTACTTGAATTGTTAAGCTCATTAAAAGTTAAAAAAAAAAACAAACTTGGTGATATTAATATCAGACTAAAGTTTTTCTATTTGTGGTGACTATTACTTGAGTATAATAGTCTAATTGATTTAATGGCATGTCAACCTATTTAGGGTTATTGTATACCTAGAGGTTAGGGCATCATGTTCATTGTACATTTATATTTTTTGTGTAGTTGTTTCTTAAGAGTTGTTTTGCACACAGTTGTATGGTTTCTAATATTCCTATCTAATACTACTACTAATATAATTTCAAGTAATTATTTTTTATTTAATAATAGTCATTTGTTTATACACTGTAATATGGTTTCAGGTAACTAATAATTATCCTTAGCAAACAATTATAGCTTCAAGTAACAATTCTTAATGCAAATAATTTACAGGTATATGGCATCAGGTATTCCTATTGAAAAGGAATATAAAATAATAATCTGAGATTTGTATATTACTGTAATAGGGCAAAAATAGCATATCATAGCAAGATTTTTACTAGTACAACAGAATTAAAAATGCTCTTGAAAACAAAGCAATTTCCAATCCAAGATGAAAATGTGTGGTCTGTATTATGATTGTCAATATAATTTCTCAAAGGGAGACAATTATCAAATGATAATTATGAAGTACTTCCTCTTATTTCAATATAAATTTCATAAAAGGATTAGTTGGCACCAAGTTTAAAGGCAGCCTTTAAGCAAGCTAGGAAACTTGAAAGTCTTTGGCAGCAGATGAGAGAGAGAGAGAGAGAGAGAGAGAGAGAGAGAGAGAGAGGGAGAGAGAGAGGACAGGTAAAATGAGTGCAGAGAATAAAGAGTTGATAGAAAGAAGGAGGATAAGAAAATGAGTAGAAAAAGAGAGAAAAGTTTTAACAACGGCTATACATACCTGCCTGCAAGCTCTTTGTCAAGATACTTGGCAGCAAGCCTGGCACCATACACCTCACTTTGCAAAGCCAGAATATACTGACGCAATTCCTGATTTTCTCTCTTCATTTGTTTTACCTCAGCTTCTACTCGAGAGACATTCATCACTTCTTCAGTGCGTTTAGTCATTTCATCCTCCTGGAATAAACAAAGAAATGAATATGAAATAAGAGGCAACATAATAGCTGAAGCTCTTAAAGAACGTTTTATCTTTTGATAAAACAAAAACTTAAAAAAACAGAATGAACATGAATTTGTGGGGAATAGTGAAGAAAACAAAAAACAAAAAACATATATATAAATATAATAAATGCAAAATTGTCAGCTCTTGAATGAAAGAATTTTCTTAGCCCATTTTTATTTAAAAGACACATGACAGGGAAAAGTGTTCCTTTGTTTTTGACTGTCTACAAAAGGTAAAAGATGTGTGTGTGTTCTCTTGGTGCTGCCAAGTAAACCTCATTTGGAGAAATCTACTATATCATTTAAATAGACAAAAGATAAAAGAAAAACTAACTCAGGCCAATTTTATTCAGAGTAAATTCTTTTTTTACTGAATCGGACAATGACTACAGATTATACTTTAATTCCAGGAGGAGGCATGTTTAGTGTAACAGTTACCATAGTAATAAATATAATTGGTGACTCAAATTCAAATCCTGGATGAAGCTGCTTGTGTTTCACTCAATGCAAATGCCCATGGGAAAAGGTATGAATCCATGTGTTCTCCCCACCTGACCTCAGCTATGGGTAAATAATAGAATAGTCTAGGATCTTTAGGCTTGTTTAGGCAGCCAGTCTAGGAGAAGGAAAAAAATTAAACTAGCAGTATTCCATTCAAAAATTGCATGTGGTGAAGGGCTTAGGTAAATACATAAGTAATTTATGAGGAAGTGCGTCCTGGTCTTCTGCCTCATAAATTGCTACCTGGTGACTATCAAAATAACGACCCCACTCGTCGTAATTCTTGTTTATTTATCGTAATTTGTCGTAATTCTTGTTTAGATATGAAGATGGATATATAGTTTGGAATAGACTGAGATAGATAGATAGATAAACAAACAAAATAATATAGATAGATATGAACAAATGGAGATAGATAGATATTTTCGACAAGTAAATGTATTTGGGGGGGGGGTCGCTTCTTTTTTTGTCGTAATTCTTGTTTATTTAAACTAAAAACAAGACATTAAACAAACATGAATAAAAGAAAATCTTAGTATTTAAAGTAATATAGATAAATATGAACAAATTGAGATAGATAGATAGATAGATATGAAGATTAATAGTTTTGAATAGACTGAGCTGGGTCGTTATTTTAATAGTCACCGGGTAGCAATTTTTGAGGCAGGAGACCGGGACGCACTTCCTCATAAATTACCAATACATACTTTAATTCCGGGACATTCTCACTGAATTATGGTAAATGATGTTTCAAAAAGTTGTCTATCTAAAGCATGTTATTATATTTAGATTTGACCTTTGCTGAATGTATGGGCTGGCTGAAAGTAGAAGTTGTATACAATCAACAGTCCAAAGAAATCCATTTCCCATCCCTCAGTTAAAAAGGGGTAGGAAACTTAAAAGCACAAGGCCATACTAAAATACACCTCCAAAATCTATTATTTATACATCTTAAATCATAGAAGGTTATATTATATTTTTTCAGCAGCTAGTACTAATAGCAGCAAGGTTAAATCTAAAGAAAATGGCAAAGTAATTTGGAATATATATATATATATATATATATATATAGTGGAGAGATCCTGTAAGATTTTAATGACATGTTAATATGCCTAGAGGTTGAGGATCATGTACATTGTATGTTTATATTAACACTTTTTGTTTAGTTGTTTTTTTTTGCACACAATTACATAATATCAAGTATTCCTATCTAATAGAAATAATTTGCACACAGTTGTAGGTTTTTTGATTCTGAGGGATTATTATGTGATTATTTCTATTTAATGATAATTATTTGTTTGGAAACTGTTATATGGTTTCAAGTAACTAATAATAATAATCCTTAGTAAACAATTATAGATTCAAGTAATTTTTCTTCATTCAGATAATTTATATACTTATATGATAGAGTATTCCTATCAGATACAAAATTCTTTAAATAGATCTATTTGACCCATAGATGGAACCTTAACAGGTACTACCACTCTGGTTTAGAGTGGATGTGGATGTAATAGCAATGAAGGGGTACTCCATCCTCCCCAGATCTGATGCCTCATCATCAAATGCAGTTTAATCTTATACCCAGGATATCCAGAGGAGAGTGGTAAGGATTACAGAATACTTTCCTTTCCTTCGATTTCTGTTACATATTATTTTTAATTATGCTGGGTTATACTTTTTAAAAATACTATGCATGATATATCACAAATGCATTTTTATGCCAAATCGGCATAAAAATGCATTTGTGAAATATCATGATATATGTGATATATCTTGTCTATGAATTTATAGTTTCCTTAAAGTACATATGGTATTTTTTGAGGATCCTAGCTTTTCTGAATGTTTTTTAAGCTTATATAAAAACTCTACATATATATCCAATCCTCTATACGAGCAGGATACCACACAAGGTCAATTTATATGCAGAGTTTAACAGGTTTGAATTCAAAATTTTCTTTCTCTTAGATTGGTTGCCATTACAAAATTAAAGAGCCCAGTTTGCCCCTACCATTTAGATGGAGGAAAAATAGTTAGATATACTATGTGAAATGCAAACAGCCCCATTCAGTATTTGAACCCTGTTCACTGTGTTCATTTCCTATGACAATAACCATTACACCACGGGCAACTATAGAATTCTACATATGATATATTTTCATGATCCTAGATTTGTAAATGTTTTTTTAAGCTTAGTAAAAATATGTATGGTATCTTTTGATGATCCTAGCTTTTCTAAATATTTTTTAAGCTTATGTAAAAATTTGGAATATATATATATATATATATATATATATACAACAACACACACAGTGAAAAGAGCCTGTAAGGATTATAGAATTCTTTCCTTTGCTCAGTCAGGTGATCTGTGTCACTAATCTAGTTTAGTCATGCTGGGTTATATCTTTTTGAATACTATGCATGATATCATGATAGCACTAATGTAGTTTTATGTTGATTCCCTTAAAGGTAAAAGATATAATAGAAAAATAAAATTGAAAAAACATCACAAAAATGGCAAAAATGTATTGCTTATATATTCATGGGGTTCCTACCCCTTTCTCCAACACTATATCATCCATCCCTTCTGTATTAAAGTCTTCACCACCTGAAAAAAATATTGTCTTTCTTTATTGTACAGTGAGAAGATGGTACAAACTCACCTTCCTGCAGTGAAGCTACTGTTAAAAGTTGCCTTTGGCTTATACAGAAATATCTACTTGAATTACCAATGATACTAAATTTGTATAATTGTTGCTCTGGTCTTGGCTGTAGAAAATAGTTGAAGGACTCATGATCCATTAAAAATAGAATTTTCCAACACATTTCTTTATAATATTGAATATCTATAAGAAAAGAACTGTGTTGGAGAAGATATGACAGAAGCAAGAAAAGTAAGGATTTTTTTTTTCATCATTTGTCCAGTTTAAAAGCATGGTAAGAGTTACCCAAACCGAATTTTTAAAAAGCCTGACCCTTTTACCAAAACATTTCTTGTTCTCCAATGATAACTGCATCGTCTAAAAAAGTTTGGTTTCAGGTTACCCTTATTGCACTTTAGAATCACAAGAAGTGAATCTTTTGTTCATTAATCCAGGTTAAAAGCACAGTTAGGGTAATCATAAACGTTTACCAAAACTTTTCTTGTTCCCCAATATCTTGAAAAAATAAGGTCTAAATAAAGTTTGATTTTTAGTTATCCTTACTCCACTTTTAACCTGGACTACATAGTGTATTTTTAAGTGTCTGTATATATTTGTGTAAGAATCATTTGAATTTGGACATAATCTAATCTATATTTGAATAGTTGGCAGTTGAGATAATAGATGAACAAAAAAGGCAGGTGTTGCAGTAAATAAAACACATGAAAGAATATAGATGGTCATATTAATAGGGTTAAAGATTATAGGCATATGTTTCAGCTGGCTATTATGATAATGATATGATACATTATCATTATGATATCTATTCTGGAAACTTACTGCTAGATTCTATCTTGGTCTATTTTACTCTCCTTTCAGCTAACAGAGTATTTTCACACCTGAGATTGCCAAGCAATTTTCACTAACAAAAACATAAAAAATATGGTTATACTTAAGTCTAATTTTTCTTTCCATTTTAGCAAAATTGTAGTCTTGACATAAAATCATTAGCACATAACAGAAAATGATATGAAAATTCAAATCTATTTAAAAATTAAGAATACTTAAATGATTAAATGAAAAAAAGTTATATTTTTCTACTAGTTTACCCATGCAATCAAAATATGATGATATATTTAACATCTGATTGTGAAAAATAATTTACAACAAAATAAAATGAGAGAAAATTCTATCTAAAGATAAAATAACAGAAAATTTAATTTCTACTACATTGTGAATATACAGAGATTACCAAATTGCCTTTCATCAATGTTTTTTTTTGAAAAAAATATTGAAAAATGTTCTTATGTTGTTTCTATATTACTGCATCACCAGAATATATATATCGAGAGAGATAGATAGATAGATAGATAGAGAGAGAGAGATTTTTGAAAAATTCCAAGATCACTAATGATAAGATTTGGGTCAAAAAGAGGGCTGAAAAAGCCATGGAACAAGAAAGTGATAATGATACCAATTGTAGTTGGTATCCTTGGAATATTCCTCAAAAGCCCAGAAAAGAACAAAAACTATTCAGATCACAGGACTGTTAAGATCAGCTAGAATAGAAGAGTCTTTGAGACCTAAGGAAACTTGCTGTCACTCTGACTTCAGTTAAAACTGGTATGAAAAACGTGTATAGAGTGAAAACAATGATAATGTAGCAAATACAAAAACAAATAAATATTGAACTAAGTTTTGTCTGGGTAAATTTGTATTGATAAAGCTTTCTACAATGTATTAGCAAACTCATTTCACTAGTGAGTAACAAAGAGTTCTATTGTTATACCAACATGTTTGTTTTGTGTAGTGTTGAATAATGCCTAATGTTAATTACTTTGTAGTGAGATTTGGTTTTGTGACTATATATATATATATATATATATATATATATATTTGATAATTGAATCATATTACCACGACCAGACAACTCGGCAAACACCATTTGCGACATCCGGAGCACTGACAGCTGTTTCAACCTCCTTTGGTCTCATATATATATATATATGGTCTCATTATATATAATTTGGTCTCATATATATATATATATATATATATATATATATAAATATGTGTGAGTCCCACTATGATGCAAAACACAAAAATATCATTATGTGAGTCAAGTCAATTTTAAATCTAGAACAAAAATATGTTACTTAACTTTTGACCAGGTATATAGATTGTAATAACTATATAAATAGGTATTTCGTATTATTGCTATTTTTTTTCATTTTGCAAATATATAATGTATTTTCTGTAAAAAGCCTATTATTTTTTATTTCTAAAAAGATTGAGAAAACTTCTGTATAGTAAAGTGTCAGCATCTTGAAAATAAAGCACCAAATATATTTCTGAAAGATTAAAAGTATCTACTTAAAAACACAAAGAATTTGACTAAGCTATAAGACTACATAATTGTTAACAATATGATAGTTTGAGAGTCAAGAAATTGATGAATTTCTCACTTGAAGGAAATAATTCTTTTATGATTTACTTTTGTTGTTTTATTACAGAAATTTTGACAGAAAAATTTTCATTTCCTGCCACACACATTCTTTTCATCCAAAAGTATTTAGAATTCATTTTAGTCATATTTGGTAACTTTCTCAGATGGAAAGTGCACTATATACAAGAGAACTGAAATATTTCCTGAAATTGGGGATGCACATTGTACATGCATGTGTGGTATACATGGAAAAATACAAATATAATAGATTATCTGAATACTTACAAGCACAAAAAATGACTAATAAAAGTAAAAATATAGTCTTAATGTTTATAAAGAATTGATCTTTAATAAAATTTCAAGATAATAAAAGGGTGAGTCAAAGGTTTAGTAATATTTTGGCAACAGGAGGCCCAATTTGGCTTTTGCTGAGGTTGTGAAGGTGAGAAATCATACTGGATTGTGAAATGCTTGGCTCACCTGATACTCCCTGAGTGCTATTCATGGATTTGCCTCTATGGCTTGGAATATAACCTCAGAATCTATGGTTTTAAGCTTACCTGATATTGCCTGCTCATCTCAATTATTGCAAACTGAGCATTCTTGAACCATCTGGTTACTGTACTTTCAGCTTTTGTGCAACATATGTTTTTGATTGCTTCCATTGTATTATGGCCCAATTTAAACTCATAAAGCATAAGTTCCTAAATTAGACTATGTTGCACATTCATGTATGTAGCTTTCAAATCCACTCAGTAAAGCAATGACAGCCATATTGGTTACCTTTACACTACTTTGGTCATGTGATATACACACTGCAAACTAGCATGTTCCAAAATATTGCAAAACTTTTAACTCATCCTAGTATGTAAACCTGTAAAATTTCTGGTGTTTGTGTTACATAGATAAATAAAAGCAGCTTTTCTTACTTTTAAATGAATTTTATTTTTTTGAGCATTCAGTAAAAAATATAAGCAATTAAAAAATATCTAAATTGAAAGGGCAAAGTCTTATAAAACATTCATTAAAATATTTTTAGTTGTATAATAAAGATATTTATTTTGTAATTAAATTAGAAAAATATCACGTTATGGCATCATTAATAACATTAAAAAAATATTTAAAAACAAATATCAAAGAATGATTTTATGATAAAATCAAATACAGTTGATTATATGTAGAAATAACAGTCCAACCAATTTTTTTTTAAAGAAGAGACTTTTTGTTTTTTAATGATTGATTTTTTTTCTTTTGATTGATTGATTTTAAGAGCATGTCAACCCATCTAGGGTAATTTAATGAGTAGAGGTTAGGAATGACATGCAACAGGATCTCCTTTTTTATAGCATCAAAGTCCAGAGAATGTAGCATAAATTATGTTGTTCATACACACAACATGCAAATTAAGCAATCTAAATTACAGGATTAATTTCCCTTGACACATGAACAGGAATATAACAAGATTTATAGGATAAAGATGCATTATTAGGCAGTGTTAAGTACAACATGCCTTTCATTACAAATTGGTTTAGACTTCTATGATTGAGTTGAGATTTGATAGCTTTAAAACTTAAATACATCTGCTCAAAAGTTAAACACCACTCAATTTATCATCAAATAATTTTATCTAAAATTAAATATTCCAACAAAATATAGAGCAGTTTGCATGGTTACCATGTCTCAAATAGAAAGTAAAAAAAAGTTCACATGTATCATGATAGTTGCCAATACATTGTATACCTAATATAGGAGGTGCTATTAGCATAATGATTATCATCATAGGAAATGAAATGAAATCAGCAACCCAAGTTCAAATCCTGAATGAGGCTATTTGCATTTCACTTCATGCTAATGCCCTTGGGAAAGGCATGAATCCATCTGCTGCCTCCCAGCAACTATGAGTAAATATTAGGGCAGATTGGGTTCTTTAGCCTTATTTATGCAACCAGTCTAGGAGAAGGAACCTTGAGTAAATGCATAGTATACCCATGCATGACACGTTAACAATTTGTCTTAATGAAGTATTTTCTAGCATGATTGTCTTGACAAAATAAAGTTTTGCTAATTGAAACTATTGCACAAACACTTGCACAAGCATTCCAGGAAGAATGGCACAATATTCTCTAGATTCAAATCAGAAGATTAATAAGCAGCATAAGGAGAAGGCATTTGGAAAGTGTCATTCATGTGAATGGTGCCTATACCAAATACTGACATCTTTGTGTTCAGCAAGCCTAAGAATATGTGAGGGTTTTTTTTCTCTTGATAATTGTGATTATGTGCAGTATGCAGATAAGCGTGCAGAAGCATACTTGTTTCTGATAACATGGTGTCATAAAAATATACATTTTTGTGTATCGTGGTTTCTTTCCCTATTTATCTATACTCACAATTGCATAACATATACATATCTTGCATTCAGTCTAAGTAAAAATCTATGATAGCATTCTGTAAGTCAAGTCAATTTTAAATCTAGAAGAGGAAAATGGTGGGGCTTAACTTCAGAGCATTTATATAGACTGGAACAAAATATCTGGTAATTTTGTGAAATATTCATGGATATAAAATACATCAAGGATGTGATGAAGAAAATATTGAAGCTAGAAACTTCAACAAAAAGTATGAAATCAATTTTGATTAAAATATATAACTAAAAAAAAATTCATCCTGTGAAAATTAGAATAATAGAAAAAAAAACCCCTCTTTAAACACGAAATAATGGTTTAATACAAAAGTGAGTCAAAAGATTTGCAATATTTTGGTATATGCTAGTTTGTGGCACATATATCATGTGATTGAAGCAGTTCAAGCCATGGAAAAGTACCCATTTTGGTTGGTATACTGACAGATTGTGCATTGCTTCACACTGTGCATTATTTGGAAGCCATACAGATGAGTGTGCAAAGACACTTATGCGTTATGAATTCTAAGTGGGAAATAACATTGCAGAAACAACCAAAAACATTGGTTGGGCAAAAGATGAAGGTACAGCTGATCACAGTGCAGTAAAAGTAGATAGTTCAAGAAATTTTGCTTGGGTTGCAAGGACCTCAGCAATTAGGAAAGTTCAGGTATACTGAAATGTGCAATGTTACTATATCTAGTATGAAATTATATATATCCCTCTGCATGAGTAGGTTGTGACATAAGGTCAATTTCTTAAGCAGTTTAACAGGTTTGAATTCAGAGTTTTCCTTCTTCAAGACCTGTTGTCATACCCAGTCTGCCCTACTATTTACCCATAGCTGAAGGGAGAATAGTTGGATGCATTTCAGCCTCGTCCAGGATTTGAATTGAAGTCATCAAGTCCATTTCCTACAATGATAACCATTACACCATGTACCCTTATATAAAATAGATATTATTAGGTATTATTTATTACCAAACTCTACATGTACATCAAGCAGTTCAAAAATAATTACATCTCTTATATATATTTGTGCAATTTTACTTTTGGTTAAAGTTTCAATTCTGAAGAGTTTGATAATAAGCAATAACTGTTATTCTAGATTATAGTAAATGGTCATATATACAGATCAATAAGTGCACAGTCCTAATAGCCATACATGCTGGATAAACTTGAGTTAGAGTGGGAAAATGACAAGAACCTGAGTGCATTTGAAAACAATTGCCATAGGACTATGGTGGGAGTATCTTGAATAAATCACATCAAAATGGACAATATAAGCAGTGACTTTGGATTGTCAAATAAAATCACTGACATTATCAAGAAGAAAATATTGTATTGGTTTTGGTTACATGATACATAAAGACAATGCCAACTATCTCATTCATACAAGAATGACTTTACAAACAGAAGACTTAGTGGACAACCATCAAAGTAATGGAATTACCAAATAAGAGAGAATACAAACTATTTTTGCTAACAGTGGAAAGTCTGGCAAAAGACAGGATGAAATAGAGGTCTTGTGGGGGAAAATATGTTTTCAGAAATTCTTGTAGGTTTATGCAAATAACTAATTATTTGCACAGTTCAAAAAAAAAAAATAAAATAAAAAAAGAAGGATGTATCAACAGTACTCAGATTCCATGCATATTCTGCAACAAAATCATCATCATCCTTCAGAATTTATTTTCCATCAGTGGATATATTTTAACAAGTCCAGAGGCAACAGTTTAAAAAAAAAATTGTTTTACCAATATTCTCTTGATTTTACACAAAATTAGAACCCCCCCCTCCCCCAAACCTTGTTTTGCTTAAAAGAAAAATTGCTCTCTTTGTCTCTCTATCTCTCTCTTTACATGCTGTTATTCTCCTATCCCAGCACAGCAATTTAGTGCAGTTAGCACTGGGACCAATTTTTACATATTTTGTTATATTTTTTGTAGTAATTTTTCCTCACTCTCCACTCCCAATCCTACACCATGCAGACATTTTTTGCATTGTATAAGGAATATTGGTCCTTCTTCATACATTCTACTTGCATGTTTCAACTTGAGAGTGAATTTTTTCTTCTTAGAAATACATGAAACATAGCCATGAGACTGACATGAATATCCTCTGTTGTCTGATGTTTACAGCTTTCACAATATTTTAATTTTGGTTGATTTATACCCATCTATACTTTCCACTCTCCAGAGTTGGTGCTTCACAATCAGATACAGTTTAGTATCCTATATATATATATATATATATATATATATATAATTTTTTATAGTGAATACTTATATAAACACTTCATCTAATACAAAATAAAATGTATCTATGAATAAATTTGAAATGATGTTGAATTTAGTTGTTGGGTAATATTACTAGAAAATTTTTTTTTTCATATTTTATCATGAGTGTTTTAACACTTTCTCTCTCAGGCCACTGTTACTAGCTGGTCACTTTATGCATATTTTCATGATCATAGCAATGTAATTTCTGATGAGTATTTATATCATGTGACTAAATTACATATGTCACCAATGTGCCCTTTGATTATACCACTTGTTTTGTTCAAACTACACTGATAATATCATTAACCAGGAGTCATAATGATCTGGTACAGCTGTTTACATTGGATCATCTTGTAGTTATGGGTAACTTATGCTCCTGGCCGTGTAATAAGGAAATAAAGAAAAATAAACTTAATACATTTAGGTCTTTGATATTTTTCAGTTATTTTTTTTCAGGAAATGTTGGAATTCTTTAGAAACCTTTTCAAAAGAACAGACAATGGATAAAAATTTAGAGAGGCCAGCAAGATTCTAAAACTGAAAACAATGTTTTCAATGTCTTTTGCAAATTTTCCATAATAATAATTATAGTCCCAGCCAAAAAAACAAATCTAGTTTAAATACACATTGCTAAAAAAAGGTTATAGATTATGAAGGTGACAGTGATATCAATTTTAGTAGGAGTCCTCAGAACAATCCCGAAAAACCTGGAAAAATGATAAGGAGTATTGGAAATCCAAGGAAGATTTGAGACTGCCCAGACCACAGATAGAATATTTAGAAAAGACTGCAAGAACTGATATTTGCAGTCACTGAAGATGCTGCAAGAAACTGAAAAGGAGTTTAAAAAAGAAAAGAAAAAAAGAGTAAAAAAAAAAAAAAAAAAAAAAAAAAAAAAGAGTAAAAAAAAGGCAGGGCTGTTATCAACAGAATGATACTAATGCAACATAAAGTATCATCAATTCAATTCTGATGCAGTTTGAAGTGGCAATAAAACAGAACACAGGTAAAATATTTCATAACTTTATATTTATTAGATTGATATATTTGGGTAGTCTGAAGAGTCACTATACATAAAAAGCTGTGAAAATCAGAATGCAGTATGGATATTGGCTGTATTCAGAAACAAAATTGCTTGGATGCAATATTTCTAAAGGAAATAAAAATGTTATATATAAAGAAAATGTGAAAAAAAAACTTTAGTGTTACAGAAAAGAAAATGTGTTGCCTCACTTAATAGGAAATGGTATTGCTCCATGTGGGCTATTTAGAGTGAATAGACACCAGAAATAACTAGTGTAACAGGGATGACCATGAAACATCCAGATATTCTTATATTCATTTATAATCATTGGCATCACTGAAGGACATGTAAAAAGAGATGGCATATTAAAAACTAAAGTCTTATCTCTCTCTCTCTCTATATATATATATATATATGAGAGAGAGATGATTAATTTTAATATCATTTCAACTTGTCTGGAGTTATTTTGTCTAGAGGTTAGGGAATTGTGTGTATTTTATTCTTAAATTTACATTTTTGTGTAGTTTCTTGCACAAAGGTTATGTGATATCAATTATTCCTATCTAATACAAATAATGTTCAATCAGATCTATTTGATCCATAGATGGGATGCTAACAGGACTACCACTCCAGTCAGAGTGGACCTGGGGAAAATGGCAATTAAGAGACACTCAACACTCACCAGATATCCAGAACTGGAGCTTTATCATCAGATGCAGTTTAGTGCCATATCCAAGACACTCCTTTTTTCAGGGGGTGGGGGTCTTACCCTCTCTGTAGGGAATAGTCAGCATATTTTAAGCCCTACTAACAGGGGGAATATATATATAGAGAATAGAAAGAGAATGAAATAGAGAACTAAGCTTTCATAATATTAACAGAAAGAGGCAATTCATGTTTGTAGTGTAGTGGTTAACATGCTAGTTTTCTAAGCTATTTCTTGTTGGAAAAGCATGAAGACAATCATTATCAATAGATTTCTCTTCTCTTTCAGATGGTTCATAGAAAGAATTCTATAAAAATGATCACTTATCACCTATGTATAATAAATATCTAAAATTTAAAAAATGAAATAGATAGAAACTTATCTTTTCTTAACCCCACCCCCCAAAAAAAAATCCAACATATTTTTCATTTGTAAGATAGATATGGTGGTTGCATAATGCCATTAAGAATGTCTCAGGTTCTTAAATCAACCCCAGTGTCAAAAATGGAGCAAATCAGCATGTAAGAAAACTTAAGGATATTAGGAATTCTTGTAGATGATGTTATAAAGGAAATATTTTCCTTTATCTTATTTTATGAATTTTTCTTATCTCTTTCTATGATGGATTATGATTTGTTTGGATATGATGGATTATTGGATGATGATTAATTTGAGAAGATTGTTGGAACAATTTGTTTACACAATGAGCAGTAAACATATTGTACCAAAGTAAAATATTTAACTTTTCTGCTATAATTGTAATTCTTAAATTATGAGAGATGCTCTGAAATGCTGAATTGTTCATCACTGGCAAAAATGTGTAGTCAATGATGATGACTACATGGATAACTTGTAATTGAAAACTATCCAATGGTTTTATTGTGTTCCTTGTTATAGTTTCTGTGGAAATAAATAGGGAGAATTACTTTCAAAGTGACCTATGTGTGTGTGTGTGTGTGTATAATTATGATTAAAATTTAACATTAAAGTTTTTTTAAATCTGTAAATCTTTATAGATTATGTATAGAACATAAAAATATAGAGCAATATCACAATATATTTCAAGTATTCAGCTAGCCAGGAATGATGGCTGATAGTGACAGATAATGAGGGAGAGAGTCAAGGGAATTCATGCTGTCAACATATGATGATGATGACGACGATGACGACGACATTATTCATGTCTTCATAATATAGAAAAAAAAAGTGAATTTTTTTTGCATTATTTTGTTTGTTCCATTTTATGTACTTATCTTTTAGGAATTGTTTTATGAATTATTATTCACTGATAAACTTGAAATGATCTCCTTATCTTGATTGTAATTATAGTCACAATTCTTTGGCTATTGTACCCTCAGGTCTTCTTTCAGGTGTCTATTTTGAACCAAACCTTTTTATTTAATCCACAGGGGTAGATAATTCTCATTTTATCATCTATATTTTATGAAATGCCTGAAACTATCTGCAGCAATGAATTACATTTAGATTCTTGAAGACACAAAACAAGATAACAATTTCACACTGAAAAATACTTGTTATTTACTCTAATTCTATTACTATGGTAAACTCTTGATTCTCATTGGCTTCAAGGCATCTACAAGAATAAACATGATAAACATATTTACCTACACTTTGAAGCCAATCACACAAATGTAGTGTGCTGTGTTACTGACCTTCAAAAGAATACAATGTATCTAGTTAATCAAGCATACAATGTTTTTTAATAGGAGTCTAGACTTTGCCATTCACAACTGTTAAAAATGAAAAATTTTCTAACATGTAAATAAACTCATATTATTAGGCAACTTCTTTTTAACAAAAGCCATCATCAGTGATGAAAATCCAGCAGACTGCAGCCTTTTTCAAATGATTGAATACTTAATGAAATAGTATTCAATAAGTATTCAATAACAAAGTTGAGTGAAAGGATCAGGTTGTTTATGGACAAGGATGTGCAGTTAGTTGCATAACCATATAGCAATGACATCTACAAATGGAGGCATTCATAGTGTAATGCTTATATGCCTAGTTAAAATCCTGGATGAGGCTGTCTACATTTCACATAGTGCTAATACTCTTGGGTAAGGTATAAATCCAACTATTCTCCCTACATCTATGGCATTAACTTTTCTGCTATAATTGTAATTCTTAAATTATGAAATCTTTATGAGGGATGCTCTAAAATTCTGAATTGTTCATCACTTTAACCTTGGTATGGCAACCAGTCTAGGAGAAGGAAAACTGAATTTCGACCTGTTAAAGTTCACTTAAAAAATTGACTTTGTGTTACATCTTACTCATCCATAGCAATGGCTTCTACACTACCTGGCAGATACCATAAGAATGGACTGGAAAAATTGTCTGCAAATAGTGTCTCATGAGAATTCTCTCTGTCAGGATGTTTTCTTTCTTTGAAAGCTGACTGAGTCAATATTGAAGTTCCAATCAATTTTGATTTATTTCTCTGTGATGAATGCTTACAAAGATTTAGTTTGGAAATTTAGAAGCTGACAGAGTAGCATAAAAGAGATATAAAGGTTCTATGAAAATAGAGTTGAAAGCAAAAGAAGTTGTTTGGTTTATTTGTTCAAGAGCAAATAAACACCTTATGGGTTATTTAATGCTAAAATGTGATTCATTTCTAAACATTTGATTGCAATCATAACTATATTTTCAACGTTCCATGGCATAAAAAAAAATGCATTTTTAAAAATTTGTCTATACTCATTTGTTAATATCTTTCCGAACAATGCAAACAAAAATGTAACATATTTCATGGTATATAAAACCCTTTTATTTACATTTAATATTACAGTATTATTGATTCATTAATTAGAATGGTATAATGTCAAGGATTATTTTATGCCTAGAGGTTAGGGAATCATGTTCATTATATTTATATTTTTTGTGTAGTTTTTTTCTCAAGAGGTTTTTGCACTCAGTTATATATCAAGTATTCCTATCTATTACTAATTTATACACAATCATATGGTTTCAAGTAACTATTCTCATTTAATAATAATCATTTGTTTTCCAACTATTATATGATTTTAAGTAACTAATAATAATCCTTAGTAAATAATTATAGCTTCAAGTAACTATTTGTAATAAACACAATTAGCATACAGTTATATGGTATCATATTTTTTTTTTATTCATATTTGGGACATTAACAGGTACTACCACTCCAGAAGATGTTAAATAATGGCAATCAAGAAATACTGCACATTCCTTAGAGCCCCTGAACTGGAGCCATACTACTAGATGGAGCTTATTCAGAAAACCACTTTTTTGGGAGGGTATTACACCTCTGTAGGAGATACAATCAGCATATCCTAAACTCTGATGACAAGTCAAAAAGAGTTGAGGAACTTGCTTAAAAAATTGACATTAATGATAGTTCCATGAATAGTATCTTAGAAAGTGAAATCATCACAGAGGTTAAGAGACAACAAAGAAATATCACTGTTTCTGAGTGACACGCACAACTCCCAATCCCATCTAGAACAATCTACCTAGACTGACATAAGCTTTGTGAATCAAAGATCTGTCAACACAATACCCAATGACATAAACTAAGATGTTCATCTCATGAGACTACAAGTAACAGCTGAAGACGTTCAGAGTATCCATAGCCAGATTATAGATCTATAAAGTAAGAATCTTATTTCTAGTTTTAAACTATTAAGCTTAGATGATACACCCAAAATATTAACCTATAATCTGAATCTAAAAATGTATTTATTACTTTATATTTTTAACAGACCAATCAATAAGCAAAAAAATAAAATTGTTCATGAAATCAATTAAGTCAGAGAGGCTTAGAATATGCTGACTGTATCCCCTGGAAGAAGAGTAAAACTCCCCCTAAAAAGGGGTGTCCTGGGTATGACACTAAATTGCATCTGATGGTGAGGCTCCATGTAAAGTTATTTTATACCTAGAGGTTAAGGAATTGAATAAATTGTATGTTTATATTTACATTTTTGTGAAGTTTCTTAAGAGATTTTTGCACAGTTATTTGATATCAAGACAGATCTATTTGACCCATAGATGGGACCCTAACAGGTAACACTCAGGGTCAGAGTGGACCTGGGAGTAATGGCAATGATGGGGTGACTCCAAAACTCACCAAATCTCTCAAACTGGATCTTCCCCATCAGATGCTGTTTAGTGTCATATGCAGGAAACCCCTTTTTAGGACAGTCTTAACCCTCTGCAAGTGATACAGTCAGTGTATTCTAAGCCTCACCAGCAGGGTAGATTTGATAAATTCTGTATTATAGAATATAAATAATTCAAACCATCTATACATGTCAATAGTAACTAACAATTTTTACAGAGAAACATTGTAGAAAAAACAATTAAAACTTTTTTAAGCAAAATAATAATGTAGGTGTACTGAGAAAGTACATGTAACAATGAAATAATACAACTAAATGCTTTTGTGTATGTTTGAATCTAGATACTCTCCCTCTGACACCACCAACAACAGGGTTTCAAATACTTATTATTAAAGCTGGCAAACCCTCCCCATTTAGGAGAGTTGCTTGACACAATCTTTCTACCTATTAAGCCTTATCATTAAATACCATCAATAATCTTGAAGCTGTTAAGTACTTAATGATTTCTGTAAACTACAATTAATATTATTATTCAGAAAACAGCTTCCATTACAAATATTATCCTTTAGAAACCATGTTATTGGCAAACCCATATTATTAATGACATATTTTGTTGATTATGCACATGAACTTTGCAGAAAACTTTGCTCTCAGTTTACTCCAGAGTACATTCAAGTACTCATAATAAATTTATTTAAATATGTGAAAAATATTAAATTAATCTTGAGTTAGACTATTTGAAAAAATATGAGTGATATTTTGTTTGGTTTCTAACAATATATCTTAGTATAATCACTTTGAATTAGCTTGAGTAACAATTCATTTTGTCGACTTTTAATCTTTTTTTATAGTTTTAATGTACCTTATTTATTCCACTTTCTGGGCACCTCAGATGGTATAATGGCTAGATTAGAAAACCATTGTTAGTCATTTCAATTCTCCCTGAACTCCCCATTCTTCAGGCCTTGTGTCACATCTAAGTTAAGATTAGTAAATAGCTATTCATTCCACTTTCTTAACTCTTTCCCAACTTTAAACTGCTCACAGTGGTTCTCCCACCACTGAGATCCTACTGTAAACTGCTGGTAGCAACTCTCACACATGTCACTTGTTTACACTAAAAAATCAGTATTGTTTTGTCTGTGAAGCAACTCTGAGACTGGTACTTGATCCTTTTGTAATAGACAATCAGTTGAATGGAAAATTTGGTAGACAAAGAGTTAAGTAGTAATTTTAGGATGTAACTTTTGATTGAAATAAACATTTATATGTATAAACAACCTACATCTAGTGCTCATTTTATCTTTCTCATGTGTATACAACACACACACACACACACACACACACACACATATATATATATATATATATATATATATATAAACACATATACATGTGAACCTACTATTTGACAACAAGACATATATATATATATATATATATATATATATATATATATATATATATATATATATATATATAAATAAAAGTGGGTCAATAAGTCTAATACATTCACTAGGTAAATTTTGATTTTAAAATTTTGCTGTATAGAATTTGATTTATATGATTAATATTCACCACCATTCATCACTGAATTAAGTGCATTGACAAGAACGATATTATATTAAAGAATAACACTTTAAAAAAAAAAATAAATGCTGTTTTTAATAATTAGGCTACAGACTTATAGATATATGTTAATATATAAAAGTATACACACACACAATATATATATATATATTTATATTGTGACATTGTAAATATACATATACAAATGGCAAGAAAATGACAGCTGGTTGATGTAAAAAGATCTCCTGACTGCAAATCATCCAGATAAAATTCTTAGCAATTTAGACTTCTTTTCCTGGATGTGGTTATGTTCTTTTTTTTTTTTTTTTTTAACTCTATTTCACATCTGATGTTTTTGACATACGTGTATGAAAGTTCATGCTTTACTAAGTGCAATATTTCAATGGATAACAGCTTACCAAAAGTGTTGGAAGGCTCAAAAGGTTTTTATGATTTCAAATTAAGGATTGCTATAAAGATGACTTAAGAAAATTGTTTTACATTCATTATTTTGGGGAGGTGCTCATGGTATAATGGTTAATATCATAGGAAATGGATACAGTTACCCAAGTTCAAATCCTGAATGAGGCTGTTTGCATATCACATAGTGCTAATACCCTAGGGAAATGGTATGGCAACTGGTCTAGGAGAAGGAAAACTTTGAATTCAAACCTGTTGAACTTTACTTAAAAATTGACCTTGTGTCACATCTTGCTTCTACAGAGGGGGTAGGTAAATATATATACACTGATTAGCAGAATAATGTATACACAGAATATAATTGCCATTCTTATTATTAGTGAGCATATTTAGAGTAATTGATTGATTTTAACAGCATGTCAACATGTCTACAGTTAGGGAATCGTCTTCATTGAATATTCATATTTACATTTTTTGTGTAATTATTTTTTTAAGAATGTTTTTTGCACATTCTCCACATTCTCCAGAATTCCAGAATTGGAACTTCACCACTAGATGCAGTTTGTCATACTCAGGATACTAAGACCCTCAGCCACCACCTTCTAGTACATATATGATAAAAAGGGTTGGGGCTTGCCATAAGGACAATAGGAATGGGATCACCATATAGATTCTAGGACTTAACAACACCAGCCGATTAATCAGAGGACCACCCGTCTAACTTAAGTAAGGTCCAAAGTGGAGTTGTATGTCATATACTGCTCAGCCTTCAGGATTCCGTCCTTAAGCCACACAGGTTGCCACTCATAACCAACAGGTAGACCCCATTGTGGGATTTTATCCCTCTGAAGAGGTCAGTGTATTCTACAGACTCAGCTAACAGGTCAGACCAGTAATAAGTATACACATATAATACAATATATTAAAAAAGTATTTTAAATGTGAAAGGTAGAATAAACAGAAGATACCTATGCCAAGCTGTATTGGCCCTAGTGCTTCCTTTGAGCAAAATTGGTGGGCATGGAGAGAGGAGACTTACTGCATAGGCAACTACCAATCTCTCATACAACCTTGTTCAATCCTGTGCAAAGATGCATTGTTTTTGTTTTTTTTAGACTAATGGGTGGGATTAAAAAGAATTGAAACTTAATCTTTGAAGTTTTATGAATCTGTATATAGATGTATGCACATCTGAGTAACTTATACAATAAAGTAATAATGTTTGGATGAGTCAATACCAATTTAAGAAAATAAATTATTAATTATTGATATTCTTTGAATGAAAGGCTTTTAATGAAACAAGTTTGTGTAAGTGCAGCAACCTTCACACCCACCAGACATGTGTGTGACTTTGTATCCTAAACTGAAAATTAATCTCAAGGGTAAAATTTGAGGATGTAGATGATATTAACAGAAATACAATTGTGAAGCTTCACACCATATCAAAAGAAAAATTTCAGAGGTGCTTCAACCAATGGGGAAACTCATAGGAATAAGTCTGTTAACTTATAAATTAACTATTTTGTTGACTATTTAATTTATTGTTAATTTCTATTTTGGTAAATAGAACTTCTTGATATTTTTTAAATATTGCTTTATCTTTCTTTTTATATTTGGTGGATTTTTTTATTGATCATTACCACACTATTAAATATTTTTATAATTATTTCAAATTATGGTAAAAATCATAATTTGAACAAAATCAATAATGGAATTGCTTTGAAAATTATTGCAGTAAAGAGGCACTTAACAAACAATGCTTTTTCTTGTAAATAAATTTTATTGCTGAAGGTATTTTAGCATAATAATTTCCCTACAGTATTTTTAGTATAATCAAGCATCTATTAACCCCTCTCTCATATATATATTTTTATTTCTGTTTTTAAAATCTGACGGTGAAAAAAAAAACAGATGATGCAGTTTGTAAATAAAGAAATGTACAAGCTGATATCTGGGAAAAAACTTAAAAAAAAGCAAAGACCAAAACTGTCTGAAAGTAATCATTGGTATTGTAATGAAGTGGCCATAAAAAAAAAAACACCGAAGGAGTTGTCTAAGTTATATATGTAGAAAGTGCTCAATATACTAAATTGAGCAAAACTGTGAGGACCTAAAGGAGTCAGAAACTACCTACCTAGGTTTCACCTAAATGGCTAATCAGAATTATTCTGATGAGCCATTTAGGTGAATATATATATATATATATATATATAATATATATATATATATATACACACACACATACACAATATTTTTCAAGTATAAATCAGGATAATGATAAAAACTCATGACTCACAGTTTTATTTTGTTAATCCTCAGGTAAGCTAGTATTCTATATATATATATATATATATATATATTATATATATATATACTAGACTAAACGTGACCTGTTGGATCACCCATTGAGTTCTGAGTAGATAATTGGGATTTGGGAAAAGTGAGTTTCCAAAGCGAATTAAATTAAAAAAAAAAAATAATAGGCCCGGAGAATAAAAATAAATAACATTAAAATCATTTTATAAGATTTCTAAGAAAGGGAAAATTTAAATGGACCTGAGATATGGGCTAGCTGCTTCTGAAACTTAACATACAAATATATTTCACACTTTCCGATCACTTTCTTTACACTCACAGAGAAACTAACACATATAATGAGGATGTAATCAAGATATACATAGAGAAGGGATAAGTGACAGGTAGAATGTAAGTAATAGATGGGTCAGTTTTTGACTTACTTGCAAATTATGACTAATTAGAACCAATTCAAATGGATTTAAAAAAAAAACATAACCCAATCCTTAAACTAAACCAAAAAATGATTATAACACAACCTTTGTACAAATTTGTAACCTTTTATGCTAATTTTTACTCTATCAGATACCTGACCCAATAATAAAAAACGTTTGTAACAACTTCCTTCAGTCAGAATTATCCTGAAGAACCATTCGGGTGAAACCTAGGTAGGTAGTGTCTGACTTATATATGCATACACACATGGTCAGTCTGGAAATTATCCAACCAAGTGCTCAACCAGAGAGAATCTTATTGCATCTACATGGACAAAGACTCTCCCATAGGGTCACTCAGATGTCAGATGTCATTGAGTGAGCATGTATACAATATTGACATTGTATTCACAATGGCATTGCATCAAGTTTTATTTGAAATTTAGATATTTGGCTGCAAAAACTGGATGAAGGATTAAGATGGCCTTTGAAGATGATTCAATGAATAAAGTTCACATCAAATTTTGGTACTGAGACTTCAAAATTGGCTGGGAATAAAAACCATCCATGTTCAAAAAAGACCTTCAAGAAGCAGATACCCCCCCCCCAAAAAAAAATAAAAAATATTGAATGTATGTGAGCTGCAATCAAAGGAGGTATTTGATTGACAACAAAATTTAGAAGATTTGGGGATTTCATAGACTGTCCAGAAAGTAGCAAGAAATACCATTTTGAATATCTCAACTGGTTTATCTTTATGCAGGCTAATATTTTGTTAATACTGAATGACTAGACAGACCTTATGTAAATATATGATAAGTTCCTTTTTAATTATTTACATTAAAGCAGCAGAATAATCTCATACTTATAGGAGAATATTCACCAAGTTTATATTTCTTTGATTTTTCTGATTGGCAATAATAATTAGGACTGACAATTTTAATTGAAAAATTAAAATTAATTATCAGTTGTAACAATGCCAGGAGCTAAAAAACTAAAGAACTCTTCAGCAAATGCTGGATCTCGATACCCAGCTTGATAAATTCTATAATTAAAGACTTTTAAATACAAAAATTAACCAACACAATGTTTAAATGTATTTGTATATTTTAAAAATATCAACAAAATCTTATATATAAAATATAATCTGTCTCTGAATTTATTGCTTATAAAATTTGGTCTCACAGAGTAAGGAAACATTCTGTTTTTATTAACATGAAATATTATTAACCAATTGCACATTGTTTTTTCTAACCACATACATGTATATGAAGATTTTTGTAATGTATTAGAAGCCTGGTCTCACTAATGACGACTGATAAATTCTGCTGTTATAACATGGATTTTTTATCTGTTGTATTATGATTTATCCTTGATTGAAATTAGTTTCATTTAAAAAATTACAATTTTATAAACTTATTATCTTAATTTGATCTCTCTGATAAAATAAAACTAGAATTCTTCCAAGCTGTAGCTGTGTAAGTACTACTGTATGGTTGCACCACTAGGACTTTAACAAAATACCTGGAGAATAAGCTAGATGGAAATTATACAAAGATTTGTACTAACAAAAACTTGTTAAAGTGGATTTATTGAAAGAATAAGAAATTTTCAATCCATGTTGTAACTTAATAGTATGAGGTCATTCTTTCTCTTGACATGATCATAATTTCTGAAAAGAGAACTATTGAATGCTTATTATAGAGTACTACCCCTCATTTCTGATTCCATGATCATTATAAGAGATAACTATTAAATGCTAATTACAGGGGCCGGGTTAGCTCAGTCGGTAGAGTGTTCGGCTAGAAACCACAAGGTTCCTAGTTCGATACCGGTCCCCGCCAACTCAGCGTATGAGTAGTACAGGGATCTGTGCAGTAAAGTAAGGAGCTGATGGAAGGTGTGGCACTCCACCTCAGATGCTAAAAACAATCTCCTTGGTCTAGCACTATTGAAAAGGGGATAGACTCCCTCGCTGACTGGCTGATACCGACTTTAGGCCGCTCCGACGACTTTACTCACTTTACTTACCCCTTATTTATTTGCAATTAATTATAATTCAAATTCTGTGACTCAATGTTGAGTTTAATTGCCACCAAAAGCAGGCTTTAAACAATTCAATAATAAAATATATTTTGGTTAATATAATTTCCAATTCTTTAGCTTAAAAAAAAAAAGAGGTTTCTGAAAATTAATAATGAGTTTTTAATATTTAAATGAGAGCAGAAGAAATTCATTATTCAAAATTTCTGAATTTCTTGGTTTTGATTCATTATCTGAGGAGAAAAAGTAACTTGTTATTAGGTGAAAATAATGTCATGAATTTCATATTGTTGGTGGATGCAAATCAAAGAATATCTAATTTGTTTTGTTTCATTTATTTTAGTTGTGTGAATAACAAAGAGACAAAGATGATTAAGGCAAAGACAAATTACTTCTCTTTCTTCACAATAAAAAAAATCAATAACAAATATCATAGCTTCAGGCAATCATTTCATAAAACATTAATTCACTTATCACAAATATAGTAGAAACATGTCTTAGATAATAAAAGAACAGCAAGAAAATCTTTTTATATAGTGTAACATATAAATATTTCTGGTGTCTGTCTGACTGGGGATGCAATTGAAAACAAAGTACTGTACCAAGATCAAACAAATCTTTTCTAGGATAGAATTTTATGAAGAATCCAGTGGTGGTATTTATATTTACCACCTGAATCATTTGTGGTCACTAAATTACTAACTGTAGTATGAGAAAAATAGTAGAAAAAATAAGTGTCATTTAATTCCAGGACATTCTAAAGACAAACATTCTTTCATTGTTTTATGACAAGTTTGAAAATAAAATAACATTTTAGTTTTGAGACCAATTTCATGAGTAAAGTTTTCCAGTGGTGAGCAATGATATTTAAAAAGTGTATACTTAAATTTAGCTGGATACATACAGCTAGTAATGTTATAAAATGTTTCATTTTTGTTAAATCAAGCCAATATTAGATTTATGAAAAAAGCAAATCTATCATCCAGTTTTCCAGAGGTGGGGAACTGGTGGGATTCTAAAAGCCCTCAAGTATGGCCTTCTACAGTCATGTTGAAAGACCAATTAAAATTGATACCTCTACTATAGAACTTGATATTCCAAGGTTTTCTTACAAAAACAAAAGCAATTTAAAAAATATCATTAATAGGTTACTAAAGTTTTTTTCCACATTTTTAAGCAGTATATATTAATTTGACAAAAAGTTTAAACTTTAGATTATTAGTTATCAATTGATATTATTATTAGTAGTAGATACATTTTAATGTGACTTTTGAGCATGAAAAGGTTCCCCACACCTGATGTATATCATGACTGTGCTTCATAACCTCTAAGTAGTGAATGTACTGTTCACAATCCTTTACAAAAGATTTTTTTAAAAGATGAGATGTATAATAAAAATATTTATATTTTCCTTTTTTTCTTTTACAATAAAAAAAGGGAGCAGATAACACGCTCATACATTTTAGTGATAAGAGATCTTCCATGGCCTTGTCAAAAGATCAAGAAAAATTGTCCACCTTCACTTCAGAACCTGATATCACAAAAAGCAATCCCAAAATCATTAAAATGGTTAGTAAAGTTTTTTCATTTCTTTTAAGTAATATATATTAATTAAATTTGGACAAAGTTATTAACTAAAATTTTAAACTTTAGATTTAGTTGTAAACATAGTAAAATTTTATTACTAGTAGAAAAGTTTCCCCACTTTTGATTTAGACTGATACAACAAATACAAAACAATATTAAATGAATGAAATAATTATCATAAACATAAATTATAAAAGACAATACATAAATCTCAGATTTTTGTGGTGAAATAAAATAGCACCGTACTTAGTCCACCTATAATCATAGGAAAATGATGAAAGATTTTTAAGCTTTGAAATAGTTTTGTAACATTATACATTGATCAGTATAAAATACTATGCTATATAGACAACAACTAACATCTACAAACAATGTTGTACATAACTAGTTGATCAGTTCCAAATATACCACATAAAAAGCTAGCCAGGTAAGTCATCATCATTCTCAAAAAGTTCTCTCTCTCACCATTCTTCCTCATCAGCCATTGCTTTTGGTAAGTTCTCTATATGGCATCCAATGTCTGCACAGAGCTGATGAATTTTTGCTGGTCAGCCAACACTGGTGTGTCCATAAAATCCATACAAGTTCATTCTTTTTACTTCTCCAGCAATGTCTTGCTTGTCTTACTTTGATGGTTTGTGAGATAGGAAGTAAGTAGCCATACAACTGCTATTTTGTAGGATGATGCTTCCTGGATCTGTTTAAAACAGCACACACTTGCCAAATGTTCTAAGTTTCATTTTTTTGCTTTTAAAGTAACTTCATTATATTGAAAATCATAAACATTGAGTGATGCTATCATTTTACAAACCAAAATTCTATTTCAAACCCTTTTGACATTATCTTCATATATTTCCTGTTTAGAGGTTCTAATTTCAACATTTAGCACCAATAGCCATCATTATAAGATGTATATATTCCAGAAATTCCTTTAGTGAATATTCATAATAATATATTTGCTTGAAGGTGTAATTAAGTAAATAAGAACATTTAAGAGTTATCTCCCTTTATAGTTTATAATGATTGGGATGAGTGAAAACACAGATCATGAACTACAAAATTGGAAACTAGATTGGAAACAATTTCATTCTTTAGGTTAGATAATTTTTAATATTACTATGCTAATAAAAATTTTGCTATATGCCATTTTTGCTGTGTTATGGAAACATGCAAAAGAAAAATGAGTATGATCTAAACTTGCATAAAGGCCACCTTCTGTAGTCATTAAGTTTAGCAGTGAATTACAACTCTTATTTATAGAATTTGTATTATAATTAATTGTAAATAAAAAAATAAAGTTTCATTTGATTTATTTGTTTAACAACATATCAACTTCTTATGAGTTATTTAATACTGAAATTTGATTCATTTGTGAATGTTTGATTGTAATCAGAACTATATTTTCTATGTTCCATTACATTTAAAAAAGAAAAAAAAAAGGTAGTATTTATTTTTCTATAATCATTTGTTTGCATACAGTTATGACATCATTTATTCCTATCTAATACAAATCATTTGCATACATTCCTGTGGTTTCAAGTGTTACTATCTAATACTAATAATTTATACACAATCATATGGTTTTAAGTAACTATTTCTATTTAGTAATAATCATTTTTCCACGTCATTAAATGGTTTTGAGCATTCCAATCCAATATGAATAATTTTCAAATAGATTTATTTGACCCATGGGACCCTAACATACTGTCAATTCGGAACAGAGTTGACCTGGAATTAATAGCAATGAAGGGGCATCCCACACATCTCAGAGCTCCAGAAGTGGATGCAGTTTAGTGTCATACCCAGCACAAAAGAAATACGAGAAAGTGCTCTTACTAGCATTTAACAGTTATTTCCTTAAGAAATTATAATGATTTGTGTGAACATGAACACAGGCTTTATACTTTTACTATTAAGTTGCAAATTTATTGAAAATGTTTTTATTCCTTAAGTTTATGCATTCTCATGCTTTTGCATAAATAACAATCTTGCTATAATGTGTCATTTTTATCATGTTATGTTAATATGCATACAAAAATCTGATTATTGATAAATGACATAGATTCTCATTGTTTTATTTAAAGGATCTTTTAAAGTCAGAAAATATGTTTTACTATTTAACCCTTTTGTTGCAGAAAGTGAATATATTCACTCAAAATTTTATTATCATTAACTGTGAAAAGTAAATTTACCAAACGGCCTTAAAAAAACCCTCTCCTTATGCTGTAAAAAGCAGATACACCCTCAATGACTTCTGAACACCATGCCAACTCTTGCTGACCCAGTATCAATTTCATTTTTTGGTGGATAATTAACATCATTACAGGAATAACCATAAAATTTAATCACAAAGTGAAAGGTTGAACAGGAGAAAGGTGAAATAGTTCCATTATAAAATAAGAATTTTTTTATTTAGTGTAAAGCATTATTAAATTTCTGGGAATTAATATTTCTGTTTTTATCAAGCCTCTCTCTAAATGTGGTCATCACTTGTATATTTCTAATTTATATCTACAGGCTGTATATCAAGTTGCAATCATCAGATTTCTGCTAGTGTGTCTACAAAGATAGATGGACGAGAGTGCCATCAGATAAGAAAGAGAAACTGATGCTCATCTTGTGGAATGTCACTCACAGTTAGATCTTAGCACAGCAAGACATAAGATTATTAAAGTGTGTGTGTGTGTGTGTGGAAATAGTTTATGACACTAATCCAGTTTTATCCACTTGTCTTGATTTTTACCAACATCCCTATTTATACCATTCAGTTTCCTGCCTAATTCTATAATATTCCCTTCAATGCTGTCAATCAGAGAACTGTTGTTGTTGTTGTTGTTGTTGGCACCATTTTTTTTCCTTTCTTTAAATATCTTCATTTAGATCAAGTGTACCAACCACAAAACCGACCTTGCTTGTTATGATGACGTTGGTGGCAGGTTGAGACTTCCAGGTGTGCAGATAAACGAGCTGGAATGCAAATCTCCCTCTGCTTAATCTACTGGGAGTCCTGCTATGAAACAATGTTGATAAGCAAACCACTAGATAGTTTGGTAGGTAGGTAGGTATGTCATTGTAATTACAAGCTACTTTAAATTGATTGCTGAGGGAAGAATTGCTGTTTGATAATATCACATATTCTGAGGCCTTTAAATTATCAGTATTCTCAAAATAGACTTTTAACTGATTTGGTAAATGATATGGCCACACAAGTGCAGATTTTATAAAAGTCAGCAAACAAACAGAATTCAAGAAAACAGTACTTATTATATATACAATGTTTACATTGTAATCATAAAATCTGGATTCATATGAATATGGTTTTAGATCAATTTTATCAAAACAATAACTTTCATCAAGTTACTAAATCAGCAGCTCAGCTGATTTTTGATTGATTGATTTTAATGTCATTAACACATCAAAGACTATTTTATGCCTAGTGGTCAGGGAATCATGTTCATATTTGCATTTTTTGTGTAGTTGTTTCCTAAGAGATTTTTTGCACAAGGTCCTATTGAATATAAATCATTTTTAAACAGATCTATTTGACCCATAGATGGGACCCTAACAAATACTACCACTTTGGGTCAGAGTGAACCTGGGAGTAATGGTAATGAAGAGATACTCTAAACTCCCTAGATCTCTAGAAGTGGAGCCTCACCCCAAGATGCAGTTTAGTGTTATTCCCAGTACACATAATTATTTTTTTTGGGGGTGGGGTCTTACCTCTTTGCATGGGATACAGTGAGATCAGTTGATTTTTGTTTCAGTTTTTTTTTTTGTATATTGAAGTTATTAGAATTGGAAACATTTTATAGTATCATCAGTTAAGTATATACCTATGATTTAAAAAAAACAAAAAGTTCCCTTTTTTTAAAACAAAAATACAAGAATTTTATTATTTGTAGTGGAACATTATACAATCAAAACAGATATCATTAAGTATTATTTATTACCAAACTCTACAGTATTAAAACTGTAACTATATATATATATATATATATATATATATATATATATATATATATATATAAAGGGTCAACTTATTTTTGGATTGCTAAATATCCATATTTTTGGTGACAGAGTTTCAATGCTGTAAAGTTTGGCAATAAATATTAGCTAATAATATCAGTTTTGATCCTATAATGTTATTCTTGGTTTAGAATGAAATTATCTTTTTATAAAAAAATTGGTAGGGTTATACTTATTTATAAGCATTACTATAACTTGCTGTCTTTTCATGTTCACATATTAAATGTAAAAAAAAAAAAATTCAAATTAAATAAGAAGAGAAAATTTAAGACCAAAGATAATAAATTTCTAAAAGTCACAAAAGACAATTTATATTTTAAAACTAATTTTTTCTGTGTTAACGTAAATTTCAGATTTCATTATCTGCAAAGTAAAAGTATTCATCATCAGCTACAATATGTATTCCATTAAATTCTATTTATAAAATCCAGTTTCTACAAACCATTATTTTATATCATTACAATCCACACAGGTGGAAACCATTCCATTTTAAATGCCATAATAATTTTTACACATACATATGATTATTTTGCTAATAATGAAAGCTGCTGTGTCTGTCTGTTTGTCTGTGTCTGGGTTCAACATAAAATTGTGATGCCAAAACAACTGCTGCTTCTTGTCTCAGATAAGTTTCTGATTAAGCTGTTATAAAATTTGATAAAGATAGTAATTTATTTCCTAATGGTGTTAGCTAATTTATATATTTTGCTTTAATAATTGCTTATTAAAAAAAAGAAAACCTGTTATTAAAAAAAATAAGATTGAAAATTAATATTAATTTTCAATCTTATTTTTGATTTCTAATTTTCTTTGTTTTTTTTTTTTTTAATGAATGTTTATTGATAGCTTTTATCATTATTCTTGGCTTCAATCTTGACTCTTTTGAGAACTGGCAACATTAGCCCTGTCAAAAACTGAACAACCTACCTAAAAAGTTAACCAATTTTTTCTCAAAAATAATATATTTAACTATAAAAGTGAGCTTACTCCTCAAAACCAAATCTTCAGTTTTTTCATTTAAGTTTTTTTGTAAAGAATATTTCTTATCGATTTACAAAATTTTAAAATAGAAATTAACAATGATTTTTATTAGAATGTTATCTATAATTTAAATTTGTACAATTATTATGCATGTATTCCATGGTATTACTGTAGTATATATATATATATATAATATATATATATATATATATATATATATATATGAGGATGGGCTGAAAAGTTCATACCATGATGTTATATTTTCTGATGATGAGTTTTTTGACCGATGATATCCAAGTACTGGAACAACAAAATATTTACAAACCCCTCCACACGCAGGATGGGACACAAGATCAAACTTACAAGTGGAGTTTAATGAGTTTGAATTTTCCTTCTCCTAGACTGGTTACAAGCACATAGGGTAGACTGAAGAGTTCATATGATGATACTATATCTGCTACTGATGACATTTTTTAAAATGGTATCCAAATACTGCAACACTGTTGGAAGAAATGTGAGGACCACAAGGCGGACACTGTTGAAAAAAAATATTTGGTCATATTCTATGAGAGTATCTTGGCCAGCCTATGAACTTTTCAGCCGACCTGCATATGTACAAAAGAAAACTGAAATTTTTGTGAAGAGACTTAATAATATAAGTAAAAAAAATGAAAATAAATGTCTGGTAAGCAATAATTATACAAAAATTAACCATCAATATTAAGAGAACAACAAAGTAAATTTCCTCAGAGTTGGGTGGAGCTTATCCCTTTAAACATCTGTAGGAAGAAGAAGAAGAAGAAGAAGAAGAAGAAGAAGAAGAAGAAGAAGAAGAAACTGATAATATTAAGCAGATTGCTGGCTAAAATAATTAATGAGACAGATGTGCATAAAATTACAAAATAGATATCCATAAATTACATACACTGCTAAGAGTTTTGTTTTTATGATATTGCACATTATCTGCCAAAAATGAGAATATGTATTTATACAACAGGTTAATGACATGGCATATCTTTTAGCATAACATTAATGCTTTCCTATATATGGTAATTTCCTAGTCAAGAAATTATTAATTTCAATAAGCTTTATATAGAAATATGACAGAATTATTGCATTTCAGAAAACAACATTCGAGCCTTTCAGTATTTACAAACAAGAACAGTAGCGACTCAGAACAGTAGCGACTGAGGAACTGTAGCACCTTCTGTAGTCAAGAATAAGCACACTACTATATACACCCTACATATATACATATATATATATATATATATATTATGCACACAATATATTTCAAGAATGAAATAAGATAAGAAAACAATAAGAACTCATGACTTGTTTCACAGTCAATTTTCAGGTGAGTTGTTCAACACTTGCTAGCTCATGTGAAAATCAACAATGTGAAACTTTGAGTCATCCTGTTTTATTATCTTATTTTATACTTGAACTATATTGTGATATTACATAGCATTTTTCTTCTTTTTTTATGTTGCATAGAGCACTGTAAAGAATTTATGGATTAAACAATTTTAGTTTTAATTAATATATATATATATATATATATATATTATATATATACTATACTAATCCTATAATTAAACCCTTGTGGTAAGAAAAAAACACCGGCAAATAATTTGTTAGTAAAAATATACTACAAAAAATTGCCAGGAAAATAAAAAAATTAAAAAAGAAAAGACCAAGAGAGTCACACCAACTGAAAATAATTGACTAACTCTATATCACTTAGCCAAAAGAAAGAAAAAAAAAGGCTGCTTGGTTTGTCTAAAGCTAAAATGTAAAGAGTTCTCAATATCTAAGAAGGGCAAATACTAATATTAATCCTAATGAGTTAGACTCATTAGGATTAATAATATATATATATATAAAATCCATATATACGCATATCCACATATAATCATACATAGACATAGACATATATATATATATATATATATATATATATATATACATACACACACACACATACATACATATGCGTATAATCAGTGGTTATAAGATTTCAAACCCCGGTCACAACACTATAACATGATACGTCTATGCATACATGTATACATTTTGTATATATATATATACGTATGTATATGCATATGCATATGTATGTGTATGTGTGTGTGTGTGTGTGTATATATATATATATATGTCTATGTATGATTATATGTGGATATGCATATATATGGATTATATGTTTTTATATATTGTTTTAATCTTCTTATATATATTATAATTTTGTATATGTGTCTTATCCAAGATGCTTTCTTTATTGTATATATGCAAGTATACTTCGTAATGAAATATGGTATTAAACATATGGCATTTTAGTGATTCTGAGAATATGGGAATTAAAAAAAATGTATTTTATTTTAGTGAAATCATATGGTCAAGGGGTCAGCAAAAGTATTTAACAAAGTCAGTTTTAGATGAATTCATCAAATGTATATCTACTGGTGGTCTTCTACTGAGTTCATACAGATATTTATTGCATATATATATATATATATATATATATATTTTTGGAGAATATGAGCTTAATTGAAGTCATACCTAATTTTGAAAATTAATTAGTTAATAATTAATGAATTTAGGCGGGCATATATGTTCTAATGTACATTCAGGGATTCGTTTAGCCTTAACATTGGAACATATATGCCCACATAAATTCATTAATTATTAAATAATTAATTTTCAAAATTAGGTATGACTTCAATTAAGCACATATCCTCCAAAAATTGTCGGCTTAAAGCCATATAAAATAAAAACACATTTGTTTGTTTACTTAACCTCATATATATCACAGTTAGCAATATTGATGTATGCAAAGAATACAAATATAAAAGATATAATAATATAAAATGAAAGGCTCTATTGATTCTCTAAATTTACATATTTGATAAAGGAGCAATCATAATTAAAGAGTTCTTTGATGGCCTAGTGCCAACCTTGTGCTACTCTTGTAAAAGAGTTAAACTTGAATATGTCCTGGGCATATAGCAGCACACACCAGAGTTGACAAAGTACTACAACATCTGTTGAGGCATTCTGTGTTAATGACCTATCTAAGAATACCAGAATGAACATTATGAGAATAGCTTAGCATTTCTATTGCTTTGCTTAAATGATCACACACAGTGTGAACATGCTTTCCTCAATAAGATAATTGGGTCAAAAGAGGTTTTCTTTTTTTTGGTTTTTTTAACAGCTTTTAAGAAGATTCAGTAGCCTCTAACACTTACAAAGAATTGCTTAAGCATCACTATTGCTAGAAGAGAAAGGAGAAAACAATATCTAATCTCTGAAATAGCCAAAAAGTCAAGTTTCCTCCTTTAGAGCAAATGCTAAAGATTTGCTATCATGTTTTTATAATATATCACCAGCAATAAATAATATAATAATAATAACTATTTTAAAATATCTATGTCAGGAGTCAGGAACCTGTAGTCTTAAGATTGGATTCCCTTTTAGAGGCTTGTTGAAAGACTAATTAAGATTTTGCATTTCTATCTTAGAACTTGATATTCCAATGTTTTCTCACAAAAAATTCATTACAAAGTTTGTGAAGTTTTTCATTTCTTCTAAGTAGTATTTATTAATTAAATTTAGACTAAATTATTAACAAAAATTTTAAAGTTTAGATTTTGTTGGAAACAAACTAAAAGAATATTGAGAGTGGATTAATCAGTAGACAATATATATATATGGCATATATATAAATGTCAATATAATCTTTAAAAGGTTCCTCCACCCTTGATCTATATCATAAATGTGCTTTGCAGCAAATATAAACTGTTCATAAATTTTACCTAATTCTGGTAAAATTACTATATTCAACAGAATAAAAACCAGATTATTAACTATTTAAAAAAAAACAACTCTTGTTTGTGAAATCTGAATGTAAAAGTAATAATAACTAAGTAACATAAGTAATAATAATCATAGCAATTAATACAAATTTAAACAAAGATTTTCAAAATTTGATTAGAACTCAAAAGTGTGAATAGCTTATTGAATTTACTGCAAATAAATTATGGCAAGTTGAAATAGGTAATCAATGATGTGTATAAATTCACTAATTCCAAATCTTGGATTATGTTGGAATACACTCATCCTGAACTTAACACAATAAACACAATGAAAAAAACCAATATTCTAGTTAATTTAAGCTTTCTTTTTCTGTAGTCTATATAAAAAAAATTCTTATTTATTTTTGTTCTCATTATTTTAAAAACTTTATATTATAAAGTGGAATGGCAAAATATCCATCTTAATTTAACTTGGTAAATAAAGGATAATACCAATTCTAACTAGAAAGCACTTTGAGAGTGCATTACTTTGCCAATGCCATTGTCTCTAAATAAATTAATCAGGTAACAGACACTAAACTATACTGTGATAAAAGTTTGTACTTATTATATTATGATCATAATATTTTCTTTTGTTAGAAAAAATTATACCACTTATTTTTATCTAGAACTTTTATGAATATCTTATAAAGCCAGAATGTTCAGCTATTAAAGAAAAAATAATTAGCATATTATTTATTAGTTTATTAGCTAAATAAAACAACCCAGTGAACAATCTCTGTGCACTAATTTCATAATTTTTGTAAGGGGCAATAATGTATTCATTCAAAATATATCACCAAAAACAGATAAATATATTTTAGATGATATATAACTTTTATTCAACTTCATTTTTTTATTTCAATGATGAAAACAGGGAAAAAATTTTCAAATCGTAAATGTTATAAAAATGAAAATTAAGTTGTTCATTTTTCCATATATTTTCAAATTATTGTCTTAAAATTAATATATGAAATAATTCTTAATAAAAAAAGATCTTTGGATTTACCCCAAAATGTAATAAATTATTCTTTACAATTCTTCCACCTGTCATTGAGTATGTGAATTAAAGAAATTGTCTTATATTTTAATGATATCAACAGTAGTGAACAGAATTTCTCTCTACTAGTATAGTGGGGGATTTTTTGCTTTCTGTTCAATGTTAAACATATTTCTCTGCATAGTGCTTTTTGTGTAATCTAATATATATTATATATAATACTATAATATATAATTTTGAGGCCATGATGTTTTGGCCCAGAAAGCATGCCTAACTCTGGAGTTATCATCTGATGTATTTGTTGCTGGATGCACCACTGTTGTTTTTGGCTGGAAGATGTGTGCATACTATCATAATATATAAGAGTCAATGTACTCATTTACACTAGATAACAAGTGAAAACTCAGATCACAGCTGGTTATTTTACCATAAAGTAAAAAATGTACACTGAACAATTACAAACAATAATTGTTACTAAAAGAATAAATCCATAAAAAAGAAAAGAGATGCTACAAAATTATTATTTTTTCTTATTCTATCAAGTTAATGTTTTTCTGTGAAAAAAAACCAAGAACTTTGAAGAAAAATACTTTAATTTAAGTGAATGCCACTTAAGATATTTATTGAGTTAAACATATTTTTTTTTGTATCATTTGGATTTTTTTTTACTGTCTATTATTATATACACGACATTTTGGCTGATGTACCTTCTGGCTTTCTTCAGGTGTTTCTTGTCAAATTCAGGAGCCTTCATGGAACTTCAAACCAAACCCTTTATTTAATTCATTGGGGTAGATTGTTCTCATTCCATGAACCATGACCGGGTACAAGTGTAAACCTTTGTTAAGTATTCTATGTTATTTTCACCTGTAGTCAGGATTGAACGTGTAACTTCCAAATGATTGTCATTTAGAACTGTCTTAATTCAACCCTTATATCCATTATGCCATCTGTTCGACTGGACAAAAATAATATTTGTTTTTAGTTAGGATTAATTAATGCTATGTAATTATCTTAAATTTCCAGCTTGAAAGGCTATCTATAATCCTAATTAGTAATGTCTAATTAAATGTGAATTTAATAAGAAAATGTAATATTTTCTTTTGAAGTTTATAAATTTAAATTCCATATGATTATTTATATTTTGTATCATCATGACTTCCTGCCGAGAGCCCTCTTTCTTGATGGGGAACAGAAAAATATCTTCAAACTAAAGTATTCTATTGGTCCCAATAAGTATACATACTAAATTTGGTAGCTTTACATCAAACTGTTTGTCTATAAAAGGCAGATAAACCAACTCTTGCCAATTATTAATACAGATATATTTTTATATGATTAACAATTTAATGAATTTAAAATGTTATTTCATAATATAAATCATTACTACTTGCCTTTAGAAATTTCAGAAATTATATTTTTTTATTCTCCAAATGAAATTTAATTTTAGAAATTAAATGTCATTTAGTCAATTTTATTTTTGATTGATATTTGCCTATCTGTCCCCAGAGACAGTTTTGAAATAGGGTCACTTTAATAAGGAAACCTATGCACTTATAAAATGGGCAAAGTCAAAAATGGCACCAGTCACCATGACCACTGTCATACTAATGTTGAAATATCCCTCGCCCACACTTTTGTATAATGAGGGAGGTACTGCATATTTGTATATCCAGGATCAGGCTTGTCTCATATCTTTGCTGAATCCTGTTTCCTGAAAACAAAATTATAACTGAGGAAGATAGACATATATTACAATTCAATCCCAGTTGGTTTCTTACAAAATATGACCTAAGGGTTAAAAAATAAGATGTCTGAAGCAAAAATAATTCAGGTATTTTTAAAGAAAATCCCAAAAGCAATCACATTTGCAAATACTCAATAAATCTTTGTTAACAACACTCAAGTAGTCATTTAAACTTATATATTTGGGGGAGATGATGGACCCCACCAAATAATCCTCATATTTCCATAAGAGATGCCATGAAGGGGAATTACTTATTAGCTATGGTTAAATAGTAGGGTAGATTGGGCTCTTTAACCTTATTATGGTAACCAGTCTAGACGAAAAACCAGTTAAAAACTGACCTTGTGTCAAGTCCTACCAGTGATGAAGGGTTTTGGTAAATAGATAGTTGGCATAGCAACCTGATGAACTAAAAAGATGATGGACAAAGATGATCTCTTATATTGTATTTTATATTCTTTTTTTAAATTAACGGATTTTGTTACATTTTTCCTAGTATTATTCATAGCAGTTATATTCATAATTTCTACAAAAAGAATAAACAAACCTTGACTTTTATGGCTTTAACTTATGTGGATTCACAAGGTTGCCATTAATAATTAAATGAAAAGTTTTTGAAGTTTTACAGCCAACTGTGAAAAATCACAGATGGCACAAATAGACTAGAAAATGTTAAAAAAAATAAGAAGTTTTCTAAGTAATACATAAAAATATATATTCTTAATTTATTTTACTATTTACTTTCATAAATTCACACTATTATCCATAAATAAGTACATCCCTAACTGATTCTATAACAAATGCCAGGATTTTAATATTTCTAGTGGAATCAAAATGGATAATATTAGGCATTATTACCAAAACTTTACAGCAATGAAACTCTGCAACCAAAAAAGGAATATGTAACAGTTAAAAAATAAGTACACATTTTAGATATATTTATGCAATTTTATTTTAATTTACAGAGTTTGGTAATAAATAATAGCTATTAATATCTGTTTTTGAAAAATTAACTTTTTATAAAAATTGGTAGGAGTGGACTTTCTTAATGTACATACTGTTCATGTACTGTATTAACACACACACTCTCTCTCTCTCTTCTCTCAGTGTGTGTTAGCCTACATTGTTGATGTAATTTTAAATTTATAAAACAGTGTATTATCTTTTTTGTATGAATTAGATATGGTCAGCAGTAGTAAGAGTTGAGATTTTAGGAGGGACTAGAGATATTTGTATTGACTAATTGATTTTAACAGCAATTCAACCAGTGTAGGGTTATTTTATGTCTAGAGGTTAAGGAGTCATAGTCATTGTATTTTCATATTTACATTTTTTGTGTAGTTGTTTCTTAAGTTCTATTAAATAGAAGTGATTTTTAAACAGATCTATTTGACCTATAGATGGATGGGACTCTAACAAGTACTATCACTCCAAGTCAAAGTGGACCAGGGAGTAATGGCAATGAAGGGGTACTCTACACTCTCCAGATGATCTCTTAAATTAATTTCACCATTACATGCAGTTTAGTGTCATACCCTGGAGGAGGGGGGTATACAGTCAGCATATTGTAAGCCTCACCGACAGGGCTATGTACTGTATTGACTCTCTCTTACACTCTGTGTATAAGCCTACATTGTTGATGATGTCATTTTAAATTCATAAAACATACAGTGTATTCTCTTTTTTGTATGTATTGAATATTGTCAACAGTATGAAGAGTTAAAGTTGGAGGGGGGGGTTAGAGATAGTTGTAGTTTTTCCACTTTCTCAGGGATCATACACTCTTAATCCTTTTGAATGTGGAGAGCTGATTGGAGTTATTTATGGATAAAAGCTTATTAGTTTTTATTGTTATATCTCTTATGAATTACCAGAAATAAGCCTGTGTAAAATCTGACAAAGAATAATAATAATAATGATTAGGAATAAAACATGAGCCAATAAAATTACTTTATAAAAGTCATAAAGGACACAGTTTTTTTTCTTTTATTTTGTAGCTCTCCTCAAAAAAAATAAAAAGCATGAATTAATTTCAAAATTAATTATTTTCTAGGAATCATTTTCTTTTTTTCTTTTTTATTATTTAATTAAAAACATGTCTAATATTTGTAAGAAGAGCTAAAGAGTTTTTCCTGTTTCCTCGACAAACTTTCATAATTTGTATCTCAACAGAAAATTTAATTTGAAATCAATTTTCAGTTTTCAACTAAACAGATGCTAGTAAAAAGATCTTTGATTGAAACACCTGTGGGGATGTTTGGTGAGGCATCAATTACAAATCAAATCAAGCAATTAACTTTAAACAGACTTAATAATTAAAAAAAGAAAGAAAAACAGATGAGTGAGCAATAAAATGCTTTAAATGAATTACACTGCATTATCAAACCATATGATAGTAATTACTATTATTACTAATATACTAGGATGAGTCAAAAGTTTTGCAATAGTTTGTACGTGCCAGTTTACAGCATGTATAGCGCATGACTGAAGTAATTCAAGCTGTGGAAAGGTACCTGCTAGGGTTGGTAGTATTATGGTGGTTGGTGCACTGGCATATTGTATTCCTTCACTCTGTGTGATTTTAAATATGCACAAATGAACGTGCAAGGTAGTCTGATTTAGGAACTTTTGTCTTATGAGTTTGAACAGCACGATAATGCCACAGAAAAAAACAAAAACATTTGTGTAAAAGGTGAAATAACAGTTGATCACAGTACAGGAACCAGATAGTTCAAGAAATTTTGCTTATTTTGCAAGAACCTTCACAATCAGACAAGGTATGGTATGGTAGGTCTAAAACCATGGATTCTGAGGTTGTGCTCTAAACCATAGAAGCAAATTGGGAGAGTGGCACTTGGAGATTATCAGGCAACCTTGGAATTTCACAGTCCATTGTGTTTCATCACTTTTATGACTTTGACAAAGCATCCACAGCTTTTGAATTGTTCCTCATGTTACCAAAATATTGCAAAACTTTTGACTCACTTGCTGAACCTATGATAATGCTAAGGAATACATGCATAATAATTGCACATATTTAAATTATGTAAAATATTCTGAAATAAATTATTATTGATTTCTATATTAAAATTTGGTAAATTGATAAGAAATATACCTCACAAAAATAAATTAATGAAAAAACTTTGGTTTTAGGATTGTTTGGTTCATTTGGTTAATGCCATACCAACTCCTTATGGATTATTTAATGCAGAAACTTGATTTATTTGTAAACATTTCATTGTAATCATAACTATTTTTTAATGTTTATTTCACTTGTCTATAATCATTTGTTTGTACAGTTATCATATCAAATATTCCTATAGTCCACAACACTATTTTGTGTTTTACTTAATATTTTCTTACTGCTAGTTTAAATCCATAATATCATTGAATAGAACTTGTTGAAATCTTTCTTTTGTACATAAAATATATTCTTCCCTTCCACTCATCAAAGCTATATTTATCTCCCAATAACATCAAAGCATTTTGTTAAAAAAAACAACAAAAAAACAGCTTCAAAAGTGTCATGAACTGTTAATACTAATAATTTACACACTATTATATGGTTTCAAGTAATTATTTCAAGTTAATAATAATCATTGGTTTGCATACAGTTACATGGTTTGAGTATGAATTTTCATTTTCAATTTATTTTAAGAAATTGATATTTCATTTTAATACCAAGAGTCTACCTAAAAAAATAAAAAAAAATAATATGAGAAGTGAAACTGCATATATTTTTTCAAGCAATTAGCTTTTCAATAAGGCATGAAAAACTATCAAAGAAAAACTACTGATGTGTACAGATGTTCATGTTAACAAACTTAAGAAACAAATTTATATAATTTCTTAAAAGTTGCCTCTCCTCAATCATTTTTTCCTGTTGTAGCCTTTTCTTGTTCAACCTTTAATAATAGTAAGAAAATGTAACATTATTCAGAGTTTGCTGTTGAGGACTTGGAGGACTGTTCATTTAAATATTGTATGGAAAAATTTTAATCTTCTATTTTATATAGTCAAGATTTATTCTCTCGTAACTCAAGTGATAGAGGAAATGATTAAATCTTTTTCTTTCCCCCCACACATTATATATATATATATATAATATATATATATTCAAAATATTATACAAACTCAGCTGTACCAAAAATTTGTTTTATATATATATATATATCATATGGTAATATTATGGTTTCACACTCAAAACTTAAAGTTTCATGGTAATCCAATCATCAGATGAGATCAGTGGTTGAGATGTCAAAAACCAGTCGTGAAATGGTTGAGATGTTAAAAATCAAATTTTTTAGCGTTTATATGAAGCGTTTTTCATGCGATGGGAAATGTAAAGCTAAAAATTGTTTTTTTTTTTGTGGCTTGTTTAACGTTTATGTGACGTGGATTGTGTTCACATGATGTAATGTCATGACGTTAAATTTGTATTTAAAAAACATTATAATCAAACAAACTTGCATTGTGTTAATGCACGCGGTGTTCAGATGAATTTTTTTTTTTTTTTTTTTAAAATAAATAAAAGGAGAGTGAAAATTCAGGGATCAATTGGATTACCATGAAACTAAATTAGAGTGTAAAACCATAATATTACCATTGATTATAAATCTGCTCTGCTTTATTAGCATTGAGCACCTTTCCATGCAAATACTTTTCTCATTTTTTCATTCACTATTCATTATATATTATATATATATATATATATATGTATGCATATATGTATGTAACCATAACACAACAAGATGGCACATTGTAGCAAGATAATTATAAAATGTTAAATAAAATCCTTCACTTCTTTCTAAAAAACACCCCCTCCCCTGCAAGAAATTAATATCCTTATGGAACACTGATACAATTAAATGTCAACAGGTGCATGGATTGTCTCATAATGTATAAATTTACCAACCCCTCTGCCACAGGCAAGATATCACAGAAGATCAATTTTTCAGTAGAGTAGAGTTTGGTTTGAATTCAAAGATTTCCTTCTCCCAGACTGGTTGTCATACCAAAGTTAAAGAACCTAGTCTACCCTACAATTTACTCATAGCTGGGGGGTGGGGATGGGGGGAGAACGGATGGATTCATGCCTTTTTAAGGATATGAACTCAGGTTGCAGAGTCTATTTCCTACAACAATAACTGTGCCTCATCAGATAATATACTGTTATATCAACCGTTTATTATTATTATTATTATTATTATTATTATTAACAACAACAACAACAACAAAGCCACACAGGAAAAAGAAAGAAATAGAGATTTATCTTCATAATATATAGATTTATATATTCCAACTAAAATAAAAAGAAACCTCTGAGAGTAAATAAAAAAAAAACTATTGATTGAATGTTTATTAGTAGCAGACAGAATCTAATGATCCAAAACAGACTGGCTACTACATTTTAAAGAAGTCTATCTCTGGACTTATTTAGTCATACTTGAATGCCCCAACTACAGACAAGTATAACATTGATTAATCTTTGCATTATTTTGGAATGACTACACTCATAATGATCTAATTAGATATGATACAAAAAAAATACCAAACTAAAACATAATGATAATCATATTTATACATTTTTGGCTATATAATTATTTTTGAGGAAGTATAACATTTTATACTTTTTGAAGTAGTAGGGTTTTTGTCTTTTTATATCTTATTTAAAAAGAAAAACCCAAAACCTTCTGATTTCTATAGTGAATCTAGACATAAGTGCAGATCTCTGCATAGATAACTCCATAATGTTTTACAGTAAGAAAGATAGTATAATTCAATATATGAAATTTAGGAGGTATGCTTAGCATAATTGCTAACATCATAGGAAATGGAATCAGCGATCCGGGTTCAAATTCTTGACAAGACTGTTTGCATTTCCCTTCACACTAATATCCTTGAAAAAGGCTATAATCCATCTGTTTTTCATCAGCTATGGGGCAGATTGGGTTCTTTAGCCTTTATAAATTTAGAAGGAAACTCTGAATTCAAACCAGCTAAAAAAATGATTTGTGTCACATCCTGCTCTTTGGTAGAGAGGTTGAGTAAATGTATACATTCATACAAATACATAAAAAATATTAATATTTAATATATGAAGAGGTGCTAAAAAGTTCATGGCCTTAAAAAAAACAATAACTAGAGTCATGAATTGTTCATGCTATTTCACGTATGGATTCTACAGTTCAACACTCTTGGCATATAATTTCTCAAATTTCATTAGCTCTTCTAAATAATTTCAACTAAAAAAAATCCCTTCTTAGTTGGGCCTAGAACTTTTCAGCACCCCTCATATTTTTATGTACCAACCAAACAATATAAACATAATGTTATAAGACAAGGCCAAAAGTAATTATGTGAGTATATATTGTGTAGGAAATAAAGAAGCTTGAGATAATTTCTGATACTGCTAAAACCATCGAGCAGAATGCCAAGAAGTGAAGGGTTTAGTGTTTAGAGTAAGTTTAGTAGCAGCAAGTCAGCAGGATATCTGAGGAGATAAAAATCATAATAGGCAGAGAATGAAGAAAGGTGCTTTAGAAAACTGATCATTAGACATTTGGTTGGGAATTATTCTGAAGTTTAATGATAAGAATAAAGAGAGACCACTTGTAATGATGAATATAGAAACAGCAGATAAGATATTTCAGACAAGTAAATATTTCAATGAATCCAAAATGGCTATCATTACATAGAAAAGAAACAATTAGTAGTTTTCATTATTTTGTTTGATGTTTTACATCCATAAATACATCAAGATTTCAATAAAATTCAGCCTATTTTCTAAATGTTTTATTTTCCTCTTGACAAATGAGGCACTTTCAAGTTTCCATTTCTTTTTAGCAATAAATTTTCTGATACGTTGAGACTGATGGGTATTCTCAAAATGGAGGATATCAAGAAGAGAAAAAATATATTTCAATTTCTGGCTCTAATTTTTTTTAACCATTCTCTAAAAAATTTTTCCTCAATTTTCTGGGAGTGAAAGATATATTTTTTAAAAAATATAGAACTTCTGCTCATTTTTCTAAAACTGGGAACATGTTATAGCATCCCAATAGACATTTAATACAATTATAAATATTGTGGTGTTGGCGGTCGCATCCATTAGTCTCATGATACCTTGGATTAGATGCAGGACCTAGGCAATATTGTATGAAAGACTGGCAATTGCCTATGCAGTAACTCTCTATTCTCTATGCTACCAATGTTGTCTAAATGATTGATTGATTGATTGATTGATTTTAACAGCATGTCAACCCATCTAGAGTTATTTTGTGCCTACGGGTTAAGAAATTGTATTTATATTTATATTTTTTGTATAGTTATTTCTTAAGAGTTTTTTTTTCATACTGTCTTATAAAATATGAATAATTTTGAAATAGATCTATTTGATCCATAGATGGGACACTACCAATCTGGATGAAAGTGGACCTGGGAGTAATGGAAATGAATGGGTACTTCCCACTCTCCAGATTTCCAGAACTGGAGTCTCACCATCAGATACAATTTAGATGTTGTCCAAAGGAAGGGCAAAGGCTGATACAGGCTGGCACCAGTGTTGTCACAGAAGTTGGCAGAATGCAGTTGCAGTCAATGTTGAACTTATATTTGGAATTCAGAGTTATCCATCTCCTAGACCAGTTGATTACCAAGGCTAGAGAGTACAATTTGTATAAACTGTGTTATTTCAATCTACTTCTTAAATTTGGTTTACTTGTTTAACAACATATCAACTCCTTATGGGTTATTTAATGCCAAAATTTGATTCATTTGTAAATGTTTGATTATAACCATAACTATATTTTCAATATTCCATTACATTTTTTTAAAATAACACTTTTTTATTTGCATATAATCATTTGTTCACACTGTTATAAAATATCAAGTTTTCCTATCTAATACTAAAAATTTATACAGAGATTTTATGGTTTCAAGTAACTATTTCTGTTTCATTTGTTTGCACTGTATTGTATGCTTTCAAATAATCATATGATTTCAAGTAATTATTTCTATTTAATAATAATTATTTAGACAAATTCAGACAAATAATAAGCATTTATTTGTGCACATTATAAGGTTTCAAGTAATATCCACAGAAATCGATATTAATGCACACATAGGGAAGGCATGGTCGGTTATAAACAGATTATCAGTTTGGTAATCCGATCTCACTGACAAGTTAAAGTGACAATTCTTCCAATCCATAGTTTTATCAGTGCTACTGTATGGATGCACCACCTGGACCCTAACAAAATGCCTAGAGAATAAGCTAGATGGTAACTGCACAAGAATGCTGTGTGTGACTCTAAACAAATTGTGGAAACAGCAACCCACAAGAAAGTAGCTGTATGACCACTCGCCCCCTATCACACAAACCATCCGAGTGAGACATTGCTGTAGAAGCAAAGACAAACTCATAAGTGATGTTCACATGGAGATGCCAGCATGGGCCATCCAGCAAAGACTTACATTAACCAGCTTTGTGCAGATACTGGATGCTGTGCAGAGGACCTGCCAGAGGCAATGAATGATAGGGACAGTTGGCGAGAGATTATCATGGATATTTGTGTTGTTAGCATAACATGATGATGATGATAACTAGTAAAAAATTATAGTTTCAAGTAACTATTCTTAACACAATTTTCACAGATATATGTTATAAAGTTTTCTCTTTATCTAATACAAATAATCAGAAAACAGATCTATTTGACTTATAGATGGGTACTATCACTCAGGGTTAGAGTAGACCTGGGCATTTCTACAGAAAGTGAGGAATCATCCTGTGAGTTTTACTAGATAACACTGCAAATGGCAGAAATGCAACACCTTCTTCACAAGTAAAAAGAATGCCTATTTGTTGTAAGGGAAGATATTTCCCCTACAAGATAGTTGGACTAATCCAATGGAACACACATAAAGATACAAAGATACAGATGTGAGGTTATTCGTAGTTGAGTTACATAGTAGTATTCATAGTCGAGTCACTACTAAACAAGTAGCTATTCATACTGTTGGAGAACTGCATGTTGTACAAAAAGTAATAAACCTTTTTTAGATTTTTAATGTTGTTAATTGATTAATTCAGTTACAACACTATTGAACAATATGTTTTCCAGTAAGATATATTTTAGATATATTCTTTAGCACCCACCTTACTCAAAAAGTGGCATCAGATGACCATGGTCAAAGCAAATCTTTGTCCTCTCCTTACGGTTTCAAAGTTTGTATTCTGTCATTGTGAATAGGGTGAAATTAGAAGTAGAATTGAATGAACAATTTCAATCTACAAAAGTCAATATTCCAAGTCACTTTATTAATTCTAATTACATAATGCAAAATATATAGTACAAGCATTATTGGGTTGTGTGTGTGTGTGTGTGTGTGTGTGTGTGTATATATATATTATATATATATATATATACACATACATGCATACACACTGTGTTTCAGAAAAAGTGATATAATTCAGTAATCTAATAACTTGACCAATTTTCATTCAAATGATCTCAAATTTTAGAAACAACTCAAAATCCTATGTTTCAATTGTTTTTTTTCTTTTCAGATATACAAATTCTATTCACTGGAAAAGAAAAGGTGTTCAACTATTAAACATAGAATTTGGAGTTGTTTCGACACATGCTATTAATATTTCAGATCATTAGAATGAGAATTGGTCAAGTTATTAGATTAGGAAATATCATTTTTTCTGAAACACCCTATATATTTTAAATGATATCAACATTTAAAAAAAACCCTATATATATATATATATATATATATATATATATATGAACAAACAATGTGTTTGAAATGGCGAAGGCCGACAATTTTTGGGAGATTATGTGCTTAATTAAAGTCATAGCTAATTTGTTAATTAATTAATTATAATTAAATGAATTAGGCGTGCATATCGGTTTAAATGTAAAGCGTAAAAAAATTGTCGGGCTTCACCATTTCAAACACATTGTTTGTTCACTTCATACTGTTGTGCTATAAGTCACCCAAAAAGTGCGAAATATATATCAGTTTAAAATAAACGAGAAACTCTGGAGAAGCCTGCTAGTGTAATGGTTAGAGCGTCCGCCTGTCAGCCTGACAGGTAGGGTCTGAATCACGCACAAAGCACTGCCTTGTCTATAGCTCTGCTGATGAGGCCTAATAGGCTGAAATGTACATACAGAGATCGACTTTTTCTCGATTTGTTTACGCTTTACATTTAAACCGATATGTACGCCTAATTCATTTAATTATAATTAATTAACAAATTAGGTATGACTTTAATTAAGCACATAATCTCCCAAATATATATATATATATATATATATATAGGACCATTTTAGCTCAGTTGGTAGAGCATCTGTTAGGAACTACAAGGTTCTGGGTTTGATACTGGTCCTCTCCAACTCAAAACATGAATAGCATAACTTAGATCTATGTGGCAAAATGGGGATCTGATGGTAGGTGTGGCACTCTGACACATAAACAATCTCTCTGGTCTATTGCTAGTGAAAAGAGGATAGACTTCCTTACTGTCTAGCTTATACTGACAATAGGCCACTCCACCAATTTTATTACTACTATATCCACCTATAAGTAGCACAACATCTTCAAACCTGAGATTGTAATTCTGACTTATTATTGCTTCCATACAATAAAACTGGGTAAAAACCTTTGACTATTATATTATTTAGTAGTTTATCTTTTGTAAGATAACATGACAGCAGCTCTCAGCAGGAAGTATATAAAGTTTTTTTTTCTTATTGTAAATATACAGAAGTGAAAAAGTTATCTATTTTTAGAAGAAGCATTAGAAACCATTAATATAAACTAGTATTTTCTTTCATGTTAATTTTTTAGTTGCTTTTTTATTTGCTGTTTGTTTCCTTGTTGCTGTTGTTGTTGTAGAATGGTGGCTTAAATAAGTTGTAAATAAACAAACAAAAATAAAAAATGAATAAAAATTTAGATGAAAAAAAAATACAATTGTATAATGTTATTAATTGTTTTTTTGTTTTAGTCTTTGTGTGTGTGTGTGGGCGGACTTTAGTCAAAACCAACAAAAATCAAGACAATTTTCCCCATTTAAATTAATGTAATTTCAATCAATTCATTCCTGACCCATACAATACATACAAAAAAAGATTTAAATAATTTAGAATAGAATGATTGTTTCAAACTGGTGATATAAGTAAAAAACAAAACAAAAAAAAACACTGATCTTCCAGAGTGATGTACTAATAAAAAATATTTTTGTTCACAATGGATTACATCTAATAGTATAACATAAATAAGTGTTTAAGATTTACTTTAGAAGTATACAAATTTTATAGAAATCCAAATTTGAAAAATGTTCAGCCTGACCAAAAAGAGAAAGGTCTAGAATCCTAAAACATACATGCTACTCCACAGGCTGTAACAATTATTGTCTTAGGAAATGGACTCAACAAGCCTTAGTTCAAATTTCACTTTGCGCTAATGCTTTTACCAAGTGTATTAGTACTATATGAAATGCAAACTGCTTCATCCAGGGTATAAACTCAGGTCGCCATGCCCACTTTCTATAATGATAACCATTAGACTACCAAGCGCATCCAGGAACAAAAACAAATGCTCCTTTCTTTAGCAGAAACTTCAACAACCTATATCTAAGGCATAAATTAAAAATGATGTTCTTAAGTATTTTCTTTTCTGCAAGAAAAAGACAATTCCAAATTTCTGTCTAAAAAAGAAATAATGGTAAAAAATTACTTCTATCTATTATATCTGAAACTGGCTTTGTTAATTGGTTAGTTTCTGTGTTTTATTTACATGATTTTTTTCAATACATTTGATGACTTAGTTTATACAGCCTTGAACTTTTGAGAAGTATGGAGATTGCAAGAGTAAAAATTTATTGTGTTTTGAGTCTTATGTTTAAAGATTATGCTTCCTAAGTGGCATATTGTCTGAATTAAATTTTTAAAAAGCTAAGTATTTTTTGCCCAAAAAGAAATAAAAACGTTAAGAATTGTACAAAATATAGATAATTTTTTTGCAGCAGATGATAAACATGTCTTATCAGTCAGCCAGTTAAAGAGGATTATTGCTCCTTTAAATATATAACACAAAATGACTTCCATAACAAAGATATCATCCAATGAAAACTACCTACAAAAAAATAAAAATTTACTAAAAATATTTTCACCAAATATTTTTTCACCATTTTAGTCATATTTAGTTATTGAATGTTGTTACACTGAATTAACAAAATTTCAGTTTCTTACATACAATGAATGTTTTTAAAAAATTGTCAATTAGGAAAATGTAGAAGCAATATTGGTAGACAAAGGTAGCAAGCAAGCTGTAACTCAATACAGTTCCTGCATTGCCACAAGCATAGTGCAGAATGGTGGATTATTTATCAAATCACCAGAACCACACTAAAGTCAGCAGTTAATCAGAACTCAAGGAATGGTATCACCCATATGCAAGTATGGAATATTCCTGAGTGCTATATATACCAACTGCTTCATGTACAAATTCACTTAGGCTGCTTAACTAGTTGTTGTTCATTCCCAAAAGTGTATTAACTCACTCACTTCAACATAGTGCTGCAAACAGGAATCGAGCAGACTGGATGGGAAAGAACCTTTATTGAGATGGGCATATCTGTTACTTCTGCCAAGACATGTGCAGACATTTTCTAGAAAGGAGATTATGAGAGACAACTTGCACATGCTGGACCATACAATGCTTAAAGAACTAAGAATCAGGACTATGAGTGACAGGTTTGCCATACTAAAACTAGCTAAAGAACCCCCAGTGTCACTCCCATCACTAGCTGGTTATGCAAAAATACGAACTGTGAAACTTCCTTAACTCAATTCGGAGATGACCTCACAGCAATTCCAAAAGTTCAGACTGGGATGTGTTCACGAAAATGACCAATCTTTCTCCCACACAGACAAACATTCAGCCCTATAATTGCACTGACAAGACCATTCAGAATATCATCATCACTTACCCTAAGTTTTTCAACACGAATCCTTGCAAACTACTTGATATGTTTGAGGTTTTGGTCACACAGAAATCGAACCCCATGGTACATAGGATCTCATTCTCATCTATTTTGCAGAGTGACAATGAGTCCATCCAAGTCTACTTGGTTTGTTTACAGTCAGGAGCACAGGATTTCATATGCACTTCATATGCCCCAACTGCAATCGTGATTTATTAGCATATACATTAAGGATCAATTCATTTGAGGTATGCTATAAGTGGATATGCTGGCTAAGGCAGGGTCACTGAAGAGCACTTTGATTTACTGCCAGTTTGAATAGCTTTAAAACAAATATTTTTGTAAGATTAAAATAATCTTTGCCATAAACCAAACAATGCAGAATCTACAATTATGGAAAAATTCTGAAAAATTATCTAGCTTTTAAAAAAAAATATTCCCCTTACTTATTGAATGGCCCTTTTTGTGCATTGATGAATTAATATGCTACAATTTCAATTTCTGTTAGTTTGAGAATTAGAAAAATTAGTAAAATACAGACAGTAATCATTAGATAAAATAATTAAAAATAAGTTAAAATATAACTGAATGCAATAGGATCAGGAATCTTTTTTTTTTAAATTTCAAGATGTTTATAGACATTATTTATTAGAGATCTACTATTAGTTTGCATATGATTCAATGAAAATAATCTTCTTAATAAGATCATAATAAACTTGGTGAGAAATCTAAGATTGACTTTTATGGCATGTTAACCTGTATAGGGTTATTTTATGCCAAGAGGTTAAAGAATCGTATTCATTGTATGTTCATATTTACATATTTTTGATTAGATGTTTAATTTTTTTTTTTGACATGGTATTATCAAATGTGAATAATTTGCAAACAGATCTATTTGACATATAGATGGCACCCTGACAGGTACTATCACTCCGAGTGTGAATAAATCTGGGAGTAATGGTAATGAATGGGGTACTCCACACTCCCCATATCTCCAGAAATGGAGCCTCACCAACAGAGGGGGATTGTACCACACTGCAGAGGATACAGTCTGCATATGGTAAAAGACAATTTACTAAGAGGAGGACAAAATGAAGCTTGAAATTTTACATAAAAAAGAAAAAAAACTAAACTAAAAACAAAAAGAACTATTTTTTTCAGAGTTCAGTGAAGAAAAGACCAATTAACATTTTCAGATCTTTGAAAAAGAAAAAAAAAGAAAAAAGAAGCTTCCTTATCTGTTAGTCTTTTGTCAAGCAACAATAGATGAAGAGAATCAGTAAATACTATAACATTTGACATTTCAAATACAGTAGTACCATGACTTATGAGTTTTTAACTCAATTTCCTCGTATATCAAATCAATTTTCCCCATTGAAATAAACTGAAATACCATTAATCCATTCAAGCCCCCTAAAAACACCCTAATGTTTTTGCTACATTTTATTACATAAGAAAAATAGCACTGTATTGTATAAAAACATAATAAAATAGAATGTAATGAATTATGTGCTGTAATATGTTTTAATGCTTATTTCTTTTAATTGAAAAGTATTTTCTATTTCGTATTTTCTAGCAAGTTCTTGTTTCAATTAAACACGAAAACTCATTTCTTTTTAAGAGTAAATTAAAGCATCACACATAATTCTTTGAAGTAAAATCTAAAGAAGTGGTAGCAGCTGACATTGACGTCTGTACTGGTAAAACTGAAAAGTTGCCAGTGAATTGTAGATGATAAGAGTGATGATTAAGGCAGACAACCCTTGTTGGGATGGTGGCACTAGGATGATCAATCCTAGATTACTTTTTACTGCAGGATCAACAAAACCAAAGGGAGTGAAAGAGTATAAGTATCTCCTCCAGAAAAGGTATATGCAGGTATTGAGGAGGTATGAGTCAGCAGGACAATGGGACTCAATCAAAAAAGGAACTTGGACAAAGCAGGACGATGCAATGTGATAAATTAGCACTTGGTTAAATTTTTGGTAGGCCAATTTCTAGGATTTTTGGTCCAAGCTGTATATGATTCTTTACCAAGCCTAGAAAATTTTCACATGCAGAACAGGAGTAAAACACCTTCTTGTCTCAATGTACAGGAAAAAAATTCCATAAGAATCTCCTCAATAGTCGCCCCAAAGCTTTGAGCAATGGATGCTATCATTGGCACCACAATCAGGTACTTGGGTTGGTTGCAGGAGATAGTTCATTTGCGATAAAAAAATGATTATCTACCAGTGAATGCAGCACCTAATTTACAGCATCATCCATAAATATTGAGAGGAGGGTAATGAGGCTCCGAGATCTTTTTTGTCCCCTCTAAATATTCCTTGTCAAATTATACAGTGTTGCCCATAGGTAAGTACACCCCTACCATTTTTTTTTCAGAAAAAGTTAATTTTCTTCTATACCAATCATACCAAAATTTTATTATTTCAATCAAAATTGATATTATTAGGTATTATTCATCAAACCTTACAGCATTAAAACTATGTAATTACAAACATGAATATGTATCAGTCCAAAAATAAGTACACACTTTATACATATTTATGCAATTCTATTTTTGGTGACAGAGTTTCAATGCAGTAGATTTTGGTAATAAATAATACCTAATAATATCTCTTGATTTTATAATGTTCCATGAAAAATGATAAAATCCTGGTATCAACAAAATTATTATTTCCAAAGGGAAACATGAAACAATTATTCAGCATAACCACCATTGTTATTGATCACTTCTTGCCAGGAATCTATGATTTGTAATCAAATAAGATTCCTTTGCAATAGAAAAATATAAATTTCCAATCAAAGAAAGTAATGTTCTTTTGATATCACAGCCATTTCAGAAGCAATGATCATTCAAGAAGTTATGATCCCTGAATTTCCCAACCCAACTAAAAGTTTTCCACAAGACACCCATTCAACATGTGGTCTGATATTGAGTAATGTAATAGGCTGATTTTATGCAATTTTTAGTGTTTCTTCATGATTGCACTGGCTATAACATGCAGCTGCATACATTATATTTCAGCAGTTTGTTTGACTTAAGCAATTGCTAGTAATAAAGTTTAACTTTTATCTGATGCAACTTGAGCTTTGTTGTGGCTACACTGATGGCACTTTTGTTTGTCCAGCATCATTTACACACTGTGCTGATATACAAGCATGTGTATGCTTCAGAGATTTCGGCTATTATCTGCCAGTGAATATGACACTCAATTTCTTAGTTCAGAGACCTTTCTGACAGTACCCAAATGACTTAGAATGGTAAAATGTTGCCTTATTTCTTGGCTGATCAAATATGGATTGGCTTCTATGACCTAGTGCAATTTGCTTTGAGCTAACTCTAATGAGCATGCAATTTGTGGCTGGTCCAATGTTGCAAATTCAATGCATTGAAATTTGATAAACCACTCATAATCTGTCATATAGCCAATAATTCCTTCTCTGGATGTCTGGTTGATTCAAAATATCAATTAACTAAACTGAATACCATTTGGAAATCTCATACAGAAATCTAAACACACTAAATTAGAAAAGTCTATAAAGATTTATACATTTAAAATTTCAAGAACTTTTGTACCAATTTAAGATGAACCTTTGAAGATAATAACACATTAGGTTTCCTCTATCAAAAAGTATGGTATAGTTTTATGGAATTTAAATGCATATTAAGAAATAGACTGTTTCCAGTAGTGTATTTGAAGGGTAACATTTTTATGGGGACAGCACTTTTAGGTCTATTGTACAAGATTGTATAGAGGTGAGGCAACACACACTCTAGCTACACCACTGATTGTTTTATCACCATTTAGACATAACTATACAATAAAACAGAGAATAATTATGAACTGTTAGATACAATGACAGTCAGAATCTAATTGACTCAACAAATTTTCAACAAATACCCATTAAACTAATGGGTTATTTTAAAAATAATCACTGATTTTATTACACATTTAAATCTAAAATTAGCCATTATTTCTAACTGAACTGAAAGTAAATTGAGCTATTTTGTTTACTATATGATATTTTAGTCAGTGTACCTATATGTTGTAAGTAGTAACTATCATATTTATGATGAATATGACTCTCACACAATACATTGACATTTATCAACTGAGCAACCCTATGGGAGAGTGTCTGTTTCTGCATCTGCAATAAAGTCCTTTCTGATTTGCTTCCAAGTTACATAAAGAGTACACAACAACAGTTTGTTGAAATATTCAAAATGGCTGGAATATATTCCTTATAAATAATATCACAATAAAAAGGTAAATCAGGCTGCTTATCAAACCAGCATCTCTTATTCTTTACTACTACTTTTTTAAAATTATTTTATCTAAAACATGCACATGTATACATATACAGTCCTGGATACAAGTATTGACACCCTTTCATTTTTGTTTGCTATATCTTCAGAAATAAAAGGAAAATAACCACATTTATATAAACTTGTTTTATTATTTGCTGTTATTTATCAACCATGAGTTGTCAATAGATTCACTACATTCAATTTCTGTTTTTTTTTTTTTTTTTAGATATTCAACATTATTGTGACCAGGACTATGTGTGTACCCAACCCCTCTGCCATTGGTAGGATGTGATATGTCAGTTTTAAAGCAGAATACAGCTGGTTTGAATTCAGAGTTTTCTTTCTCTTTGATTAATTGCTATAGCAAAACTAAAGAATATAGTTTGTCCTACTATTTACTCATAGCTTGGAGGAGAACAAATGGATTCATGCCTTTCCAAAAGGCATTAGCATGAAAATTCAAAAAGCCTTGTCTAGGATTTGAACTAGAGTTCCCAATTTCTTTTCCTACGGTGATAACTATTATGCTAGGCTTTGATGTAAGTAACAAATATTTTATTAGAAAAAAGAATAAGAATTTCAAACAAAAATTAATTGAAATTTCTTCTGCAGTAACTTAATCACATTCATAGCTTTTTCTGCAACTGTTAATTCAAATATGTTTAAATCTTCATTTCAACAGTAACTCTTCTATCAATCTTGAAAATGACAGGGTATGTAAGGAAATTGCATTCTTTAGGGGCCTTTCTTAAATGTCACCATTAAAATTCAATTTACTTATGATGATTAGAATGCAATAATCTAAGAAGTAAAAACGATTTTTCTAAAAAGTCAATAAGAATTGAGTTGTATGTAAAATTTTGCTACAAGAAATATATTAATGGAGAAAAGAGTATGATCATTTTCAAATTTTCTTATGATGAACTGAAAAATGATTATTCATTCTTATTTTAAGCATAGACTGAAAGTAATGAGAAAGACATTGCCTTTCTGCATAGAACTAGAAAACACTAAATCAAATAAAAACACAATGATACATTCTTTCATGAAATTTGAAAACAATTTAAAACTTATTTTATAAAATAACAAATACTCTATATTTTGCCTAGAGAATTGAAAACAAATAGAAATGGTGCAAACTAGCTCATTTCATATTCTCATATATATATATATATATATATATATATATATATATATATATATATATATATATATATATATATATATATATATATATATATATATATACATATATATATATATATATATGAGAATATATATATATATATATATATATATATATATATATATATATATATATATATATATATATATATATATGTATATATATATATATATATATATATATATATATATATATATATATATATATATAGTATATATATATATATATATATATATATATATATATATATATGTGTGTATATATATATATATATATATATATAGTATATATATATATATATATATATATATATATATATATATATATATATATATATGTATATATATATATATATATATATATATATATATATATATATGATATATATATATATATATATATATATGTATATATATATATATATATATATATATATATATATATATATATATATATATATATATATACATATATATATATATACATATATATATATATATATATATATATATATATATATATATATATGTGTGTGTGTGTGTGTGTGTGTGTGTGTTTTACCAAACACTTAAATCTTACAAGTGTCCAATGTATGTTGACTCAAAAAGAATTTTCTTTATCATCAGAATTTTTAAAAATTGTGTGTACATTCTTATAAAATTTCAATAAGGTCCTGCTTATTCAAAAAAAAAAAAAAAAAATCATTAAATTATAATTTTCAGAAATTGTTTATTCAAAATAATGTTCAACTATTATAAACAGAATGATCAAACCTGTTAATGCTCAGAGTAAAATATTTTTTAATGAGCAAAGAAAAATAAATATATACTGATAAAAAAATGAATATTTCAAAACAACAATTTTTATATTTGTAGTTTATGGATGTAAAAAAACAAAAAAAAACAAACAAAAAAAACAAAAACAAAACAAAAGAAGCTTTTAAATATTTTTTTTAAAGATATGCTTCATCCTGTGTTTGGTGCTAAGTGATTGCTTAAAAAAACATCTTTACAAGAAGGATGCAACATTTTTTTTTAGCTTAAGAACTGCTACAGCTGAAATCGACACAATCGAGTGGCTAGTCTTTCTTATGCATACATAACAAAACATACTAAATGGATTTTCTTCCTTGAGGCTAATGGGGAATTTAACAATACATGAATTTTCAAAACAAATTAATAAATAAAATGAAATGAAATAAAAAATGGTGGTCCAAGTCAAATCTATGTCATATGTTAAGAGTAAACATGCAAATTTATATCTGCTGGGTTTTAAAAAAAATCAAAATTATAGGCGTTGATTTTTATATAAATTCTAAGGAAGTGCAGAAGTTCTTAGCCTAAATAAGGAGGAATGAATTGGAATCTTCAAATCTTTATGCTATTCCATATATTCATCCTGCAGTTCAAAACACTTGACACATCATTTATCAAGGATTTTCTTTTAAATCCTAACATTAAAAAAATAAAGTAATTTCTTTTTTGGTTGGACCATAAAGTTTTCGGTACCCTCCCCTTTTTATTCAACTTTTTATAATGGTAATTATGAAAAAATAACTTATGTGGAATATTCAATAAAAGGTAATTTCAAATCTATAACATACATTTTCTGCTTGTAAATGAATCAAGTTAAACTTTACTCATCTCTACCAAAGAGGAATGAATTGGAGGAGGAGGAGGATAATGATAATAATGATAATGATAATGATAATAATGATATTATCAAAATTTAAGATTTAAATTGTTTAAAATGAGAAACATTTTCTTTTCTATTTATATGAAGATATACCTATTAATATAACATTTCAGATAACACATGAAAATGAATTTAGTGATTTATTGTAGAACTAGCTTAAAAAATTGCCCTATCAGTGGCAATTAGGCTATCTTCTGCAGAGGGTTTTTGATTGGTCTTTTAACCCAACAATGACACTTCATGCATTGAACCCATTAAAGTTTATTGTACAAAAAGTTTGTCACAAAACAATCACGTAACAAATCACCAAAAACAATTGCTGTAATTAAAACTTAGGAATCCAAAAATTTCAGGATTGTGCGTCCAGATTCCTCCACCAATGTTTTTAATTTGCTCACAGAGTTGGTTTGATTTTAAAATGGTATGATATGTTGGTCTACAGTCTCTAGAAGTAAAGTTGAAAAAATCTGACACTGACATTCGTATTTATCATTAGAGATGCTTGCACCCTTTTATTTCTATACATCAAGAATTGATGCAATACTTTCACAACAATTAAAATATTTAATATTAGGACCACTTACATTTATGATAATGCTGTTGATATTGAATCTCACTCACTTTTAAAAAGTATAACCATTGCATTATTGGCAAATAAGGGTTAACACGGACAAATTTCTGTTGTAACATTTTTCAAAATAAGCACATCTGATGCAGTTGAAAACAAAGCCCTGTCACAAGATCAAACAAAACTTATGTAGGGTAGAATTTTATGAGGAATCCAAGGGTGGTATTTATATTTACCAGGGACCAAATTACTGGCTGTGGTATGAGAAAATAGGAAAAAAATAAATACAAGATTTAAAAAGTGTAAACTTAAATTTAGTTGGATACTATGTAACCCAGGCAATGCTGTGTACATAAAGCTTATATATAGTTAATCAACTGCTACAAGAATTAGTTCAAGTTTTATTTCTTTTGTTAGGATTTATTATGAAAACAAATATACATGGGTAAATCTAGCTATGGTAAGGCTCTAAGCAATGGGAAGCTTCAGGGGCCGTATTTGGCAATAGGTCACATGGAATGTGCTCATTGCTCCCCTCCACCCCAGAACTACCATTAGATATGCTTCTTCAGACGGTAAAGCCCCAAGGTATAGCATATTAAATTATGCCTAAATTATACAACCCTGTAAACACGTCAGTTAAAAGATGAAAATTGTTTCATTTGGCTAAACATTAGCAGTAACTGCAAATTCATTAAATGAAGTAAGTAATTACTGCATAAAACTTCATATTAAAAAGACATTGAAAGTAAACTTTACTTAAAATAGTCATAAGCTTCAACCTTTTGAGGCACTAATGATGCTTAGAATCTTAAAAGATACCATTTCTAGTATATTTGAATTTTACTTGAGCACCTCTCCCTTAAGTATAAAATAATTTATATGTGCAAAGAAAACACTGACAAGGTATTCCAAAATCTCAATTCTTACTTATGGGATGAGCTATTAGGTGTGTGTTCACATATGGAAAATATTTATAAGGCCTGTAAGTCATATAATGATTAGGGTATAAAATTTCTTTCTATGCACAAAAGGGAGAAAAAAAAAATAACCGTGCCTGTAATTATATAAAAATAAGAAAATATGATAAAAAAATGAAGTGGTTCAAAGAACTATTTACCAAAAAATAAGGGATAATGTCATAGCAAAGAATTTTCTTAATGATGAAAATAACATGTGGTTACTGAAAGATTGAGACATTCATTCTTATTTTTAAATTTTGTAAAAAGACAAGTATTGTGTATTATAAAAAAATTGGTTTATCAAGTAACAATAAAAGTTTTGTTTTTTTTCCTTTGAGAATAAATTTATTGAATAACATGTTTAGCATTTATGTTTTACTATCTGCTGCTTCTCAGAACTTGATAATTCTATTCTCCTTGTATTTTTGTTCTTTTTCAACAAAAAACTGATATATTTTTTCATAATTACCATTATAAAAAGAAAACTTTATGCTCCAACCAAGAAGGAAATTACTTTTTTTTTTGTTGGGATTTTTAAAAAAACCCTTGATAAATGATGTACCAAGTGTTTTGAACTGCAGGATGAATATCTGGAATAGCATGTAGATTTAAAGACTCCAATTCATTCCCTATTATTTAGGCTAAAAAATTCAGCAGTTCCTTAGAATTTATATAAAAATCAACACCTAATAATGTGATTTAAAAAAAAACCCAGCAGATATAAATTTGCAAGTTTATTAAGAGAATTCCTTAAAGACCAGAATAAATAGTAATCTGAAGGTGTAAAATCTAGTGAATAGAGCAGAAGAATGAAAACTTCATAGCCAAGTTTAACATTAAGCAAGATGGAATATCTATACCCTTTATCTTAAATCATTTTTCTTGATTGCTGTCTTCAATTGGTTTAATTGAAGGCAGTATTTGTGTTGAATCAATTGCTTTGTTCTTCAAATAAGACTTATAGTAGAGAACTATCTTTCAATACAGAATATCACATTCCAAAACCAGTATGCAAATTAACCACACCATATATTATATAAACCTTTATTTGTTAGGGATATATAAGACACATTGCAGTATTTTAAATGCACTAATAACATGGGTCGTTTTGGGGCAAATCTAACTCAGATTTTCATAGAAACACCATTGATAAATAAGATTTATTCTATGTATTAATGATTTTGACTATAAATTAAATACTCATTGATAAACTTACGCAATTCTTGGGGTATTGTCATGTAAGCAGTGACATAGTTTTGGTTACAGACAGCAAATCTCCATTATAATAAGAAGATATCTACTAGACTGATTTTAATGGTATATGTCAACCCATCTGGGATTGGTTTATGCCAAGAGGTTAGGGAATCACATTCATTGTACATTCAAATTTACATTTCCTGTGTAGTTGTTTAAGAGTTGGTTTTTGCATAAGGTTTGACTGCATACAAATAATTTTTAATTAGATTTATTTGACCCACATATTGGACCTTAACAGGTATTACCACTATGGGTTAGAGTGGACCTGAGAGTAATGGTAATGAAGGAGTACTCCACACTCCCCAGATCTAATAACAATTACAATGTATAAATGGGTTCAACAAAAAGAATTCATAAAATAAAAAATGAGGAAAAGAAAAAGGCTTTAAATAAAATCCTTCTAGACTGAAATATTCACAATGTATTTTATTTTAGATTTTGTTATTGACTAAAGTAGATGCCAACAAATAAGAGTTTAATTTGGTTGTTTGAAACTGTTTAGAAAGTATCTGATTGCTCAGTGAAAATGATGGGCTCTCTTCTACAAACTGGACACTCACCATGAGGTACAATTACTTTTGGTAACTTGCCAGCAAATTTATTAATTCAGTAACTCATAGCATTTCTTAACACACGTATGTATATATATATATATATATATATATATATATATATATATATATATATTGTGTATGCTATTTATATATACAGGGTCACACTGACATACATGCATATTTACATATAGATATCTTCTGTAGAGTTTTGCAAGCCCTTACTTGTGAACTTGATCTTCATTGAGTGCTCCTTTATAGTGATTTCACATTATAATATTGGAGGTATACTTAGTGTAATGGTCACTAACATAGGAAATGGAATTGGTACCCCAAGTTCAAATCCAGGACAAGGCTGTTTACATCTCACTTTGAGTTAATGCCTTTTGGCAAAGGCATGAATCCATCTCTTCCCTCCTCCTAGTAATGGGTAAATAGTAGGGTAGAATGTTTTTTTTAATGTTGGTAAGGCAACCTGTCTAAGAGAAGGAAAATTCTGAATTCAAACCAGTTGTATTCTATTTAAAAAATTGACCTTGTATCATTGGTTGGGCACTTACACTATAATATCATTTAGTTAGGTATATCAAATGCAATGATTATATAACTTCTTGATCTTCCATTGAAATGATAGTACTAAAAAGTACAGATACAGTTTAGTAACATACCTAGAATACCACTTTCCTGGGGTTGGGTCTCTTACTCCCATGCAGAGGATATTATAATGTACCATATTCAATGGTATATAAGGCCCTTCTATTTATTTTCATTAACTTGCAAACAGATTTAATTGAACCATAGATGGAACCTTAATAGGTACTACCACTCTAGATCAGAGGGAACCTGAGAGTAATGGCAATAAAAGGGCATTTCATAATTCCCAGGCTTCAGAATCAGAAACTCATCACTAGATGCAGTTTAGCACTATACCATGGACACTAAATTGGTAGAAATAAGTTTTATTCTAGATTTTTCATTAAATTCATGTGTACCAACAAATTAGTAGAAACAATTTTCATTAACTTCATTTATCAATAAATCAGAAGTAACAACTTCATATATATCAATAAACTGGTGGTTGACTGTTAGCCTCCACCTTCTAGTACCCATATGATAAAAAGGGTTTGATTTGCCATAAATGCAATTGGAAGAATATGGCTGAAACAATCATATAGGTGCTAGGGCTTGACATGACTGGGCCACACTCAACCACCGCAATCTTAATTTCAGGCATAATGGGTTGCCACCCATGAACAACAAGTGGCCCCAGAGGTGCTGTCAGCATATTCTACAGCCTAACCAACAGGGTGATACAGTATCATATAGTTAGGTTAGATACAAGTAGTCTACAGGAGGGTTTTATAAACCATCAAATATGGTATTTTTCCTAGTGTAAAAAAATTGCTATAGTAAATATCTGCCCTTACTAATCCTCCTGTTATCAAACCTTAAAAGATGAATACATTAGTTACTATTATCAGCTATCCATCCTTATCTGAGAATATTTTTCCATGCCTTCTTTCCTTTTTACTTTGCTCTCATGAATACTACAAGTAGCAATAATACTTTTCTCTTCTGTCTTTGAACAGCTTACCAGACCGATGGCAACATCAGAATAACTGATAGCTGTCATTTGCTTAAAATTAAAGGTCTAAAATTTAACAGCAACCTTTTTCTTTTTCTTTTTGTGATTTTGCCAATCTCCAACCAGAAAACAAGTTTTAGGTTACAGTGCAGTCAGCCAGTTCACCTCAAATACCCAGATTGAGTAACAACCATCTGTTTCTCACAAACTCAGGGGACTAATTTCAGTAGGTGTCTGTCAAGGCAATGCCCCCCCTCCACACACACACCCATAACTCTGGAAGGATTAATATGTTATCCCTCCCTTTACTATCAGATTTAATTATTCCATCTTTTACATTCTTATACATCTTTTTAAGCTTTTTTTTGTTGTCTTTTATCTTTTCTTTCATGATATGATTTTTGATAGCTCTGTGATAAAGTGAAGTGTGGTTGTTAGACATGTAAGCTATGTTAAATGTAAAATGTCCAAAAAAGCCTTACTCTACTACTACTGGGATTCTCATTCATAGTATTCTTCTCACTATTGAGAGATTTAAAGGGAAGCCATATGGTAATGAGTCTATTCAATACAGAACTGAAAAAGGAAGAACCAGTGAGGAGAAAAGGGCTTTTAGTTGTTTTTTTTTAATGAAAAACATTCATCTTTTTAAGCAATAAAGAAATATTTTCTGCATCTGCACCATGTATTTATATATAAAATAAAAAAAAAAAACAGACTATTGATAAATATTACTGTTTGTGTTTTTTTTTTAATTTAAAAGTAAATAAATAAATGCACATTTGATGAAAATGATAAAATTTAATGGAAAATTAAGAAAAAAAATGATCAAAAAGCAAATATGTTCACCTATTTTGTCAAGCAAAATATTTTTAAAAAATACACTTTTAATTACATAAGTAGAAATATATTTTTACATGGTCTTTTTTTCTTCTTTAATTACTTTGATTTTATACTTGTAATTCATTTTCAAGTCACACTATTCATTATTAAACAAGAGATGATAGATAATAAAGCAGTATACAAATCTTTAAGCTAGTCATAGTGTATGCAAAAGTTAGTCACATTTTTAAATTTTTATTTTTGAGTCAAGTTCCTTATTATTGGGTAAGAATTAGAATTTGTCTAATAAATGATGATTTTCTATATCTATTAATACCCCTGTCCAGCAATAGTTGTTACATTTGTACATATATGAACTATTATGGGACAGAAGTAATAAATCATTTAGTATAGAATGCTAGTATTAAATAATGGTTTGTTGGTTAATTTCATGGCATCTCAACCCTTATTGGGTTCTTTTATGCTCAAGTCAGTTAAATAAATATGCTCTTCAATTATATCATCAAGTTGTGCTGATAGCACAGATTCCCTTTCTGCCATCTGTCCCTAATGGCTATTACTCTTAATAAGTCTTTTAAACGGCATCCAGTGTCCATGCAGAGATGATCAATATAAGTTTTTGCTGGTTGTCTATCACTAGTTTGTCCATGTGTAGGAGTCCACAGGAGAACGCTGCTTACTTCTCCAATAGTGCCCTGCATGTTTTGTTTATATTACTTGAATGGTTGTAAGATGGGAAGTAAGTGACTGTAAAGTTGTTTTGTAGGGTGTTGCTTCTTGGATTTCTGCATAGTAGTATATTTTTCCCAAAATTTTCTTTCAAATAAGATTTATTTTAAGCAGGTTTTAAAAATCTTATTAAATGCTACTTATACTTTTGAAATTCTACAAAACTATACAATTGAAAATGATAGTTAATGCTCCTGAATAGAATGTACAATTTTGTTTTGAAGTAAGTTAGTGCAATAAAAAAATGTTTTCATGATTATCATGCATTGATTTATTTAGACTAAATGTCTATATTTTAGGCAAGAAACCACTGTTAGTAAGTTTGATTCTCACAGGCTGCCCCATAGATATGGCCTTGTGTTAAGCTTAGCAAATAACTCATGGTTGTTATATTTGTATTATTAAATTTTTTTTTACTGTTATCCTCATTTTTATTGTTATATACACAACATTTCAGTTCCTGAATTCGAGAAGTTCGATAAGAAACACCTAAAGAACCCAAAGGGCACATCAGCTAAAATAGTGTATATAACAATAAAGATGAAGACGACAGTACAAAAAATCCAAATAATACAAATAACCAAGCCTCATCTCAAAAATTCAGATAAATTGGTTGTTATAGTCATGAAATTTCATCCATTGAACAGTTCATTCTTCTTCAATTATCTGTCCAAAATATTGTGACTTTAATAACCAAAATAAAAGCAATAGTTTGCATAAATCAGTGTAAAATAATTCATCATCTCAAAAATTCAAATCAAATAAAAAACATTTTCTGCGAATTTGCAAGAGCTTAAGTATTACTCTTTATTTTATATTAATACTGTTATGATTGTTCTTTAGTTTGATAATAATTCAACAGTAAAAAATCAAAATTGTAAAATAGTTTATACATAATTACATCACAATACTACTGTTTTTTTCTTCTTCTAGATTGATATTCTTATACAAAGCAGATCAAATTAGATATATCAGAAGTGATCATGGTATAACAGTTATCAGTATAGTAAATGGATATGGCAACTTTAGTTTAAATCCAGGATGAGGCTGTTTGCATTTCACATAGTGCTTAATACCGTGGGAAAAGTATACATCCAACTATTCTCTTTCCAGATATAAGTAAATAGTAGGGCAGATTGGGTTCTTTAACCTTGGTATGGCAACTGGTCTAGGAGAAAGAAAAATCTGACTTCAAACAAAAGGGTTTCTCTTCTCATTATACAACTTTGAGAGCTTCTCCTACAACTTAACATTATCAGTACAAACACTGATCTTTGTTAAAATTCATTTAAGCTAAAAATCATCAAATTTAATGTGTTTAAAATTCAACCAATCTGTTAAGTTTTATCAGTATCCATTAAACTGTTCTTGAATTATTTTGTACCTGTCCAGTATCAACACAGAGCTTTAACTGAGTTAAGACACTGTCCAGAACAATGAGCTATAAAATTAACAAGAAAAAAACTTCACTTATTTAGTTCATACATTCTAATACCTTAGTTTTTTCAGGATGAATACTTTACAAACAAGATGCTTATGAATAAACACAATAATTATAAAAATTCTATAGGCAATACTTTTAATAGGAAAAATAAGTGCTTCTCAGAAGAAATTTAATCAAGCCTAATTCACTGACAATATATTTTTTTTACAAAAGAAGAAAATAAAACATTGAAAATAAAAAGAGTTGGCAGTTATAAATCCCTACGTATGCCTTTATTATTAAGTGTTTCTCTTTTTTTTTTTTTATTAAATAAAGAAGTTTTCTTGACACTTTCTCAATAAATAGATTTAAAGTCAATGATATGAACTTGAAAGCCAAGGCCTTATGCAAGCTGATATTATATAATTTTTTTAATGCTTTGGATAACCTGCTGTTAACCTTATCTTGCATTTAAAGAGTGGATGGTGTGAAGATATGAGTTATCTCTCAAGCCAATTTGTAAAATACTCAATTGAGAGGCCAGCCTCCTGCTGAATATTCCACATTCACTTCATGTGGAATCTCTAATTGGTACAGTTATTTACATTAAGATCATAAACATCAAGCAAAAATAAAGTCTAACTTTTCAAATAATATGGAAAGAGAAAAATTAATAATAAATATGAAATAATATATTCAAATGATAGTCAGAAGTTATGAACATTCACATTTAAAAAACAAACTTTTAAACATTCATTCTAAATTGTAAGGATGAAAAATGCATCTCTTATCATATTTCACTAAATCTTTTATTTATCTGTTTATCATTACATAACTCAAGAACAGCTTCATCTACGTGATTTTCTATGGTTAATAAGGGAATCCTATTAGTATTTTAGTATAATAATTTCAATGGTTCCTTCTTTAAAATTCAATTAAAAAATTAACAAGTAGTTTGAGAAATTTCAGAAAATGTTTTTAAAAAAGAGTATAAAAATATGATTTTTTTTAAAACAATAAAAAATATTGATGACTTGTTAACAAGGGGTGATATTCATAGAGTGTCACTGCATTTCATTATCTTTAACTGAATCAATATGATATCTAGTTGTAAAAATTTGATGTACGTATATTTGCTTATTATCTATACTGAAATTAAAAATGAATAAATAGTTACAATTCCAATGAAAGTGAAAGAGTGTGGTGGAGAGCAGTAGGCTGGAACAGGTGTTTTGGGGAAGTAATCACTAGAGAGCTTGCATTTTAAGAATTATTTTTTTAACTGGTTCATCAACTGACCTGTGTAGTAAAAGCATACATACATTGGTATGGGAGTAGGTGAGATTTCACTTAGATTAGTCTATCTATTCCTTCTCCAACCCTTAGTGTGACATATCTCACATTATCAGTTACAATGGTATTAACAAATAGATTAAATTAAGACAAATCAAATAGAAATGCTTATGAAAAGAGTGCAAACTGGTGGAGAAAAAGTTAATATATAACAAATGTGAGAATCTTTTTACATTTTTCTTTTTATTCTACAATATAAATGGAATAAAACAGCAAAGAATTGATTATATCAATGATAGAATTTTCTCTACTAAGAAGGCCAGATCATTAATATTCAAAGGAATATGATATTTTAATAATCTGTTTTATGCGTTTTCTTAAGTGTGATATGCTCTACTAGTTTCTAAGAAAAAAATTTCATCTAGTAATTTTGCTAATGTCAGGAAAATATTCATAAAATAAATTTTGGAAGCTGAAGAAAAGCATACAACAAATACATAAGGGACACATGGTATTTCTTCTACTGGTTTACACTTTATAAAGTAACCTCAGGATTGAATTTATAACTTGAAAATCATGGCTAAGTTTGTTTTGTATGCCATATGATATTAGTACAGTAATACCTTATGCCATATGATATTAGTACAGTAATACCTTAAATAGTGCAGTTTAGTATTGTATAGGTTTTAATGTAGCACAGTTAAATTGTTTTGTTCTTATTTACTAATCTTTGTTTAATCTGGTACAAAGGCCTCAAGTTGCTTACTGTTGCAACCCATTATAATAAGACTTTGAACCTTTTTTTTTAACATCTCATCCTGTTAGCATAAAAAGTTTTTAAAAAATTAACTGCACAATTCAAGGTATTGCTGTAGTCATTTACTAAGTTAAACTTGGTTTGACACAAGTCTAGTGATACTGGGTACCAAGTGAGAATAAAACTCAGAAATAATAGCTCTCTAGTCTAGCTCACTAAACATTGTACAACATAAGGTGCCCAAGGATATTGGAGTATTATCAAATACTTCTACACGTGACACATTTTCTGTCTTTCATATGCATATCTTAGATTGAAAAAAAATAGATGAATAAAAAAAACCTGCATAAGCAATTGATGACAGAGACATGCTTGAAGACAACAAACAAACTAAAAACTGCATAAGCAGTTGATGCCAAAGACATGCTTGAAGACAAAAAACTGCATAAGCAGTTGATGCCAGAGACATGCTTGAAGACAAAAAACTGCATAAGCAGTTGATGCCAGAGACATGCTTGAAGACAAAAAACTGCATAAGCAGTTGATGCCAGAGACATGCTTGAAGACAAAAACTGCATAAGCAGTTGATGCCAGCTTGAAGACAAAGAGACATGCTTGAAAAAAAAAAACTGCATAAGCAGTTGATGCCAGAGACATGCTTGAAGACAAAAAAAACTGCATAAGCAGTTGATGCCAGAGACATGCTTGAAGACAAAAAAACTGCATAAGCAGATGCCAGAGACATGCTTGAAGACAAAAAACTGCATAAGCAGTTGATGCCAGAGACATGCTTGAAGACAAAAACTGCATAAGCAGTTGATGCCAGAGATGTGATTGAAGACAAAAAACAAAGACAGTTAAATGTATTGTCACAGAAAAACAACATAGGCAGTTATTATTTCTCACCGATAAAAGGCTTTTTCCAAATTGTTAAGCAATGTTTTCTTTTTGGTTTGTTTTTTTAAACATTCTTTAAATGTTTGTTATTATTACAAAAGTTTATTCTTATGTGTACCAGTTATGAAGGAAAAGATTTTTAAATTACTTTTTCTTCTTTATTATCCTTCTTTTTCAGTTATGAGGATTTGGATTGAAACTATAAAGACAATTCTTTTAAAACAGTATGGACAATATTTTGGATAATCCCCTGATACTCTGGTTAGTTCTGCTTTATTTTCAAACAAAGGAAATAAAATATTAATTAATATACAATGAATACTATTTCGAATATACAATTTCGAAAATCCAAAAAGGAAAACAATAATGAATGAAAATTATCATATTAAAAAGAATGAACATCCAAGATATAACTAGCCATGTGAAAAATATAGATCTGAACTTGTTAAAATTATATAAAATTAAAAAAACATTTTTTAAAACTTCATATTAAAGTTTCTATCTCACTCCATTTGGTCAAAAATAGCATATTTTGCCATCTAATGACCCCCACTGCCTTATAAAGGACTTTGAAAGTCAGTTTCAAATGGAACCTGAAATCAAATCAATAAACCTGTTAAAAATTAAATCACCAGGAATTTCTGTTTGGCTATGATCCTTGACAGACAAATATTGGCAAAATTGTATAGATTTATTCCTGTTTAGTTAAGATATTTTGGTAAACCTAGATAATATCGAATTATTTGAGTTTGGTTCCGTTTTTAAGTTAGTCCCTTTTAATATGCATATAATTTGTTCGTGAAATTTCTTATATGTCTTACTTATATTTTTAACAAAGATTATAAATTGTTTTAAAAATTTAGCATGTATAGTTGCATCTTTTAGGTTCATGTGACAGATTCTATTGCTAAATATTATAATATATTTTCATATATTTTCTTTTGAAATGTCTACTGATAAGAATTTTGTTTGTTAGAAAATTCTGAGATATAACAGCATTAGTATTAACAAAGTTTATTTATACTAAATATTGATTGTAGTATTTTGCAAAGACTCAATGTTTTTTTTTTTTTTTTTTTTTTTTGATAAAGAGTTACAAAAGATACACATGACCGATATAAATATCAAATGTTTACTTTCTTGAAAAATTAATTTTACAGCCTTCAAAGTTAATCAAAATTTATGAAAACACTTGTCTTGGCTTAAAAACAAAGCAGGCAAAATAGTGTGAAAAATAAATATGTTTGTTTTGGTAGCAGACTTGGTGATTTTTGAGAACTGCAAAAACCAATTGCAGTATTTATTTCCTAGAACTGCCTTCTTTCTGTGAAAGCTCATTTTAATAATTCAGAAAGGGAGAAGATAAGAAGATATACATCTGTTAATATTAAGGATGACAACCAATAAACATAAAGATGCATACCTCATTATGAGGTATTTTCAATATAGATTTTATTAAAATCTCGACTTTTGAAGGCCACAAGAATAAAAACAAATATCTATACCCCACCATAAATTGAGCATACAATGAAATAAATGTACCATATATATATATATATATATATATACAGAGAGATAGATAGATAGATAGATAAATTTATTTGTGTATCAATTTTGTTCTTGTGAACGTTTTCTGTAATATCAGGAAGCATAGAAAATGTATAAGTGAACAAAAAACAGTTCCAATACATAACCGTTTTGTCCCTAGTTCACTTTATTTTCCCATATATATATATATACAACATAAAATAAAGTAAATATACCATATATGTATGTGTGTATATATATATATATATATATATAATATATATATATATATATATATATGCACATACATGTGTATTGTTCATATAAAACTTTTTACACTTTGAATGAAGGAAAATGTAATTTAATCATACTTCAATATAGAAGGATAAGCTGAAAAGTTTTACCAGTAATAAACTCATATGGTGAGGAGGAGATTTCTGATATTTGTTACCAAACTGTGTTGATGAAGTGAACACCCACGTAGACAAATTTAAACCTCTTAGTGTTAGATCTATAAATAGACAGGAAGAATATATTTGCCAAAGTTATTATCTTCAGTTACAGATTATACTGTATGATCATTTTGTAGGAAACTACTTCCTTTATCACAAACATTAAATTTTCATCACATCAAAAAGCAGTCCACAAAAATCAGTCTCCGGATCATTCAAAAAACATTTTACTCAGTGAACATTTTAAAAGATTGAATAAAAATTTCTTATAATATATATATATATATATATATATATATATATATGTGTATGTGTGTGTATATGTGTGTGTGTAAAGAAATGGTATATAGCCACCTGTTTCTCTGATAGTTTAACCATTATCTTTGATAAGTACTTAAACTTTCTTGCAGACATACATGATAAGTTCCTGCCAGTGGAACAAATTATGGTACAAGTACTCTTTAAGTAAATAAAAAGCCAGATGTATGGTATATGAGTTGCCAAGCACTTCGTATATGCTAAGATGACTATGAAAAGATGCCAAAATTTCATAAAGCCCAACCAAGTCAGAACTTATCCAAGATATTTAGCTTATTATATCATCAATGTTTATTTTTATGAGCACTTGAGCTTTTCCTCTATTACACATTATTTCTGAGGGATTCTTATTTGCCAACAACCCCAAAGCAAAAACTTCAAAACAAAACTAATTTAATTTTTTCTCTCCAAATCTCATATTTATGAATACATTTCAAGAAAAAGCATTCTTTTCCTTTTCATCAACATTTATTATTACTTTATATTTTTTTTTATATGAGAAAATTTTGGCAGGTTTTAAAAAAAATGCTTTTGTTAAGCATGTGTATATATTCCAAGTGTTCCAGGAAGCTTCCCCACACCAAGGCATCATTTATATCTCATGATATCCGTTTTTATTGTATAACGTTCCTTTAGAAATAATGATATCCCAATATCTTTGGTTTAGGAGAAAATTAACTTTTTATAAAAATGATTGGTAGGGAGGTAGGGGATTATATATATATATATATATATATATATATATATATATGTATGTGTATTAAAATGACAGGATTATTCATGTATGGATCAGCACTTTTGACTAGGATTGCTCTGCTCATTTGTATTTGCTACTACAACTACTAAAGCCACAACAGCTATAATTATTCCCTTGCCTCTATCAGCCATTGCTCTTGGCAGGTCATCAACACAACATCCAGTGTCTGCACAGAGCTGGTTAGCCAAAACTGGTGTGTCCACCATGTGTAGGAGTCCACAGGAGAATATCGATCATGAGTTCATCCTTGCTTTTCCAGCAGTTCCCAGCATGTCTTGTTTCTCTTACTTGTGAGATTGGTAGTAAATGGTGACAACTTCTGGTTTGTGAGGTGCTGTAAGTGAATTTCTTTGTATTGAAACTAATGACTTTATTGAATGCTTTCAATTAAAATTAGTAAAGCAGTTCATTATAATATTAATACAATTTAGAAAACTTTACTTGTCTATAAATTTATACAACATTTCTGAACTTGTTTCTATAAATAAAACAGATTTTGAAATCATGGCAATATCAATAATGACAATATTGATGATATCTTGGTCAATGGAACTTTTCCAAAAATAATTAAATATAAAAAACCAGAGTTCATCAAAAATAATAATAAACTATAAAGAGCAATTTTTAATGCATCTAAATCAGAGTTATCAACCTGTGATCCTTAAGAGCCATCCATGCTGCACTTAATCCAACTTTCAATTTTTTCTCTTCACCTTTTGATCTTGTCTGTGAAGAATTACCAAAGTCAAAGTTTCTTGCTATAAGAACCATGTGCTTCTGTTTGGATGATTCCCCAACCAAACTAACCACACCCAGCAAGTAGTGAGCATGCTTCACACCCCCTGCAATGTTTGTCTATTAGTTTCTGAAAGTTTCACCTATCTATTTTTCCAGACATTGCTTAGAGGCTATTTTGTCAATTACTCCTTCAGATGTGAAATCTGTTTTTTTTGTGTTTTTTTGTTAAATATATTTTAAAAAGTTTTTTGGTAGTATATGTAACTACATTTATCTTATACAATTTTTTCATTATAAGGAGGTGCTCATGTGGAATGGTTATCAATGTAGGAAATGGAAACAGCAAACTGAGTTCAAATCCTGGGTGAGTCTGTTGGCATTTCACATAATGTTAATACCCTTGGGAAAGGTATGAAGTCAACTCCTCTCCTTCCAGCTATGGGTAGACTGGGCTCTTTAATCTTAGTCTAATCTGGTCTGAGAAGAAAAACTCTGAATCCAAACCTGTTAAACTCCACTTAAAAATTGACCTTGTGTCACATCCTACTCATGCAGAGGGGTTGAGTAAATGCATAACTATTTATTTTGAAATGGGCTAGATTTCGGTTATTTCCTATAAGTCTAACATAAACAAAGGAGAACAACTCTTGACTGATAAATCATTTATTTATTTTCCCATTAAACTAACCCTAACCCCGTTTTATTTTTTCCTAGTAAATAAATAAATAATTTATCAGTCAAGAGTGGTTCCCCTTTGTTTATGTTAGACTTATAGGAAATAACCTAGATTTCTTTCAAGGTTGCTGGTAATATGTTCATTGGTAATATTATGTATTTAGTGTTTGCATTTTTGTTTTTGATTTTATCATTTTCATGGTTCTATTTATTCTCTATGCCTTTGTCAGTTGGTCTTGTCTATGAATTGACCCATGATTTATGGTAATGAAAACATTCACTTATGGAATTCACTTTTAGAGCAAAGGGTTGCAACTAGTCTTCTTATTATGCTTGAATTTAAAATTATTACTCATAGGTCAATGTCAATTTTTTAAATAAAAATTAGGTCTTTAAAACATGTCCTAAACACACAAGTATATATGGTATGGCAAACTGAAGAGCCAATCATTTTATGGAGATTATTATCAGTTCCAACTGATCTTAGCATCTTAAAAATCAATTGTGATTATAAATATGTTCAAAGAAAACAATAACTGCAGATTTAAAAACAACATTAGTGTTATTTAGATTTTCTCCATATGTTCTGTTGCTTTAATTTTTTATGACAGAACAACAAAGAATACAATTTTGAAAAATATCTAAAAATAACAGCAGCAACAAAAAAATGTCAAAGCTTATTTTTTATTTATGTTTAAACAATGTTAGAATATAAAATGTTATGTGTGGCACTTGATCTGATTTCAAGTTTGGATCAAATTTTATCATCTGACTAAAGACAATGCATTTTAATGCAATACTTAATTTTTAATCCTCTTTTTGCAATTGAAAGGTTAATTCATAGACCCCCCACCCCGAAAAACACAGTTAATTTTTTTTTTGTATTTCACTGATAAAGAACCAGAATAAAATATTTTTTTTCCTATTCTGTCCTGATTCCCAGAGTTTCAAATCTCAGCAATAGGATAAGTTGCATTGACATTAAAAACAGCAAGACACATTAAAAGTTACAAGCTTCAGAGAGAAAATAGTTGAAATGTCAAACTTATTTTATTTTTTAAAAAATCCTCTTTTCTTAATTGAAAATTGCTTGATCAATTTACTTATTTATTTTTATTCAATCACCAGTAATTTTTGCTTTTTGATAAAAAAAAACAATGAAACTCAAATCAACCTTAATGCATTTTGAATTCAGAAACTGGGTTGAACAATGATTTAATTTGTAATGCAAACCATTTAGACAGAAAATAACAAAAACTTAATTCTGCATTTGTCAATAAATATTTGAAGTGTATGATTTCTATTTGGTTCATTTAACCATTTTAGCAAAAACTCTCAATAGTATTTTACAGAAGTCATTTTTATTAAAATTCAAAAATATTTTGAAAACTTGACAGTTCTGATTTTAATCAGAATGTATGAGGTGTATTCAAAAAATATCATAACTGAAGCTGTATTTATGATAGAAGATTTAAGATAGAAATAAGCAATGAATAAAACATTAATTTTCTTCAAAATACATATTCAGCACACTTATTCCATCAAGTTTTCCATTGGTCAAAGCATCTCTGAAATTTTTTTTGATATGGTGGGAAGCTGAACTGTTGCATATCTTTTAATGTCTTCCACATCCCAAAATCTTACCCTTGAGATGATTTTTCAGTTTAGGAAATAAGAAAAGGTCATACAGAGGTAGGTCTAGTGAGTATGGGGGTGGGGCTGTTAAAAGCTGCCAATCAAAAAGTATAAAGAATTGGCACTGAATTTGTCTAGATATATAAATATCATCACTTTATTAAATAAGCATATTTATAAAAAGTTTCTAGGTTCCACCAATGTATTGGTCATATTGAAGTAAGTCTGGTGAGTATGGAAAGTGCTTCATTTGTAGAATCCTGTGTTTTGCCAAAAACAGCCAATCAAAAAGTATTGAGAATTGGCATTGAATTTGTCTTGGCATATAAACATCATCACTTTATTATATAAGTCACTCAACAGTACACGTCTTCATTTAAATTTTAAAATTAAAAAAGATAAAAGCTTCGTCTTTATACTTTTTGATCAGACCTCATAAAAAATAACACAAATATAGCAAATAGAAATAGTAAGATATAAAATTACTTTCAAATTCATGATGTAAAGAAATTTAAACACAAGTCTGTATGAAAGAAAATTAATTTCTCCACTTATTTTTACCCTAATTGGTCATTTCAGTATAGAAAGAGAGACACTAATATGGCACAATGAAAAGCTGAGTGAATGCAGATTAATGAAAATGCCAAATCACAGAGGTATCACTTCTAAATAATAGTTAACCAATTCATCATACCTTTAATATGTAATATAAATCAGTACAAGTCAGATAATAAATGAACATAAATTGAAAATCAACTAAAATTTTTCATGAAAAATTAAACAAGTGAAACGGCTCTAAAATAGGGACTTGATTTACAATGTAAATACACTGCTAAACTGAACCCTTATTTTTATGCAAGTACATAGAGGGCATTTTCTGTTAAATCAAAGTCATTTTTCTTCACAGCTTAGGATGTACCTCATTTATTGCAGCCATAACAGGGGTTAAATAAGTGCAAATGATATTCATAAATACAAGAAAAATAAGTTACCAGTATTTACAAGGATGGGACAACATGGGGAACAGATCTAAGGACCAGGGAAATTTAAAATCAGAGTTGTATTAATAAAGGAAATACATGACAAGTAATAGGATTAGTGAAGACCTACCTGTACTAACATAGTAATAGCATTAAACATTTTAAAGGTACTTAAAAGTACTAATGGAATTAGCATTAAAAATACCTGCTTAAAGTCTATCTGCTATTAGCTTAAACGTTAATATACAATCAAAGTTAAAGACTTTCTTGATTAGAATGGTATGTTATCCATTTTAGAGTTTTACTATTTATATATACACAGAGTGATTGATAAATTGATGTATTTCAATAATGAAAGTTAAATCCTTTGGACTTTACATTAATTCACCAGATTCCAGAAGAATGAGTTTATATTAACATATATTTACCCAACCTCTCCACCACAGGTAGCATGTAATTTCTAAGTGAAGTAAAGGTGGTTTGAATTTTTTCTTTATCCTAGACTGGCTGCCTAACTAAAGCTAAAGAACACAACCTGCCCTATTATTTTACCCTTCCATGGGGGAGAAGAGATGGATTCATGCCTTTTCAAGTGCAAAGTGAAATTCAAACAAACAGTCTTGTCTAGGATTTGATGAGACCCATTTTGCAAAGTATGACTTAACCTGTAGCCATATATTGCCATAACCCTTGATTATTAGATTTAATTTGCACCTTAAAACACTTAGGGAAAAATGGTTTGAACAAATTTCAAGTTAAGTTTGTTCAATTTCTTTCTAATTACTAATTAAGAAAGCTTTGAATGTCAATTGAATACAATCAAAACAAAATAGAATGCAGCTGGCTGAAAAATCAGATGTAAAAAAAAAACATCACAATATTTGTAATATCATCACTAGTATGAAACTAGTTATTTCACACACAAGAAATGAATTAATGTTAAATCCATTAAATTATAACTATATAAAGTCAACATGTCCTAATTATTACCAAAAAAAAAAAAAAAAGCTTTCAATATATTAAAATAAAAATATGGTTATCTGAGAAAATAGCTTATAAGTTTTGTTAATTTTATTTTCCTCATTTTTTTGTTAAATATATATGGCTTCTTCAGTGTAATATCCCAGTATTTAATTTTACCTTTTTTTGTTTTTATAAAAGACTTTAATCCAATTTTTTTTTATCAAGCTCTGATTTAGGACATTAAATGAAAAACTAGTCAGTCCCCCCCCCCCCCCAATGACAGTCCTGTTTCAAACCATTAATGTTATTTGAACTGAAAATTCTCTTGTCCCCTCATCAGTTATCTTGATGTCTTTTTACTTGCAATGTATAATAGATCATGTAGAGAGATAGAAGATTAATTAATTTTAATGGCATGTCAACTTGTTTAGGGTTAGGGAATTGTGCTAATTGTATATTTATGTTTACATTTTTGTGTAGTTGTTTCTTTAGAGTTTTTTCTTCTTTTTTCCTCTCTGTAGGGGATACAATCAGCATATTCTAAGCCCTGCTGACAAGCTGAGAGAGGAGAGTGTTAAAATGGTTATGTTAAAACCTCTCTTTCTCTTCATCACTTACATCTAGCTTTACACATAATATTCAATCTCTAAAAATGTTTGGGGTTGTATTCAGAATTAAGTAACAATTTAGATTTTTGTAGAAAACATGATTCTTTCATAAAAGATCTTTTACACTGAGGAAAGATAAAAGAATGCAGTAAGTGTTCTACAATGTTCCTAATGTAAAAGACTTAATGTCATATAGAATTTATTTTGGAATATTTCAAGGATAGACAATCTCTTTTTGAATTGTAGGCTTTTGTTCAGAAAGAAAAGAAGTTGATGTTAAAACAAATGCATATAATGCAAGTTAATGTCAGTCAACAATAAGTGAGGATGACAAGACTGTTTCATACAAGGAAATTCCATTGTACTTTCTGCTTTTATGCATTGTTATTTGACTGGATTTAAAAATAATTTTAATATCTTTTAAAAGCTTGAATTTTTATGTCAACTAAAATTAAGAAAATACACTTAAAAACCAAAAAAAGTAAAAAGAAAAAAAAAAAGCATCTCCCAAAGAAAAATTGTTCACTTTACAAGTAACCAAGAAGATTACTATTGATTTTAAGCTCCAATCAAACAATTGCATTATGTTGAAGTTGGTAACTGAAAAATAATTTTACATAAAATCTTTCAAGAAAAAGTGGTCTTCTCTAATAATACTTGCAGATAAAGCTCTGAGATTACTATATCAGATAACTGGTTTCTATCATCATATTATAATGGAGATTATGTGTGTCTGTCTTCAATCAAAACTATGCCAACACCGATATCACAATTCCCTTAGTTATTTATGTCACTTTCTCCATGATTTTATTTTTTTATTCAAATCTCAATTATTAAGACAATTGTTTCATATTACTAATACTGTTGCTCTTATCTATGTACTAATGACATGCAATTGTATTTATATATACAACCAAATAACATTTTACAGTGTAAACAAGAAGTCTAATTTGCATATTCATCTCAAAAATTGATTTTAATAAATATTTGCTTGATATTACTGATTTCTAATTGTTTAGTTTTATTTTAATGAATATAAGCAAAAATACTGTTGATAATTCTTAATAGAAATTCATTAACAAAAAGAAATAACTGTACAATTTTATATAGAAATCAATTAAAATAAATTTAAAATAAGGATAATATTTCTATATGCATTCTTATTTAGTTTTATTAGTCTTTCTAATTTGATATAATATTTTGTTACATTAAATCTTAAATACCTGTACCCGGCTGAGAGTGCATATTTTTGATAGTCAGGTTGGTTGAGAAATTAACACTTTCTAAGTTTTGGAACCAAATTAAATAAATTTCAAACAAAAATTATTTGGTAAGTGGCAATTTAAGCTCTGCCTACCAATCCCAAATATTCTTAAATTAGGGAAAAACCTGTGGCAATATGATTTACTGTACTTGTTTGCAATGAAACTGCCATTGTATTATTCCTAATTTGATATGTTGTTTCTAATGTTCCAGCAGGAAAAGGATGCAGATTATGGTTTTCAGCCTGCCTGCCTGTTTGTAAGGGTTGTATTTGACACCTGTGCAACTAGGTAAATGGTTAACACACTCTTTATATCAATATAACCAAATAATTGTAAAAAATTTGAATCAACTGAATTATGAGATGAGAAATATTCAAGGATAATTTAAGATTTATTGTAAGTGTGGGTGGCGTAATGTTTATTGGTACCCAAAATGGAATTGGCAATCTGAGTTCAAATTCCATCTGAGGTGTTTACTTCACATTAATACCTTTGGGAAAGGCATGAATACATCTCTTCTCCTTACCAGCTATGGGTAGACTGAGCTCTCTGGCCTGGTGAAGAACCTGGAATCTCTAAACTAGTCTGATATTGTCTTCAGTATCATTCTGGTAACTTTTGTGATAATATTGACGTTAAGCTGTATCAGCCCTTACATATCCTTGAACAACACTGGTTGCATGGGGGAGAAGAGATTTCCTGTATGAATAACTGTTAGTTTAACATAATACTTTACCCATGGTCCCTTAAGACTTACACATGCTACCATCAACAGTTTAAAATTATATAATAATCCTCTGCATAAAAATTTAATTTTGATTATTGACTAAACAATAATAAACAAACAGAAACAACCATAATAATGAAAGTTGGAATATGTTTATGCATAAACATCTGCAAAACAGATTTTGGATGAGAAAACCATAAAACAAACTTTAAATCTGCCTATTTTAGAAAGCACAGATCAAATGTTCAAGTATTCACACAACGTTCAGTTTTCAAAATATTAGCTTATAAAAACAGGAAAAAACTAACCCAATAGCTACAGGAATTGAGGAAAACATGTTAAAAAACTTTTTTTAAAAATAATTAGTCTGGAAGCTGTCCGGAAATAATGTATACACAATTTAAGATTGGTACAAATATTTATTATATGTAAAAAGTTCCATGATATTGGCAGGATCTAAAATATAAATATTGCAATTTTTGTAAACATCCTATAATTGGAATGATGGTGCCTATTGGGTTAAAGTTGCTGGATTATTTTTAGAATTCTGAACTGATGTAGAAAATTAACATTTAAAAAAAAATTGATAACAAATTTAATCTTAAATATTTAAAGTAACTTTTGTATAACTAATAAAGCTGCATGCGATCTTAAACAAATCGTGGAAACAATACCCCACAAGGAAGCAGCTGTACAGCCACTTGCCCCCTATCACACAAACCATCCAAGTGAGACAAACTGGACATTGCTGGAGAGGCAAGGACGAACACATAAACAACATTCTCCTGTGGAAACCAGCACATGAGCATACAACAAAGGCCTACATTGACCAGCTCTGCACAGATACTGGATGCTGCGCAGAGGACCTCCTAAGGGCAATGAATGATAGGGACGGTTGGGGAGAGATTGTCATGGATATCCATGCTACTAGTGCAACATGATGATATGTTGTTAAAAGAAACAAGCATAAAAGCATTACAAAAAAATTGATTAGTTGGAAGTGAATTAAGAGTAAAATACTGATTTCTCTTAAAATTCATTTGTTGATTTATAAATAATAATAAATATTGTCAAGCCTAAAATGCTTGTTCATTTCTGTCATTAGGAGTTTTTAATTTTAATAAGCTTCATTCAAAAATTTTACTTTTGATTATATTGTGACAGCTGTCACATGTCAACATGTACTTTTTTTTTTTTTTTTGAATTGTCAAAATTAACTTAATTTTTGTTTTCTGATTCTAATAAAGAAGAAAATAGGTAAAACTTTTGGTTCATATTTTTTAATATAAAGGTAAAAAAGTAATTGAAATGAAAAAAAAAAGATTGATACAATTTTTAGGAAAGGTAATGTGCATGATCAAGCATGTCAAAAGTGGTTTATAGTTTCATAATTTTCTATGATAATAATCAAATTTGAAAATAATTAATGCTATATAATGTTAGATAGCATAGTTAAAATATCCAAATCAAGTATTGAAATTAAAAGGATGGAATTATGAATTAGTCTGAAATATGACAGAAGATAAGGGAACAAAATGTTGGAATTTTTTAAATATCAATTTTTACTAAATAAATCAAATTAATTTTATGGCCACCTATTTTACTGGTGAGAATTTTGAAATAAAAATAATCCATAGAAAAAAAATGTATATACATACATATTTTGAAATAACATTTTTTAAGTTTTCTTATATTTATGTTTTACATCAGATACATTTCAGCAAATTTAATTCGTCTGCACCCTAATAAAAAAGAAAACTCTTATCCAAGGAGATAAAAGAAGAGATTGAATTAAAATGGGCTTAAGTAAATCTTATGATATATAAAATAAAGAAAAATACAGGATTCTGAAATTGTTGGTCAATTGGTGTAGTATCTTTTAAATCTTGTTTTACATTTTTTTTATTTTATCACTATTTGTTTTTTTTTTTCAATGATTGATAATAAAGTTACTTTTGAATTTAAAGGATTAAAAGATTTAAAAAATATAATATAACTCACCAGTTTTTTCTTAATAGCATCTGAGTCGACCTCAAAACCCTTGTGAGCTTGAAGTTCAAGTTGAGAGGCATGCAGTTGAAGCAAAAGGTTATCAAGTTCTTTCTCCAGAGTAGTTTTAGCACCAGAAATTTTGGTAATTTCTGTTCGCATTTCATCCAGCTGATTCTGTAAATATTCAAAAGAAATTATAAGATTTATGCCTCTAATAACAAGGAGATTATTACCTTATACATATATTAATATTGATAATATTACATGTGATATTTATAAGTAAATAGTGCTCAATATTGTTGATAGAGCATGTATGTCTAATAGTTTCTCGTCTTTATGATTTGCAAACTAAGTTTGGTTTGAAAATTGTATAGGTGAGAAACTGTCAGTGACCAATTGCCATTTAATTCATATCCACACTAACCAAACTAATATATATATATATATATATATATATATATATATATATATTCAGTTCTGGCCAAAAACATTTTCTTTTATTCATTCTTGATGGGTATTCAACATTTTTTCAAACTCAATTTAAAAAAAAAACATTTTTCATAAATTCATTTTTTTCTATTTAATGCATAGATTGGATTCTAACAGGTACTACCACTCTGGGCCGGAGTGTACCTCTGAGTAATGGTGATTGGAACTTCACCATTAGATATATTTTCCTGTCATACCCAGGACATTAAGACTCTCAGACACCACCTTCTAACACATATATGATAAAAAGGGTTGGGGCTTGCCATAGAGGCAATAGGGTTGGGACAATCATATAGGTGCTAGGGCTTGACATGACCAACCGATTGATAGGAGAGAGCCTCTCTAGCTGACCATCTAGCCTAAGTAAGGGCCAAAGTGGGGTGTTGAATGTCATGGAGTAATCAGCTACCAGGGTTCCATCCTTAAGCATCATGGGTCGCCACCCACAGCCAACAGGTGAACCCATTGGGTTACCCCTCTGTAGTGGTGCAGTCAGTGTATTCTAAAGCCCTAGCTGATTAGTACAAATATTTATTATATGTAAAAAGTTCTGTTCCATTTATGTGACATTGGCAGAACCGAAAATATAAATATAGCAATTTTGATAAATTCCTCATAAATGGGATTGTAGCATCTATTATGTTTACAAAAAAACAATTACCAATTATCTACTTTACAGTGGCCAGAAAAATTAGCCAGAGATTTTTTTATAAAGTATACCCTATTCTGAGTATTATATAAAGCTATTTAAAATGTTAAAATCAAAGGTATTTAAGGTATTAATAATATCTATCACTTCAGTGACTAGATTTTCTGAGACTGAATTTTTCTAGCATCATACATTATGGAAACATTGATTATTATCTCACATGCTTTAATTTGAAAACATTATCTGTAATTAATTATTATCTCTTGCAAGTTTTTCATACCAGTTTTAACGGCATTTTTTTTTTTTTTTTGTTTTTACTTAAGTCTGAATGACAGCAACTCTCCTCAGCTCTTCAGGACTCTTCTTTTCAGTATTCTAGACCATCTTAATTCTTCCCAGATGTCCAGTTTTCACAATCTCTTTAGTAATGTTCCAAAAGCTTCTACTATTGTTTGCATCACTGTCACTTTCATATTCTCTAGTTCTTTAAATCTTTTGGCAAGGTTTCAGCTTTTTATTTTACTTTTCTTTCACTCTGTGATCTTCTAGTTGACAATTTCTTTTTTCTTGTTAACACCGTCTGGTCTTCTCGTTGGAATTAGGTGAGAATTTTGCGTCTCATTTTCCAGGACAGATTTTTGTTGCTGTATGTACCCTTAGTTTGTATGGTTAAACTTCAGTCATTTGTACAGTTCCCAGTGGATTACTTTCACCACCCAGTCATGCTTGCTCTTAGTAAACTACCACAGAAGGAATTTGAGTTGACTTATATGTAGTTGATTGTTTTATCTGTCTTTGTAAGTCTACAATTAATGTTCTCTTTAATCTTATTTTTTAGCTTTGATGTGATTAGTTCTTATAGTATTGTTTTAGGCTGCTATTAGGAGTGTCTCAATTTCTCTCTTTAGATGTCCCCTGCATAACCATGCCCATGTCATTTCCTATAAAGCATTTAGTTTTTCTGATATGTCCATGGAACTATCTTTCTTCCCACTTTTGTTTTCTTGATTTTCTGTTTATCCTTGTGTTATTTTTGTTGTGGCCTTTGGCTCTTGTAATTAGTCTCTCTTTACTTTTTTGTGTGTAATCTTCAAGTTCATCAATAACCACATCTACATATCCTCAGTCTAGGTGACTTCTCTTCTTCCTCCTTGTCTGTTGCCATCATCTCTTAGGTGTAAAGCCTTGTAGTGCACAGTCATTAGTTTCCTTGTTCTCTGGTCCAGGTTTCTCAGATTCTCTATTATTATTACATATTCTGATCAAGGATGTGAAACCTATATTAAACAACTAGTGAAATAATACTTAAGCTTGTCTGAGATACTTCTCTAAAAATAGTGATGAAAAATAATATAAAATTAGGATTTTAGAGAAACTACCTAAACATCTTATCACTTAAAAAGTTTATAAGAATCCTTAATAGTTAATAGTTAAATTTTTATTAACTTTTCTTACATAAAATGAAAATAACAAACTATTTGCTGAAAAGGGTCAGTGTTTTTGTTTGCCTTCAAATAGTAAATACTAGTCAAAGCAAACAGATTGGAGTCCACTGCTCTCTGGTTCTCAATTTAGAGTTTGTCCGTATCCTTACAAAGACTAAAGAGCCTTTTTGCCTGACTATTAACTCATAGCTGGGAGAAGAGAAGGATTCATATCTTTTCCAAAAGGCATTGATATAATGCAAAATGTCTTGTGCTGGAATTGAATTGTGTTATGCAATAGCATTTTAATAAGATTGTAAAAGAAAAGAAAGAGATTTAAAAGAATAATTATCTAAAAAAATAGGTTTCCTATTATTTGATCCATATATTCTTAGAGTAAAAAAAAAATTATCAGCTGATTTAAATTGGAGAATCTTAACATATTAGCATAGTTCCCATAAAAATGACAGGATTATTTACATATGAATTGACAATTCACATACAGAAAATTTTATTAAAATTGGATGATTAATTGACAAGTTTTGAAGAATTTTGTGTGTTCCCCTTTATTTATATTTTGAAAGTTTTTTTTAGTTTTTTTTACTAAACTTTCAATTTACAAAGCTATACTTAAAATTTATCAAGGGAGGGTAAACATAAGATAATTGTTTGATTTCTAAAAAAATGTAAATAAGATTCATACACAAAGTGAATTAAAAAAAATGTTACTTGTCAATCTAATATGCAACAAATAATATTTAGATAAATCTGTTTGAAGACAGCATGGAATAGATATACCATCATACTCAATAGATTTTATGGCATGTCAACCCTTGTTGGGTTATTTTATACTGAAGTCAATTTAATAATTATGATCTCCAGTTATATACAGATAGGGAGTCTTCATCACATATTAGCTAATCTGCTGGACTGTGACATCATAGTAAGTAAGTCCAGTCATGCTTTATGTTCATTCATTCATACTAATACCTTTGGGAAAGGTAGGAACTCATTCTCACATATATGGGTTGAATAGTACCACTATTGCTCTTCTATAAGGATAGCTTTGGTATTAAATAACCCATGTAGGTTGATATGCTCTTAAACAAAAGAACCGATTATATACCATATAAAATGTATATTCACAATTTAAAATGCATAAACATTTCATTATACCAAACAGATCTATTTGATATTTTGATGGGACCCTAACAAGTACTACCACTCTGGGTCAGAATAATGGCAATAAAAGGATGACCTCACACTCCTCAAAACTCTAGATCTGGAGCCTCACCACCCACATGCAATTTAGTATCAGACCCAGGATACTCATATTAGATAGTGTGGATTTCATGTCACATGGGTGGAGTGCAAATATTTACAAAAGAAAAAAGACCGTCACTTGTATTCAAGATAATTTTAATGATTATTCTATACAAGAAGATAAATCCTCTTGAACAAGGAGAGATATTTAAAAAAAATTTTTTATAGATTCTTCTTTTTTGATTTTTTTTGTCATGAATGTAGCATAAATGTCAACACAAATAAGATATACCTGATAAATACACTACAAATGTTGTTCTTGACAACTTTTCAAGGTTTTATTTGTAAATTCAACACATACCTGAACAAATTCAACATTTCTTTATTTATGAAACAAAATATTTCTTCATTTACTGTACTGATAACAATATCCAAAATATAATAAGAAAAAAAGGTTCAGTGCTAAGAACGAAATAATTCAGTGCTTGATTGAAAATTCCAATGGCACCAAAATGGGGTCACAAGGGAGTATAAAGTGGAAACAAACAAAACTGCATTCATACAGAAAAATTTAAGAAAAGGGATTCAAGATAATAAACTTGCTTGTCATTTGGAGACTTGGAACAAAAGTTCTAGAAAAGGAAGAAAAATGTAGATTTTTCAAAACAGCTGCTGCCAATCCACTGGCATTGTTCAGATTTTAAACTCATGTTTGATTTTTAAACCATATGAATTGAACCTATGGAAATTTCATGGTTTAATTAGTATATACAAGGGTCATTCAATAAATAAGGGGAATTCTTTTGAAAAAAGCAAAATAGATTTTTTTTCAGAATCTTTTTCTATAAATGTAAACCCTGCGCTGTTTGGAATTGGTTTAAAGCAAACATTATTTTAATCTAGCAAAAATATTTGTTTTCAGGCTATTCAAAATGGTGGCAAATCAAACAGAGTGCTCCAGGCTTGAACAGAGAGCTGTCATCAAATTTTTGGTGACTCAGAAGTGAAAACCATGTAAAATTTACAGAAGAACCTGTGATGTGTACAGAGAATCCACTACAAGTTTGAGTCAAAAAGACAGTCCATGGAGTAGAAACACACTATCCAGTAAAGAAAACAGTCCACAGTGGTCAATAAAGAAGGTTCTGTGACATGAAAGGATCCATCACTGCAAACAGGGCTTCTTATTTCCATCTACTAAGGTAAAATGTGCCTTATTCATTGAATGACCCTTGTACGTATACTTTTTAGTTATATGCAACAAAAAAATTGAATAAATTAAATAAAAAAAAACTAAAAACAATATACTCATTCCTGATAAACAATAACTTTCCAGAAAGTAATTCTAGACATTGACTAAAGAAATTGACAAACCATTTCTGAGTTTACAAAGTTTATTCTCTGTATTGTTGTTTTAATATATTAAACCTATTAACAGGTTATGGAACCCAGAACAGACCATGCTTTTTCAATGGCCAGGTACAGAATTAGGAAATGGGGAAAGTGAAAGTTTTAGCATAAATGAGAATTCAAAAATTACATAGTATTATACAATCTAACCATGACTATATAAATGATGGCAATTTTGTGGAAAAAATATAATAGTGTTTGCACAATTAATTCAATGTCTTGATGCATAGAAGTCTCTTTCAAGTAATGCAAGATGCTAAAAGTAATGGCAAAGAATCCTTAGCTATTCTAAGAGTACATTATTTGTCAAAATGCAAGCCAGATGTTTTGTGCTACTGCAGAAAATATCAATCTTCACAGGATCTAAGCAAATGTCAAATAGTCATAAATTGTATAAGAGTTGGGGAATAGCAATACAGCTGTACAGTTCAGGCTTATTGAGAATTGTGCATGATATTTCATTCGGTTCATTTGCTTAATATCACAGTGGATAATCTAGACAAGGTAATTGTTAAGGAGGTAAAGAATATACTTCTAAAGATAGTGAAGAAAAGATCAAATAATATCAATAGTTATTATCATCTAGCTATCTTTCATGTGGATGATTAAATGTAAATATACACATGACCCCATAGAAAGATGTCTTACAAGATATGCAATCAGAAATCATTGTTAACTAAAACTAGTGTCCGGGGATTGACATTGTACTACATTTGATGGTGAGGCTTCATTTCTGGAGCTCTGAGGAATGTGGAGTACCTCTTCATTGCCATTACTCCCAGGTTCACTCTCACCTGGAGTGGTACTACTTTTTTAGGGTCTCATCTATAAGTCAATGACATCTGTCTGAAAATTATTAGTATTGTATAAGATTACTTGAATCAATACAACTGTGTACAAACAAATGATTATCATTAATTAGGAACAGTTACTTGATACCTTATCATTATGCATAAATTACTAGTATTAAATAGGAACACTCAAATTCATATAAAATAATTATTTGTATTTGATAAAATACTTGATACCATATAATTGCATGCAAACAAATGATTATGATAGACAAATAAAAATTGATGTTAAAAAAATATTGCAATGGAACATTGAAAATATAATTATGATGATAATCCAACATTTATAAATTAATCAAATTTTGGCATTAAATAACCCATAAAGGTTTGATATCCCATTAACTAAACCAAACTCACATTTGATAAACCAGGGAAAAAATTTTGAAGTATAAAGACCCTTCATCAGATAAGTATAGAACATAGACATTATACAATGATATATATCTACTGACTCTTCCTAACCTGAATTGAATTGAACATTTTTCTCATTATCTTTTGATCTCATCTGTTAATCAATTGGTTCAAGTGCCATGTTAGCCAGAAGTATTTTAGTAGTTAGATATAAATGTTTATATAAAAACTGTCTATTGATCTTGCTGTGTCAAGTGTTCCATGGCACTTATAATAATTAATTTACACTGTGTAGTTTAGAACTAAAAGCTAGACCCCCAACTATAGCCTAAGGAATCAGTTCATATCAAGGCAAGACATTCAGAGACATCAAGCTGATATTCAGAACTTAAGTGTTTGCATATAGTAGAAGTGAAAAAATTAAGATAATTTCCTATTGTCTATAGAAGCTTGATGAATAAGGGACCTAAATCCTTTTCAATGTATCTTATTTCTATCTTTACTAACTATTAATAGAATTTGGGGGAAAGAAAACTTTGATCATAAAACCTTTCAGTTATCTATCATTAAAAGGTCTATAAACTCACTTCATTTCCAATTTATCCATACAAATAGCAAAAGAAAGTTACATTCTTTATAACTTAGTTTTTTGTTGCTGTGTACATATATTGAAATAACATTTTTTGTTTCAATTTAGAAAAAAAAAAAGAAAGCTATTCATTATAAAATTAAGTCATTAATTAATAAAGAGCTGAAATTTCATTAAAGTTGGACAATTCCCTGATTTTGGGTAATTATTTTAAAATCTAAAATAAAAAAAAAAATTCATTACTTCCCTTGAGTAAAATTGCACATACCTACTAATCATCATTATACAAAAGAATGAATGGCTTCCTTAGAATGAAAAATACTAAAACCAAAACCAAACCGAAAAACTGAGGTATCAAGGGAAAAAACCTTCAAAATCAATACTGAAATCAAAATTGCCAAACAGCCCAACTCTTTTTATATATATATATATATATATATATATATATATATATATATATATAATTTTGTAAAAATTGAATCAGAAAATTTATTAGTATTATCAAAGAAAAATAAATTCTAATTTTAAGCTCTTAATGATCTTGAAGATCAAAGCCTTCATACAGTTTTATTATCTAATTCAGAGACAGAAAGTTCAGTGTCCAAATTCTAGTGTCAACTGCTTAAAAAAGGAAAGAAAACTTCTGTTTAAGATAAAGATTTAAAAATAAAGAATGAAATTAGTATTTGTTGAATTTTTTAGTAGTAATCTTAACACAATTTGATATCTTTCCATTTGAGATAATCTAGCCACTATTTGTTCCCATCTATTTTCACACAAAAGAAAGAAATTATTTTATAGGTGAAAAATAATGAATTTGTTCACAAACATTATTTTATAACATAATTAGATGTGTCAGATAAATTGATTTTGTAACTTTAAATGTTTGTGTTGATTTCAATGAAATTACTTGTTAGATCATGAGGTTACTCTATGAACCATAGTTAGTAAGTCAATCAAACTGTAAAATCATTATTTTATCAGTCCAATTTAATATAAATAAACTGAAATGCCACTGACACAATTATTGACTAAGTATTGTGTCAAAGTGCTTACTGTTATACATTCTAACTTTTATTCTATTTATTGTATTGATGAGATTTCACTGCATATAAGCTATACTACTATGCCAAAGTTTGTGTGAGTGTATATGTACATTGGGATGAGCATCTGAGAAAAATTGAAAGTCGCAAGACCTGCTTCTTTCATAAAGATATTGATCTTGGACTCAAACACAAACTATGTAAGATTGACCTCTGAAGCCACTTAAGGTTAACATTTCTGGCCAAAAAGATTGATTTAAATGGCATGTCAACCTATGTAGGGTTATTTTATACATAAAAGTTAGGGAATCACATTCATTGTAGGTTTATATTTACATTTTTTTGTGTAATTGCTTCTAAAAAGTCTTTTGCATACAGATAGGAAGACTTAATATCATACAACTAATATAAATAATTTGCACACAGCTCTATGGTTTCAAGTATTCCTATCTAATACTAATAATTTATGCACAGTTATATAGTTTCAAGTAATTTTACCTATTTAATAATAATCATTTGTTTGCACAGTTATATGGTTTTGAGTAACTAATAATAATCCTTAGTATGTATCTATTTTTTATACAAATAATTTACAGTGATATAGCATCAAATATTCTTATACATTGCAAATAATTCTTAAATAAATCTATTTGACTCATAGATGGGATCCTAATAGTTACATCCCCCCAGATCTCCAGAACTGGCGCCACAACATCAGATGCAATTTAGTGTCATACCTAGTAGATACCTTTAAGGGGGGGGGTCTTACCTCTCGGCAGGGGATACAGTCATCATATTATAAGCCCCACCAATGAGGCATTGGCTAAACAAAAATGCAAAAATATTTTTTGGTCTTATAAATGGTGGGAAATGTCTTTTCCATAACTAGAAATATGTATTCACCCAACTTCTCCACACAGGCAGGATGTGACATAAGTTTAGTTTTTTAAGAGGAACTTAACAGGTTTGAATTTAGATTTTTACTTGATTGGTTGCTATACCAAGGTTAAAGAACACAGACTGCTCTACTATTTACTCATAGCTAGAAGTAGAATAGTTGGATGCATACTTTTCCTAAGGTTATCAGCTATGTGAAATGCAAACAGCCTTGTCCAGGATTTGAACTTGGATCACTATGTCTATTTCCTATGATAACCATTACACCATGTTTAGATATATACTGGATGTTTACAAATTAATAGTGAAAAAGAGTTTACATATTTGTAAAAGATAGAGAAAATGATGTACAAAAAGGCTCTTAAAATTTCATTGGTTTTTTTCTTTTTGTTTAAAACTTTTATCTTCCTATTCCTGTATCCATTCATAGAATATTGCTTAAAAACATAGAATTATTGCATTGAAATATTTTGTCTCATTTGTTTTCCTTAAGTATTACCAGGTACTTCTGCTATTATTTAACATGAAAGGTATATTATTGATTCTAGAAATGCATGTCTATCATTAATTTTATTTTTTCACTGTTAAATAATTGATTATACATGTAAATTGCTAGTAAGTATTGGGAATATTTCATAGAAATATATATTGTTTTTAAATAGAAAACATTTTTTTAGACAACCAGTTAATTTGATCCAATTTATGCCAAACAATAATGGCAAATAATGCTGGTCTTTAAATTAAAGTTGTAAATAAACTAGTATAGTAATAGATATCTAATAAATATTTATAATATTTACAATAATAGAACTTTTTCTTAGATTTTTTTCAAAATTCCCACCCAAGTAGCTTTTATGTATTCCAGATCACTGATAAAAGAATATGTAAATCCAAATAAATTTAATTTCCACTGTGTGTGTGTGTGTGTGTGTGTGAGGGAGAAAGGTGATTATGACATGCAGACAGTATAATACTGATAGTTTTAAAAATTTGAATATAAAAAAAACTATTTATTCACCACATGTATATGCCAAATTGTTGGGTTTGTTCTTTCTTATATTTATGGTATATTCATTTTATTAAATACCTGTTTGAAAAGAAAAATTCTCTTGATCATGATCTTGGGTGAAAAGTAGTTAAAAATAAATTAAAAATCAATTATAAAGTAATATTATTTCTGTCATGTTACTTTTGCTTTGTTATTATAATTTCCCAATATCCATCTATCTGTACACTAAAGGTTTTGCCAATTTGGATCAGATTTCAACAAAACTTTTCAGGAATTGCTAGGACCATCCTTGAAAAGGTTTTAAACTATATTCAGCCAAAATTATTTGATTTATTATTTCCCAAAAATCGAAAATGTTTCTATGCCAATAGAATATTAAGTGATCTCATATGTAATGATATATTTTGCAAGGGAGGGAACTCTTACAAAAGTAATTGCTAATTTAATTAAGCAGATCAAAAAGTCAGATTGTCAACAAAATAAAAATGCTACTATATTAAAAATTTCTAAGAGAGCAGGTGGAGGTTGTATTTGCAGGGAGCTGCTAATCTCACTAGAAAAGATGAAAGAATGAAGTGTTTCTAAATTGGGTGTTCGATTTGCAATGTACATATAATGCTAAATTGGACTATGGCTTTGTGTCTGTCTTTATAACAGCAGATTTTAAATTTACAATGTAAATACTGTTGGAAAAGATTTGTGTCCATCTTTATCCAAAGTAAAGATACCTAAAAATAAAAAAAATAAAATAAAATAAAAAAAAACTTTCATAATCTATTCATTGATATTAGTTTTTTTTTTTAAATTAGTTATGTTGATTTGGTTCTAAGTTATTTTATCTATAAACCCATTTTTTTCTTTTTTTAAAGTTATATTATAATTCATTTATTTTGAAGTCATGGGTTTGTAAAACCATGAAATTGAACTCAGAGAAAATGCAGCTTAACCTTTTGTGTTCTTTTTAAGCTTCTGTGGTATAATGAACAATATCTCTTATATATGTACATGCATGAAAATAAGCACAAATAAGGGTCCAGTATAGAATACAGAACAGGTAAAACTATATTGGATTTAAATTTTTCATACCAAAATAGACACCTTAGTAACTATGAATATGGACATTTTATGTGTTTATATATATATATATATATATATATATATGTGTGTGTGTGTGTTATATATATATATATATATATATATATATATATGTGTGTGTGTGTGTGTGTTTATATATATATATATATATATATATATATATATATATAACAAACAGGAAATGGTCTTACTAGTGCACGAGTTGACAGCTAATATATATATATATATATATATATATATATATATATATATATGTGTGTGTGTGTGTGTTTATATATATATATATATATATATATATATATATTGTGTGTGTGTGTGTGTGTGTGTGTGTGTGTGTGTGTGTGTGTTTATATATTTATATATCTCCAGCCACCATCTATCAGTCTATGAAAGAATTTGAGTCCAAGCGAATTAAACACCAAAAATTGAAGCGTGCTATTAGAAAGGGTCCAGTAACATTCAAAGTGGAGAAATTCCAACATGTAGTTTATGTAGAAGAGGATGTCTCTCCAGGGCTGGCCTGGTGAGTCATCTGAGAAAACACTAAGATACAGTGTCAAATGCTACTGGCACTCAAGTATGGAAAAACAAACCAAAAACCAAACAGGAAATGGTCTTACTAGTGCACGAGTTGACAGCCAATATATATATATATATACACAAACATACTAACATGGAGAGAATTACATAAAATTTGTTTTGTTCTAAATATTTTAATGAGTATATGTAGGTTTTGTAGTCTGTGACTTGAATTAATGCTTGCAACTAATTTTGGTAACCATAGCAACTGTTGCTTATTAGAAGTTGTAGTAGTTTCATGATGAAATGAGCTTTCCACCTTTGTAGTTCAGAAAGACAATTTTTATGAAAAAAAAAATCCAAACCTGAGAAGAAAATGGACATCTTACAACGGATTTTAATGAGCATCTTTAGATTGGCTAACTTTGATTGGATTTCTCTCTTCTAAATAAACTATGGTTTCAACATGTCAAAAAAACAAAAACAGCAAAATGTAATGTAAAATTTACATTTCTTCTAGCAATACATTTATATTACAAGAAAAATAACCAATTAAACTAAAATTATTATTATTATTAGTAATAATAATAGGAAAAAGAGGAAGAAGAAGAAGGTGGGTGCTTGCACATGTTTTGTATATGTACAGGCCAGCAGATTAGGCACAAAAAATGATAATGATAACTAGAAAAAGAAAAAAAAATATTGATTAAAATAATAGAAATTATAAAAATAATCAAAAATATATAAAATTAATTGAAAATATAAAAAATATAATAATTAAAATAATAAAAAATAAAAATCTCTATTTACTAAAATTCTTATTATATATGTGTGTGTGTGTGTGTATGTATGTAACTATAATTCAGAAAAAATTTCACATCTTTGCAATATGTTTATAAGGGAGATGCACTTAAAATACACTTAGACAATAAAGCAATTTCCTGTTCAACTTACAATGCATTGATATTTTTGTGGGGTCTGCATTAATGTTAAATGATATTTTTTAATCATTCAAATTCTTAGTATGATGAAGATAACTACAAAATGCTAATTAGAATCCTTCATTCCTTCCTAAATAGAAGTATCAATATCATTATGGACAGCTGTTAACAATAAAATGTTAATTAAAATCCTTCACTCTTTCCTAGATATTAATATAATCAATTACTGCTGTTATAATGAGACCCAATGGTTTCACAGGTCACCTAATAATTATGTATGATCTATAGTACATATCTGTTAAGAGCATAAATATATTTAAAATGTGTTTCATCATATATCTAAAATGTTTTTAACACTTGGGCAGAAATGATATCACCAAGACATAATAGAATATACAGTTAAGAATTTTAAGTTTCTATAAATTACTATAAACACCATGATCAACAATATTAAAATATTGGACTTAAGATATTTAATTCATTCTTTCTTTCTTGTCAGTGACTGATGTTGGTAGAAAGTACTCAGAACCTTTATGCATCTATGAACATTAGGAAGTTATACACTTTCAATCATATATTGACACATCAAATTTAACAACAGGAGACACTTAATTTATCTTATCTTTACTGCCTACAAGAAAAATTCCAGTTTAATATGCAAACACTCTCTTCACACACACACACACACATATATATATATGCACACACACACACACACACACACACACACACACAGACACAGACACATATATGCTTGTGTATGTACATCTTAATATATATATTTTTTAATGGGCAAAAGATAATAAACGACATAGCATAATCTTTATTCTTGCTGTTGGATTCTAATTAGGAAACATAATTGTATTAATATTATTGACAAAATAGAAGTTGCATCCTCTGCAAAATGATGCTAGACCAATTGTGGATACATTTTACTGGTCAAATTGTCAGCTTCTCCAAGGGTAGGTTAACCACATCTTTACTTAATTTTCCCCAGCATGAACCTTGATAATCACAGATGCTAACAGCGCCTCTTAAATTTAATATGCCCAATAAAGAATTTAAAAAATAAAAAAAAGAAGGAAACTGGGTGTCACTTGAGAAATTTATTTTTTACAGCCCTTTTGAAGATTAGCAAATTTTTTTAATTTTTTTTTATCTTATGTTCTCAAGTTAAAGAAAATGACAAATTAATGTAGCAAGAGGCAGTCATGTCAAATGGCCAACTACACACATTGGTGGCATTTCTACAAATTTTACAATCAACTCTTCAAGTAGGTTAAGGAGAAAGATGACGTATTGTTAACATTCAATTATACATTTCTAATTCCCTCTTCATATTAGAGATTTTAAGTGCAAAATTTTACTGCAATATTGCATGGCTAAATAAAAATTATTCACTGCAAAATTTGATATTTATTTGACACGTCTCTAATCAAGATTTCTTTTTTTATATAGAATAGGTTCAGCTTAAAGTAGTAGATTTCATTCAAAGACACTTTAAGTATAAAACATAGAAGAAACCACTAACTACCTCATAGAGATATCAAATAGAAATGCAGGATATGAATTACAAGTCAGAAAGTTTATACTGAAACAAATATGAACAGTGATTTCCTAAACCAGTGGTTCCTAAATTTTCTCAGGCTACTTCCCTGTGCTTAGTTCTCAGAACAGATCCATTTCTCACCAGCTGTCCTCTTTCTTAGACCCCCCCCACCCCCAGTAACCATTAGGGAACAATATCCTGGACTTTGAGAATTAATGTTTTAAAGGAGCTAAGTTTAACCGGTTATCCTATATGGTACTTTTGGAATCACATTGGACAGCGAGAATAACATGATTTGGAATTTATGTAAAAATGAATAGTGAAATTTAAATTATTTATCAATGGAAATAACCTTATTAAAATATAAAGTTAATCAAATTAATGAAATTGTTTAACATTATATCAATCAATAAATATTATATGAATGAATGAAATTGACTTATTGATAATAAATATATAAATTTGAATGAAAATTGTCTTGTTAGACTTTCTTTATAATTAGAGTTATGAACATTTGTGTAGATTTGTATCTATACTGAAATAGAAAATAGATATTTATTTTCTCTAAAATATTGCCATAAATAAATAAGACAAGACACAATCATAAAAATATGGTTGTGTTAAATGTCTTCAAGATTAGATCAATAAGACATGAGCTGAATTTGGATTTCAAATGTGGACTGAATAATGTTTAATGTATGTAATTAACAGTGGAGTACAATGACATGACAAAGGGGAGCATTATGTTGAAAAAATTATTATAAAAATATGTTTTTATCATTATTAAGCTACAGACTTACTGATTTAGCCAAATACATTCTTTAAATATAAAGAAACTCATATTTATTGAATAAAACTGAGTATAATATATTAATTTGTATTTTATAGCATTCAGTTCTCACTAGTTACCCCACACTTGTAACCTTGGGCCAGACTAAATGTAGTAAATAACTATTTGAAAATAGATAGCATTATAAATCTTCAACAATGTGAAAGAGAATGCAAGAAATAAAAATAAAAGCTAACAGAACCTTTCATATAGTCTGATATTTTTTTATATTAGGTGTTTATTTTATAATTATAATCAAATAAAAATATATAAATTTTTATTACTTTAAATTAATCTCTCATATCTTATCTAGAAAGGAACATGGTTGTAAATGAGATTCCTTATGTTGGAAAAAACAAATAATGGCTTATTTATCTTTAATCATTGAGACATTAAAAATTTAGATACTCTTAGGTGTGAACTTCACATTAGACTATTATGATAAATAGCAAAAGTATGTAAAGGTTTATTTAAATTATTCATTCAATTTTAACTAATTTATTAATAAAGACATTATCATTAATTAGCTGAAATACCCAATGAGTAAGAGGTCAAGAGATGAATTGCAAACACAGTAAGACTCAACAGGCATATGTTAAAAATACCTTCTACTTATTCAATTTTTCTAAACAAAAATATCTAAATAAAAGATTTATACTTCATGGTCACAATATGGTAATTTTTACTATAAAAGATAAAGACATACATTAATTATATAGTTTAACTTAATATTATGAAGTTAATATTGTTCTGTGAAAAATTTCATGGAGTTTTAAGAAAAATATTTAAAAAAAAATTCAAATGAGTGATGCTTAGTATATTCATCAATTTAAACATTGTTTTTTTTTATTTATGTCCAGATTGTAAATTCTGATTAAACAATAATAATTATAATTTGTTTGTTATCCAAATAATACAAATTATCAAACCTCATCTAAAAAATTCAGAGCAATAATAAAAAATATATGCCTATATATATATGAAAGAAAAATAATTTTGAGTGTTTTTCAATTCATTATGATGTTTTGCCCTGTATGAGTTTCATCAGATAATGGTTTAGACATTTTTATCCAAATCATTAACTGATAAAGTTGACACAAAACAAAACATGATGATAAATAGAAAAACACTTGACCAAACTGGTTTTCATATCTTATATTTTTCAATTCAGTGTGTGTATATATATATATATATATATATATATATATATAGAGAGAGAGAGAGAGAGACATACTATACTAATCCAATGAGTAAGCCCTTGCAGTAAGAAAAAACCTGGCAAATTATTTGTTAGTAAAAACATACTACAAAACCTTGCCTGGGAAAAAAATGAAAAAAAAAGAAAAGACCAAGAGAGTCAGACCAACCCGATTCTTGCCCTGATGAGCTAGTAAGCAAAACTCTTAGTTGGTTTATCTGACTCATTAGGATATATATATATATATATATATATTTCATAATACTATATTAACATGTGTTATATAGAACATTTCATCATTCCCATATATATATATATATATATATATATATCATACACAACATAATATATTAACATGTCATTAGAAGATATACAATATTCCTTCCTATATATATGAGGGTGGGTTGAAAAGTTTATATGATGAAGTCATATCTGCTGTTGATAACTTTTTTCACCAATGGAATCCAAGCACAGCAACACTGATGGAAGAAGTGTGTGGACCACAAAGGGGATTATGTCAGAATGTCATTTATAATTGAAATTTGTGCAATATATTCCATGGAATTACCATGGGTACAGCTAGTGTATGAATATATATATATATATATATATATATATATATATATGGGGGTGGGCTGAAAAGTTCATATGATGATGCTGTTGATGACTCTTTTGACCAATGGAATACATGCAGTGCAACTCTGATGAAAGAAAAATGTTGAAAAATAAACCTCATTTGATCACCTTCCTGAGAGTATCTTTTCAGCAGGAGACCATTGTATAAACTTATGAAGGATTGAATAAAGGGCAATGTAATTTGAATTTTATGCATATTAAATTTGAATATATGTACATTTTGTGTGTGTGTTGCTACTCATATAGAACTAAGAAAATTCAAGATTCACAGTATGATGTCATTTTAACATAAATTCAGATTACTTTTAAACTTTTGAATATACTGTATATTCATTTATTTAAATATGTTTGAAATTTATAAAAATACCAATAAGAACTTTTTTTACAGATGACATACAAGCTAAAGAATTATTGAGATTTCATAGGATTTGATTTACCTTTAAATATTTACTGGCATAATCAGGATTAGCATATACTATCCCGCATCAGGAGGGGGGAGGGAGCATGTTTGAGGGTCCTGGAAGGTTCAGTTTTATATATTTTCTATGAATACTTCTTTATGAAAATTGACATGTAGTAGATTCAGGGTGGAGACTAGACCCTAGCACCAACCCCGGGTATAATTTCTGTCATAAATGAAGAGAATATTTACATACAGATTAGCACTTTTGTTTTTTTATAGGATTGAGATGAAGGCAAGTTGAGGATACAGAAGCATTTGAATTCTTTCAAATCACTTTTGTAAATAGGAGAAATAAATGAAAACATGGGAAGGAGAAAGTAAAGATAGAATATGTTAGAAGGGGAAAAAAGTGAAAAAGAGAGAAAGAACACAAAATGATTCCTGAAATATAAAAAAATTATAGTGAGTGAGTGAGTGAGTGAGTGAGTGAGAGAGAGAGAGAGAGAGTAAATAGTGTAGTCTACCTAGTTATTACCTGATAAAAATCATGGATATATTTGAATTTTTAAAATGTTTGAGTGACCACAATGAAATTTCTAATTAGTTTGGAGTGAGACTAGGTTGTACAACTGATTTTATATGTAACATTCTGTGTTATATACACAATGTCTAATATCATGTCATAATTGTTTACAAAGAAAGTTGGTATTTGTTTCAGTTAATATTTTCTCATAAAATGAAAATAAAAGAAGAGGGACTATGAATTTAATTAACCCCTCTGCCACATGTAGCATGGAACACACATTCAATTTTTAAGCAGAGTTTAAACTCTTAACATCCTGTTGAGAATTTTCTAAGTCCAGAGCCCCATTCCTATAAGGATCTATCAATCTAACTTTTCATTTAAAGTTACCTGTTATTTACCTTAAAATAAAGACTTCTAAATATGTTTAATATCATATTTAAACAAAGGCTATCTTTTGGGGTGAATTAGGAAAATGAATATGACTTCTGGCCGGGTGGAATGAGGTGGTATAGGATGTAAAGAGTTTAAGCTGGTTTGAATTCAGAGTTTTACTTGTAGTCTTGTAGATTAGCAGCCTAACCAAGGCTAAAGAACCCAGTGTATCTTACTATTTACCCATAATTGTGAGGAGAGGAGGACAGATGAATTCATGCATTTCCAAAAGGCATTAGGCACTAAGTGAAATGTAAACAACCTCATGTAGGATTTGAACTCAGGTCATTGATTCTATTTTCTATAATGATAACAATTATGCTAAGCACACCTTAAAGAAGAGAGATTTAGCATTAACAAGAACAAAGAAAGAGATGAAAGCAAAGTAGGATAGGTGAGTGAGCACTTGAGGAAGTACTTTCCAATAACTTCCTTATCTTCCCAGGTAATAGTAATAGTAAAAAGCTGTTACCTTCATAGCCAACCTTGGCAGAGGTCAATAAGAATACATCCACAAAATAGATAAGGTAATGATTTGCTATTATTGTGAATTTTTTAAATATAATGTAGATTGTCAAACAACAGAACTGAATACAATGTTTACTCAGCTTATATAATTGTTAACTGAATATTTTGGGATTAGAAGCACTGCATAACCTGGTCACTTCATTTTGATCATACCTTTTTTTTTCTTCTTTCATTATGGCCTTGATCTTGCCATGTACTTCAAGAACATCAACAAGAATACTAATATCACTTCTTAAAAGCTTCTCAGCAAGCTGCCACTTGAAAGCTTCAGCATCAATCATCAAAGTCTTTCAAGTCTTTTTTTTTTCTTCAAGAGAAATTGGTTCATGATAAAATGTCCTTTTCATCTTGATGGATAATGTGCTTACAGTGTTGAAGGTAATGAATTATTTTATAGTTTGAATGTGTGAAATCTTTGGAGTTTTTTCCCTTAAAGATTGACATTTATTCTTTTAAAACATCTCAGAATAAAATTATAAAAAAACAAATTAAAGATATTTCTGTTTACAATTCTTTTCACGTTTTTCGATTTTTTTTTCTTTAGAAAATATGAAAAAAATATCAACACTAAAGAATAGATTAATAAATCAAATTACTTAAAAGAGAAATATTTTAAACAAATTATAACTGTCTAAAAATTCAAGGTTAAAACTGATTTTTCAAGAAAAATAAAACATCTACATTTTCATAATTGTTCAAGGAAGTAGATGTGTCTCTTAACCTATCAGGTTGTTGGGTTATCATGCCAAATAATTGCCCTTCATGGCATCTCTTAAGGTGTTTGGGGTTACTTGATGGTGTTCATCACTTCTCAAAGTATCATATGATAGGTTATATTGGATTACATGTCACCAATAGCAAGGGGATTATACCTAACCTGACCTATAGAGAGTTGGTTTTGAATTCAGAGTTTTCCTTTTAGTATTTTTAGTAAATATGAAAAAAAAGAAAAGATAATTAATCAAATTATTTAAAAAGACAAATATTTTAAACTAATTATAACTGTCTGAAAATTTAAGGTTAAGACTATTTTTTTCAAGTAAAATTAAACATCTACATTTTAATAATGGTTAAAGAATGTGGATATGTCCCATAAACTATTAGGGTGTTGGGTTGCCATGCCAGTTGCCCCTCATGGCATATCTCAAGTCAGTAAAGGTAACTTGATGGTGCCCATCTCCTCTTCAAGTAACATGAGACATGTTGTACTGGGTTACATGGCACCAGTAGCAATGGACAATCCCTGAAATTGTTAAAGAGTTATGTTAAAATCCCTTTTAGTTTGAAAATAAGGGTAGCGTCAGCATAGCAGAAAAAGGTATAAGAAAGAGAAAGAAAGACATATAAAACCATTAACAAAAGAGAACACTTAAAAGCATTACAATTTCCTAAAATATAATCAGCAATGCACTCAGAAAACAATCATTAAAACTAGATAACAATCAAGTATGGTTTATCTATATAATCAACATAGCTGATGTTTTATTCAAATATAATCTTGATGACAATGTTTAAACAAATATTCTTCTAGTACGATACACAAGAAATAGTTAAGTCTGTCACAAAAGATCAAGAGAAAATACTACATTTTTGTCTGAATTTCTGAGATGAGGAATTATTATTATACGCTGATGTATTCAGCCTAGGGCCCTCATCTTGGTTGTTATTATAGCTTAAGACTAAACAAAAGCACCATCTAATTGCCCTACATATACTAGACACATACTCTAAATCAGTTGAAATGGTAGACAAACAACATTAGGCTTAGGGCTCCAAGTCATCACTACCAGATTGTCGTACAAAACACAAAACCTTGTGGATAAAGGCATTGGTTTGTGTATTTAGTTAGCTGGTGGTTGTGAGGTCAGTTCTTTGGTTGGGTAGTACATAAAAACTATGACAACTCAAAGAAGACTAATACCAGGAATAACATCAGCTCAGAGGAGCTCTGATGCATGACACTACTTTGGACTTTGTGTCATTTCGAGCTTGGTTACAATCGTATGTTCTTTGAGGGGGAATTAGTTCCTTTCGATTACAGGGTAATCTTGATAAAGCCATTGGCTTAGGAGTTGGAGTGACACTACCATAAGACAGAGCGCTACATGGTGCTTGGAAGGAATCGATTCCGCAATGTGATCCTACCTGGATTCGGTAAGCCTGATAACATTGTATCTCTCTATTAGCAGTGCATTCCGCTGAGATAGGCTATTTAGTATGCGGTTTATATAGTGCAGGTTGGGATGGTATGAAGTCATCGTCGATGTTGTGCATAGTCTGATCCCCTCGCACCAGAGATATGTTGCCAACAGCTAAACCATTGATGACAATCTATGCCTCTAGGAACTGCTTACAGTGCTGAGGTCTGGAGACAAATTGAGATGATCCTGGAGACTCAAGTGATATAGAATGAGCCAAGTCAATCTGTCAGCACATACAAGGTATGCATGATTCCAACATAGAAGACGATAAATGGCCAATCAGGGGATTAAAGTAATCGGCTCACGTACTATTTTTGAGCATACCATGCAATAATATCGAAGCATATCCCATACACTGACTCATGCTTTCATAGAATGTAGACAGTTTCCTTCGATCCAACAATAATCAGTGCTGAGACGGTGGACCTTAAGGTTAAAGGCATGCTTTAGATCCGTGATTATTATTGAAATATCAAAGAGACTCTAGAATGTCAGGGCTCAGATGGAAAGAGGAGTTGAAAGCGATATCTTAGCCTTTAGTCGAAATACTAGATTTGGTTCATGATCATTGTGCTGCACAATCACATGGAGTCATCACTACCAGATTGTCGTACAAAACACAAAACCTTGTGGATAAGGCATCAGGTCAGTTCTTTGGTTGGGTAGTACATAAAAACTATGACAACTCAAAGAAGACTAATACAAGATATCCTCGAAACATGGACAGCTAAATCAGAACTCTTTACTCTTGTGGGTTGATTCAAAATTCCTTGAAAGTTACTGACTATGACAGACATCTGAAGAAGGCCACATGGTAAAAATGTCAAAACAATCAAGTGAAGACACTAGTATATATATAAATGTTATATAAATAAAAATAATAAGAATAGAAATATGAGATAGAGAGAGAGAAAAAATAGAAAAAGACAAATACCAGTTAAAGAAGAAGTTTCATTAAAAATTTCATTTGAATAAACATAAATAGAAGAATGCAGTTAATTGGAATCTAATGAAACGCTTGGAGAAAAAGCTCGACAGGAACTATTCAATGATACTACATGCTATTTTTAACAAATATTGGAAGCAGCATCCTACAAAACAACAGCTATACGCCCACTTACCTTCTATCCTACAAACCATCCAAGAAAACAAACAAGATCTGATGGGCGCTGTTGGAGAATTAAGGATGAATTCATAAGGATATTCTCCAATGGACACCTACACATGGACGTAACAGTGTTGGATAATCAGCAAAAACAAACATTAACCTAGGTGTAGTGGACCTACCAAGAACAATGGCCAATAGGGATGGATGGTGTGAGATAGTGAGAGAGTCAAGAGAATCCATGCTGTCACCACAACCTGATGATGATGAAAAGTAATATTTTCTTATCAAAGACCTTCATTCAGTTAATAACTATATTCATAAAATTTTCATTATTTTTGTTTGTAATTGTTACCCAGCAAAAAAAAAGCACATTACACCAAGATTCTTTATTAGAGCAAATACACTTAAGTTGCTCTTAAAGAATAAAGCAAATTCCAGTCCCATTTTGAATTAAATAATAATTTTCTGAGGTCTGCATTCACAGGGAATATTATTTTTTAAAAATCTTTTAAATTCTCAATATAATGGACATAATTATAACATGCTAATTAGAATGTTTCACTCCTTAAATAGAAGCAATAATATCATCATGGACCACTGTTACAATGTAACCCAACAAGTTCACTAGTCATCTAGTATATAATTAAAATAAAGATATAATAGAGATAATTATGAAATGCTAATTAGAATCCTTCCATACGAAATAGAAGTATCAATATCATCATGGACCACTGTTACAATTGAAATCCAATAGGTTTAGGGGCAGTCTAGATTTTCTATAAAATTAAAAAATAAAAATAAGAGAAAATAAATAAGCATAGATAGATAGATAGATAGATAGATAGATAGATAGATAGATAGATAGAGATAGATAGATAGAGAGAGAGAGAGAGAGAGAGATGAAAAAATGCATTCAACCATAACTTCTTGTGTGAATTTCAAGAATTTGCATTGGAAAAAAAGCTAGAAATGTGGATTTCAGCCTTCCCACAGAAATATGAGGAAATGATAAAAAAATTCTTTGTATTTTTTCCCAGAGTTTTACATCTGAAGCTGTGTCACTATAAATATTTTTTTCTTTGCTCATTTTATATCAAGATTTAGATAATAGTAGAATGGCATGAAATAACATCATCTGTTGTTTTAGCTTTGTCTTCAACATTTCTACATAAGAAATCATTCTAACAGCAGACAATTGTAAACAATCTTTCATTCTCATTTGTTATTTTGTTGATTTAGATCAGTTTACATGCTTCAAATAGGTAAACAAAACTAACTACATAAATATAAAGCCAGAAGCATATTTTGGTTCATTTTCTTGCCAGATTATATATATATATATATATATATATATATATATATATATATATATATATATATATATGCCTTAAAGAAATTTCAGTCATTCTATATAAACCTAAGTTGTATCAGTGGAAATTCCATGGAATACATGCATGACAATTACACAAATTCAAACTATAAATAACATTCTGAGATAAATCCTTGTGGATTTCTATTTTTATTTTCAAATTTAGTGAATTAGTAATACAGACAAAGGTTGTGCAAAATAACAAAAATAAATTAAATATAACCTTAAAAAAATTAAAAAAATCTTAAAAATGGAAAATTGACATACTTATCTTATTTTTGAGAAAAATGTAGTCAACTTTCTAGGTGGGTGGTTTGATTTACAATAAGGCTAATATTGTCAGTTTGCATGAAGGTCAAGTTTGATAACAATACTATTTATCAACAAAACAATTGTTTATTTAAAAAAAAAAAAACAGTATATAAAAATACAATTGAAAAAGAATAATGAAATGTACTTATTCAATCTCATTTTTACTAATAAGCTGTTTTTTTATCTTTGGTGATTTCTTTTAAAGCAGCAACAAATTAGCTAATTCTATGGGGAAAAAGAAATCACAACCTTTCAAGTTATATAGCAAGCTACTCAGAAACTTATTTGAAGCAAATTGAAGTTGTTATTTTGGCAAGACAAATTTTATATAGAACTTAAACATAGACTAGACTAGACTACTACACACACACACACACACAAGCCTATGTCTGTTAATAAGAGTGCCAACAATAAGGTCGTAAAGAAATTTGTATCCCAAATCCCCATTCATAAATCCAAAGGGAAAGACTGAAGAAAATCAAAAATCCAACTTTTTAATCCAAACAGAGCACTTCACACATTTGCTCAGGAGCCAAAATTCCACAGCCAGCTATTAAAAAAGCAAAGATTTTTATTGAGGTAACAGACATTAACTATTGGTTGCAGCAGTTTGGTGGGGATACAAAACTTAACATATTTTAATCTATACTCTGTCTGTTTAATGGTAAGAAGTATCAAACATTTCTTTCTTTTCAAAGTCTTTTGATGTAGGTGGTTTTTGTCTTTTTTGCCAGATTTTCTTTCATCTTTTAATTTATAGAAGACTTTTATGACAACCTTCTTAGTTCATATAACAATAATAATGATTGACAAAGCAAGCTTAGCCCAACTGCGTCTTTGGTACCTGCAGTAAAACTTCTTGTGATATTCCTTTTATTTCTGGTCACACAGCTGGGCACCAAGGTCACTGGAGGTGGGATGTGGCCACTACATTACTCTGTCTTTAAAGTGTGCCAACAATAAGGTCAGTAAAGAAATTCGTATCCCAAATCCACATTTCCAAAGGGAAATAAGTTCCAGAATCACAAGTCCAATGTCAAAAGTCCAAAAGGCAAATAAATAAAAGGGATTCACCAATCCAACTATCTAATTCACACAGATCAATCACACATTCGCTCACAAACCAAAAATCCCTCTGTTAGTTGATCAAAAGGCAATGGCTTTTATTGAGGCAACAAATTTTGCAATTTGTCCTGACAGCTGGGAAGGATACAAACACACTTTCAATAAGAAAGAAAAACTTAAACTATCATGTAAATATTGCTCTGTATATAATTAATTTATTAATTATCTTACATTTCGCTCTTTAAGGGATTTGAAATAATCACCTTTTGGTGGCTGATTTTTGCAACTACTGCCAAAATCTTGGTCTATGGAAAAGTCCATTTCTAATGGGTATGTTGTCTATAACATTCTCTAAATAGATACTTTAAGATTCATTATTGAACAAAGAAGACATTGAATTTTTGTTTCTGATTATCTACATATATAAAACATAATTTCTCACTGGGTGCCCCATACTTCTAGCCTTGTGCCACAACTAAGCTAAGCTTTGTAAATAAATATAATACATGATATATTTATCCTGTGGTTTCTTCTAAATTAACCCCCCCCAACTTTTCTCCATTTATTTTGCATCTTTTGTTTGTAAAGTCAAGGGCAGCATTGTTAAATTGAGTGGGGATGGGGGGGAAATAAAGAAGAATTGCTAGTACCAGAATTTTGTGATACTCATGAAATGTTTGTGAGGCTGATCTGGCATCAGATTGAGATTTCTCACCCCTGAAAGTTGGATAAAACAACATCCCTGGGAGTCGGATTGTGTTACTGAATGCAAGTCACAAAAAGCAAAGCATTCTTATACTTATAAAGAGAGACAGCGTTTTTCTTCCAAGGGAATTAAAAAAAAGAAAGAATTATACAAAGGCAGCAATGAACTCATTTATGTAAGAGAAAAAAAAAATCAAGTAGCAATGGACATGACGAATTATCTCAGATGAAAATTTCTCAGTATTTTTTCATTTCCATTGACATTTAACCAAATGAAACAAAGCAGATGGTTAACATAGAAATATTTATGACAAAATGCCTCAAAACTTTGCAGTTGTAATCATTTTGAGTTCATGTTTTGTGCATTTAGCTTGGATGTTGACCTAAACGAAAATCATAAAAAAAAGAAGTACAACAGAGATCACCATCATCATCATCAAGCCATGCAGACAGTATGAATTCTCTTGGCTCTCTCTCACCATCCATTCCTATCGGCCATTGCTCTTGACAAGTCTTCTAGATGGCACCCAGTATGCACACAGAGCTGATGAATATAGTTAACCAACACTGGTGTGTCCATGTATAGAATTCCATAGAACGTCACTTATGAGTTAGCCCTTATTTTCCCAGTAGTGCCTAGCATATGTTGCTTGTTTTACTTTGATGGTTTGTGAAATGGGAGGTAAATGGATGTATAAGGTGCTGCTTCCAAGATTTGTTCAAAATACGAAGCAACATCCTTGAGTAGTTACCATCAAGTCTGAGTGGTGTAACCATACAGTAATACTGACATGGCTACAGCTTGAAAGAATTCCTGTTTTATTTTTTATCAGTGATGAGATTTCCATGAGTTGATAGTATTGTTTTGTTTTTCTTCTTCTTTAGGTTTGTAATTCAGAACTCATTTTCTCTTTCTATTCTTAACATTCCTGACATCTTTTAAAACAAAAGTTTTTTTAAATGTACATATTACTCTGATTTTATTCTTTCTGGCAACAATTATATAGAATCATATTGACATTAGAGCAAATTATATATATCAATAACTTCATGCTATAATGCTTTAAACAATAAAAAAATCTTGATTTGATTTCTCATTAAAACAATAGGTTAATTAAGAGCCATTTTTGCTCTTTTTCTTCATCTTAGTTGAGAAAAATTACATTGATTCTAGAGCAGAATTATATTTTGAATTGGAAATATTGAAATTTTAGAAACAGAATTTTACCTAAATTAGAAAACTGATAAATAGAGAATACATTAAATTTCTTTCGTTTTGAGCAAATATATCTAAAATCAACATTTCTATATTTTAATATTTCAGTGAGAGATTACTTAGAATTACAATACAAAATATATGATCATACACAGAGAGAGTCAATAACAAGTTTTTTCTTATCAACTTGTAACAGACATGGGCAATATAGTAAAAATAATGTTTGAAAGTAAAAAAATAAAACATGAACTCAGATAAAACATGGGTTTTAAACAAGACTGGGCCATCTCCACATTAGTAGACCAGTTCACATACCAAGGTAGCAATATCTTATCTACAGAAAGTGATGTCAATATACATAGAGGAATGGTATAGACTGCTATTAACAGGTTAATAACCATATGGAAATCTGATCTCTCTGATAAAACAAGAATTTTTCTATGCTGTAGCCGTATCAGTACTATGTATGGCTGCACCACTTGGACAAAGCACTTGGAGAAAGAGCTAGATGGGAACTACACAAAAATGCAGCATGCTTTGTGAACAAATCTGTATATAGCTATACAGCCACTTACCTCCTATCCTACAAACCATCCAAGTAAGATGAACAAGACATGCTGGGCACTGCAGGAGTAGCAAGGGAGGATGTGTGACGAGAGTCATGAGAATCCATACTATCAGCATGACTTCATGATGATGATTTATATAATGGATATGGTATATAATGTGTATATAGAAACAACAAAAGTAAATGAAGAAGAACCATTTAAGATTGGAAATAAAATCCTGTTGATTTCCATTTTAGTAATGGGCTTTAAAAATAAATATTGAAAGTATTTTTATTTTCACAGTAAAATGTAATTTAGAACCAAATTCTGAAGGATAATGATAATTATTAAATAATTATTAAAATTCTTATTTAATCAACTCAATTTAGTCAAGAACATGACCACAGTAGTAGGCACTTAGTGAGGATCAAATTCACTAACAGATTTGCATTTGTGGTAATCTGGTTCACCACTTATGACACTAGACACAGTTTATAATGAATTAGATATTTGGTAAACTGTTGCCAATGAATGATTCCTCACCAAGTGCTCTGTGAATATGGCTTTGTACTGAAAGTTGTTTTGACTAAAGAATATTTGCTTAATTCCTGCTTTCATAAGACAACATAAGGTCTTTTTTTTGTCTTTGTTGGAACTTCAATATAATCAGAAGATGATGTAGTGAGTTTATTCTCATTCCTATGAACAACAATTAGGAATCCACTGAAATGGCTGGGCTAGTTAAAACATCAACAAATAAAATGTGGGAACCAAACTATAAATGTGTGTCAACTTCTTTCATCACTTAGGCAAGAATGATGATCAATGGCTTTTGAGTCCTGGCAAGAGAAAGAGCCAGCTAGACACTCCAAGTAGATACACTCCTGATCAAAATCTTAATTACAAAAGGGTTCAAAAAATATAAAATACTGTTAGTTTAATCGAAATACATTTGCGAAACATTTACATTTAATTAGAAAATGTAGTTTCTCAACAAACAAGTGAGAATTTTAAGCTTTTAATTGATTAATTTAATCAAATGTCAAAAAAGTATTTATTTTTTTGGTTGGTCATAAAGTTAAGACCATGTGTTAAAAAAAGTGTATTACACCAATGCTTTTCAATAGTCTTTATGAGCTTTAATGTATTAAAATAACTAGTTGATACATATATCTTAACAAGCACAATTTTTTCTTTTTTTTAGCATAAAATTGTCAAGGTCATTAAGAATGGTGAGATGAATCCAAATTAACTTATAAATTTGGCAATTCTTTCAAATAGGAATTTGAATTTGCCTTTTCAATCTTTGTGATCAATTCTGAACAAGACTTTTGTGGGGAAAAAAAAACACAAGTTATTTGAACCAGTTTCATTTAATATTTTTCAGTGAAATTTTGACATGTTATGCAGTATATATTGCTGGCATCATTAAGTATTTTGAGCTGGAAGGAGGAAGGGGAGATCCAAATTAACTTACTAATTTAACAACTATTTCTAATTAGTTTGCCTTTTCAATCTCCTTGATTGATTCTGAACAAGATTTTAGAAAAAACAACAACATTCTTGTAAAAAATTGAACAATTCTCCAACTATTTGAGTATTTAGAATCACAAAACATGACTAAATTTATGCCCTCTATGTTGATTGTAATAAAATTTGATTATTGTATAATGTTTCTATGTTTTATTGACACAACTAAACACTTAAAGGCATTGTTTGTTCAAATACTTATGAGAAGTACTGTATATAACAGATCTTTTTAACTCTTTCTCTCAGCCATGGATTCAGCATCAGTTTAATACCAGATTTTAAACTTCCCAAGAAAATATTTCATTTTGAAATATAATGCACTTAACTTCATTATTCCAAAGTTTGATAAAGAACAGTTCCATATAAAATATTATTCATTATTTGCCTTTATTTAATTTTTTATTTCATCTACAGTAGCAAACAAAAACATTCTTCTATTATTATTGTGTTATACATTATTCTCAAGTTTGAAGATTGTAAAAGAATAATAATTAAATTTCTCATCCTTATTTGTTGGTTCAAAAATATTTTAAAAAAGTGATATCTTTTAATGTCATAAAAAAATTCATTTTAATTTTTTAAAACTATGACCTAATGGTAATTCTGTTATAAAAATGTTAATTTACAAACTTTTTAAATATAAAAGTTTATTCTAGGCACGAGACATTTTGTATTTTAGAGTATTATAATCATTCACTATGAGATACACCCACACACATACAATATATAAATTTCAAGTATAAATTAAGATGATAATAAAACAGGATAAAAATTCATAACTCAGAGTTTCACACTGTTGATACTCAGATGAGCTATTTAATATATCAGATTTTTGTTAGATTCAACTGAACAAATACATACTCTTACTTTTTTTCAATTGAATATAAAAAAAAAATCAAATGTGTTAAATGCTCACTGACAACAATAAACTGAGTCATGAGATTTTATCCTTATTATTTTATACTTGAAATATATAGTGATATTGCTCAGTATTTTCATGCATTGAGCACTGTAAAGGTTTTACACATTATAAATGTTTTTAGCATTAGATTTTAATCATAATTGTATTTAAATAAGTTCTATTCTTCAAATCCATACCAGTTTGAGTAAAATCTTATACATTGTTCCCAGCTGAGAGTTTTTTATAGATAAAAGCTAGAATTTATATAGAAAAGACAGTGAACATTGTAAAACATTGTCTTCTGTTAAATTCTACTTTTATAAACCTGTTTTTACATGCTTGTCATCATTCATCATTTAAAACAACAGACTCTTTACTCTTAACTGAACTGATTATTTTCAGACATCAATGAAAGCAAGACTTCCAATACTCCAAAACATACAGTTGATAACAATTGATAAAACATGTAATACTTGCTTATCTTGTGAAGCAGTAAAGGTGATGGAAACATGACTAAGATAACATTTTCTCTGAAAGTTTCAACACTCTAGTCTCAACCAAATGATCTAGTGATTACATTTTAAGACTATAAGAGGGTTGTAGTTTTTAAGTTCTCAGACTAACCCCCCCCAAAAAAAAAAACCCCAAAAAAAACACACTACTGACCACTAAATACACTAAATAGAAATGGCATCAAGCTATTTCATTTACAGACACTTATCAGTATATTTTTTAATGTATGTATTTTATCATTTATTGTCCATTAACATAATTTTCTATTTCAAACAATTCCCTGCAGACGTATTACTATTTTTTTATCTTAAAAAAAAAAGTGTGAAATATTGATTATAATCTGTCAAAGTATGTTGGTTGTAAATAAGTATAGTAAAGTTTTATCTTTTTCGTTTTTTTCTGCTAAATGTGATATCCACTTTCTAATATATATATATATATATATATATTGGTTAGGAGGTTGATTTAGAAGGCTATCACAATGCAGGTGTAAAGAAAAAATAACACCAGCATTGTGATAGCCTTCTAAATCAATCTCCTAACCAATATATACACAATGCTTCAAGCAAATGATAAAACTCTCTTATATATATATATATATATATATATACTATTAAATATTTGTATCTATATATGTAACTGTAATACAACAAAAATGACATTATAGTAATATTTTTTTTATTAGAGCAACACATTTAAAAGGTTCTAAGAGAATAAAACAATTTCCAATCCAATTTGAAACTGAATAATTTTGTGCTAAACATCCTTTTATTTAATTATCCAAATTCTCAATATGATGGAGATGATTATTAAATGCTAATTAAAATCTTTGACTACTTCCTGAACCGAAGCATCAATATCAGTTACATTATAAGTAAATGAAGACTGTTAGGACGATTGGAATCCACTGGGTTCACAGGTTATAATTAAAACTGTACTATCATGAGTAATTAGAAATTTAGTCTAACATACCATTAATATCATGTAGTGATCAATCCTTATTGGGTTCTGACAAATAACCAATTTCCTTTCAATAAAATGAAACAATTAAGGGCATACAACATTAATTAGCAAACAAGTCTTGTTGATTATTACTACTGTAGTGAGTTTGGTACTAAATGGGTGCCCTGCACTTTTACCAAAGCTAAGCTTAGTAAATATCAGAAACAAAGTTGGAATAATAAATTTTATCAACAGAATCAAGAACTTTCCTTCTTATGAGTAGAAAATCTATTCTCCCACCAGCTATGGATAAATAGTAGGGTAGACTGGGATCTTTAACCTTAGTATGGTAACAGGTAAAACTCTGAACTTAAATCTGTTAAACTCCACTTAAAAATTGGTCTTGTGCTGCATCCAGCTCATGTGGAGAGGTTGTATAAATACATATACATGAAAAAATATGGTCACTGAAATAAAATTAAAAATGAGGTAAGTTTATTTAAAATTGGAAATTGGAGATGAATAAAGTTTTATTAATAGTGTTATACTCTCTTGATTAGTATTATTCTGACTTGATCTAATCACTTGTATGCTAAGATTGATCAGTTATATATTGATCTATTGATTGAGATTATTGTATTTTCAATGCAATTAAAGATGCAAAAAGGTAGATGCAATAGTTAGAAGTTTTTATAAAGAAATTTACAGAAATTCTTGGAAAAATGCCAAATTTTTTTCTCTCAAATCAGTGAAAAAATTTAAGAAGAGTACAAATTAAATAGATAAAAGTCAAAGAAAATAAAGAATTAACACATTTTTAAAAATACAGAAAAAATATATCTGAAGTAGAAGTTTACAGTTACTTATAAAGTTTTAAAAGTAAATATGAAAAAAAAAAAAAATCCCCCCGAAAACCAAAGGGAGCAATACAGAAAATGACATATTTTACATGATAGTAGAAATATCATAAAAAAGTAAAGAGAAAAAAAAAATAGTGAATATTTGATTTCTTAGTAGGAAAATTAATTAAAAAAATGTTGATATTATCAAAGTTAAATAGAAAAGTGTTAAGGGTGAGTCAAATGTTTTGCAATATTTTGGTAATGTCAGGTACAATTTGGTAGTTCCAAATGCTTTTGTCGAGTTTGTAAAAATGGCAAACTACTGTGGACTATGCCAAGCTTGCCTGATACTCTCCAGTGCTATTCATCGGATCTGCCCCTATGGTTTGGAACACAGTTTTAGGCCTACCAGACCTGATCAACAAAGTTCTAAAAACCTGAACAAAATTTTTTGAACTATTGGGTTACTGTACTGTAATGTTTTTGGTTGCTCCCACAGTTTTATGACCAAGTTCAAACCCATAAAGCATAAATTTCTGAATTTGGCAATGTTGCACATTCATGTGTTTGACTTTCAAATCACATATGGGATGAAGCAATGTATAACATGTCAGCACACCAACTACCATGATACTACCAATCACATTGCTTGAATTGCTTCAGTCATGTGATATACTTGCTGCAAACTAGCATTTAACAAAATATTACAAAAAAGACTCAGCTTCGTAAAAACAAAAAGGAAAAAATAACTTAAATAAAGAAAAAATCTGAGTGAGATGTGGAAATGGATAAATTACTGTAAATAGTAATGAGATAACCAACTTAAGTGAACAATTTAATTTCTTACACTTGATAAGTACATACTTTCTGAACAGAAAAATTTAGATATTTGCTATCGTCTCACTACATATTACTTGTTGATTATAAAATAAATATATTTTCTTCCATAGTGTTTTTGTTTTTTTAAATTTTAGAGGATAAATGTTTTTTAGGTGTGTAAATAATATCTCCTATCTTGTGCTGTATTCTTTAAAAACCTTTTATCGCATTTATTTTTTTCTCTCTACATTCTGATAGCCGTGTAACTACACATTTCCCTTCACTTCATTTAGCTATATATTTTTGCTTATTGTCAACTGAATACATGCATATCTCTCAACACTTTCTTTCTTTTACTTCTAATGTTTCAATACAATTCTTCTGTTCTTCATTTTTTTGTTAACTGAACATACATAAACTACTGATTTCATGATATGCAGTGCAATGCAGCTTACCAATAAAATAAAATACAAAAGATGACTCCAGGATTTTCAAGTTTATTTCTATGTGGGTAAATCTTCTATTCAAGAACATAGTTATTAAGCCATACAACTTAACTTAAAATAGATTAAAGTACAATGTATATAATCACATTAGGATTTAAAAATATATTCATATACCACCTCATACTTATTTCTAGAAATCTATCAAACCATGAACAGTCAAAGGTTATTCTAATTTTAAAAGATTTTAAAAAGTAAGATGTCATTATAGCATTAAATTTACAAAGAGTTTTAAAGCACCATACATGTGTATGTGTGTGTGTGTGTGTCTAAGTATGAAAAATATGAAAAAGCAGATATTCAGAGGATGTGATTATTTACGAATTAATAAATAGTTTTGCCTATGTTCAAACATTTCAGTGTATATATATATATATATATATATATATATATATATATATGGATACATTAACTATAATCATGGCAATATCAAGAAAAAATATTTTAAAATGTTACTTTCAAGTGAGATGAAATATTTCATTTTACTTGAAAATAACATTTCTGAAGGAGCTTCATGACATCACTCCTTGATATTGCTCTGATATGGTTAAGCTTAAATACTAACTGAAACTTTCCTTGTATAATTTCCTTTAAATATTCATTGCATTCTCTTGCATTTTAGTGATTACCTGCCATCTCAAAATCTTTCACTCTTCTAAAGGTGGTACCACACATTCTGAGAGCCAATGACAAAAGGCTGTCATGTCATATGTCATTTCAGAATATCTGAGCATTACACTCCACACACACATACACAAACTGGACTTATGTATGTGACACCAGTTAACTAGAATCTGATTTATTAATGAATGCCATAGTTTCCTTATTCAGTTGTAGAAAATAAATTAAAGTTCATGTGTAGCAAGCTAAGCTGGGAAATAGATACTGGCCTGAATGCTGGAGTTAGTAGTTGTGAATGGGGAGATCCCCCACCCTGATTCTAGTGAGAGGGTGGTGGTGATGGTGCTTATAAGCAGGAAAAAACAGGGGACAGGGAAAGAGAAGGAGGGTAGCAGCTTCATATTTAGAACCAATTTTAATGGGTCTTCATACTATAAAATCATACACCCAGAGAGAATAATAGAAAATATTATAACTCACAAATCTTTCCTACCAAATGGTGTTAAAATAGAGATTATGGAAATATTAAATTTAAAAAAATGAATAAATGAAAAAAATGGCATTGAATTTGTAAATAAAGAATTACTAGAAATTTTAATTTTATAATCACTTTCAAGCCTCTTTTTTTATAATCACTTTCAAACCTCTTTTAATGAGCACATGAAAACAATATGTACAAAGGAATATTAAAAAAGAAGTTTATACTCATATTTAAAAAAAAAATAATGAAAATTTTGCTTCAGGTCATTTACAATAAAATCTTTATTTCAAAGGAAAAATACTCTTCAAATTATTCTTATAATCAACAACCTGTGTAGGTTGATGAAAAAGATAGAATGGAAAAAGAAACATTTCCTGTAGCAACAAATATCTTAAGGGTATTGTGTGAGGTTTTCTCTTTGTTGAAATCAAAATAAAACTGAACTCCACTCAGTCAATAAAATATGTTTGGGGATAGGATTTTCTTCCACATTATATTGTGGTGCATTATTACAATTTACACTGCACTTGCAAATCTTTGTTTGATTAATAAATATGGTAAATCAAATTAGATGATGAGTTTCGATGTGATTGTCACAGTTTTATTTATTTTGCTAAGATATTTTCTTGTCAAAATTTGTGAGTGAGTGAGTGAGTGAGTGAGTGAGAGTGTGTGTGTGTGGGGGGGGGTGTATGTTTGAGCTAACTAAACAAAATGAAATGAATTATTCTCTGGAAAAATGCATGTATTTATATATTGTTTAAACATGTTTGGTTAAAGATTATCTTTTTTAATTTTTTTTCTCTAGCTTTCATGCTATTTTCTTTATGTTGATAGAAATGGCGCCCCAAAATTCTGCTTCCAAGTGCTTTTGATCATATCCATTGATTGTCTTTTGGGTGGGGTGGGGGGTGGGGTAATTTATGTAGTTATTGTTGGTTTTTGTTTAGTGTGGGGGCAAAATTTATTCAGTTGAAAGGGGTTATTATTGGTGGAGTGCTTTGGTTAGTGTGTCAGTAATTAAATATGTTTAATATATATATATATATATATATATATATATATGTGTGTGTGTGTGTATGCAACAATTTTCTAGGTCACTAGAAGAATCTACTACACAGGCAGCTGAAATTATAGAAATACAGGAACAACATGATATTCTATATATATATATATATACATATACATATATATATATATATATATATATATATATATGGGTAATTCCATGTCAAATCATCTCGGCCATGTCATCCACCCCCTTCAATTTTTCTGAAATTTTGTACAGCTGTGGACTCCAAACTATCTTTTTGGTACAAATAATGTTCAATATATGTGAAATAATAATAGAAAAAAAATTGTCATAGATGCAGAGCTACATTGGGATATTGATCTTACTATAAAAAAATCAGAAATCATCAATAACTTAAAATTGGTTAAGTTTAAGACATTTTTGGATTCCTCAGGTAAAAATGTTCTTATAAACCAAATTTATTGTGTAGGGAAGCACTAGAACTCATTTTACAGGTAAAAATAGATTACAAAAAGTCGCCATTTTGAGTGCTAAAAATTAACATAACTCCACCAATTTTTTCAATTGGAAGCTCAAATTTTGGGGAATGTCTAACTTTAACATAGTCCACACCTGTACACAATTTCAGAACAATTGAAGAGAGTGGGTGACAATTTTACTGTTTTCTGGATGATTTGACATGGAATTGCCCATATATATGATTGCGTAGGCAAGAATCTAACAGTCACCAAGCACTGCTAACCGTGTCTATGCTATAACTTAAATTTACATATATCTTATCACTGATATTGAACCACCTTTATTTATAAATGTAGCACACTGCATTATATATATATATATATAAGCAGTGTTGATATATATCTTTAAAATATCACCATCATTTTTGATAGCATGGGTAAGATAGTATATATGAAGGTTGATTGATAAACTTGTCAACTTTATTTGTTTCTGTGCTACACATTTTTCAAAACTTTTTATCCATTTTTCCATTCTATTCATAAAGAAAATGTCTGGTTTACTTTTAATGCATAGCAACTTCCATTGGCTGTCTTGATTGTTTGTTTTATGGCATATCAACCATGGTGGATCATTTAATGCCGGCAAAGATTCGAAAGATTAGTAGCGATAGTTTGGAAGAAAATTTTTTAAACTGAATTTTTTTGTAAACAAATTTTCTATTTAACCCATAGATGGGACTCTAACAGTTACTACCACTCCGGGTTAGAGTGGACCTGGGAGCAATGGTGATGAACGGGTGCACCACATTTCCCAGAAATCTAGAATTGGAACCTCACCATCAGTTAGAGTTTAATGTCATACCCAGGTCATGAAGATCCTCAGCCATCGCCTTCTAGCATGCATTTGACAAAAAGGGTCGGGGCTTACCATAATAGGGTTGGGACAATCATATAGATGCTAGGGCTAGGGCTGATTAATCAAATCTGACTGCCTATCTAGCCTAAGTAAGGGCCAAAGGGAAGTGTTGTATGTCATGGACTGCTCATCCATCAGGACTCCGTCCTTAAGTTGACTGCCTTGAAAATGCAGCTGAAACCCTGACTTTTACTGTAACACGAATAGAAAATACACAGTTATCTCAACCATTAAACAGGAATTGATCACTGAATTGATGAAGGTCATTCAATAAATAAGTGGAATTTTGGGGGAAAAAAGCAAAAACTTTTTTTTTCCGGAATTTTTTCCATAAATGTAAATTCTGCATGGTTTGGAATTGGTTTATAGCAAAAATTATTCTAATCTTGCAAAAATATTGCAGCAAATCAAACAGTGCTGCAGGCTTGAACAGAGGTATATCATCAAACTTTTGGTAGCTGAGAAGTGTAAACCATGTGGTATTTACAAAAGAATGTATGATGTGCATGGAGAAACATATCTTAGTAAAAAAAAATGTTTACAAATGAACTGAACTAAACTTGAGAGTTTGTCACTATGAGGCTGAGTGAAAAAGACAGTTCATACAGTGAAAAGAAAAGGTTTTAGGTATAGAAGTTAAGTAAAAAATTTCATGCTGAGAGTTTTCTGGGATATGAAAATATGCATCACTATTGATTTCCTTGAAAAATGTGCAACAGTGCTTGTTATTGTCAACTCTTAAGGTAAAATTCATCTTATTTATTGAATGACCTTCATATATCTAGGTCACCATTGGTAGGGAGATTTCATAAACCTTTAAAACATTGTAAGCTGTTAGTCTAATGTTAAAAGTTGCTACCATCTGAGCCAACTGTCATGGCCATCATACTTGAGAAAGTGAACACACTTGGTTAGAATTTGTCTGTTTAATCTTCTCAATTGTTTAGTCAAGAGACTTAGCTTGACTTCAGAATCATAAATGGATTAAGCTTTGTCAGTGGCCACATGACACACAAAGAAAATTTATACTAGAGTTACTTAGAGGAAGAAATATTACAATGCACAGAAATGCTTATGAAATATACACATTTTTTAACTAAAGGATATAGTATATAATATTTTATTTATGGCATACCTTGTTCATAATATAAGAAATATAGTCATTGGTCATTAAATAATTGGCAATGTTTGCTTGTATTTTCTATTTTGTATACCTTTTACTAATAGTGAAATGTTGATCAGACTCATTATAAATTATTAGGGAGAAATATTTGTTTCTTTAGAAAAGGTCTCCATTATCCATAAGACCATGTAACACAAATTTTGTTCATGAATAATATATGTTATTTTCTTAAAAGCTTATCTTGTAAAGTATAGTAAATGGTCATCATTTCCTTCAAATTTTGGTTTGGTTTGGTTTGGTTTTGTTTTGTTTTATGGCATATCAACCTCAGTGGGTCATTTAATGCTGATAAAGTTTTGAAATAAATCAATTCTAAATGGATAATACAATTTTTTTATCAGTTCATGTTTTTCTATTTAACCCATAGATGGGACCCTAACAGGTACTACCACTCCGGGTCAGAGTGGACCAGGGAGCAATGGTGATGAAGGGGTGCTCCACATTCCCCAAACCTCCAAAACTGGAACCTCACCATCAGATAGAGTTTAACGTCATTCCCAGGACATGTAGACCTGCAGCCACCGCCTTCTAGCACCCATATGATAAAAGGGGGTTGGGGTTTTCCATAAGGGCAATAGGGTTGGGGCAATCATATAGGTGCTAGTGCTTGACGTGACCAGCCGATTGATCGGAGGGGTCCTCTCCGACCGCCTGTCTAGCCCAAGATAGGGCCAAAGTGGAGTATTGCATGTCATGAACTGCTCATCCACCTCGGCTCCATCCTTAAGCATCACGGGTCGCCGCCCACGGCCAACAGGTGGCCCCATTGGGGGAGTCTTACTCCTCTGCAGAGGTGCAGTCAGTGCATTCTAACGCCCCAGCCGACAGGGCGGCCTTAAAATTTTGCTTTATGTCTTAGATAATGAAATTTACATATTAACCTATTTTATATGTAAAAAAAAAAAAAACCTAGCAAATTTTCATATTTTTATTTACATAAGGTCTGAATAAAACAAAAAAGAATAAAATTTTACATATACTTATATGAAATTTATACAAAGAACAAAATGTTTAGAAGCAGTGTTTCAAGATTTGCAACTATAATGTAAATCATTTTCATCAGCTTTTTGTTATACACTTCTTGGTCACAAAGATTGAGGATAAACTTAGGTCTTTTTGATTTAATTTAGGCAATTTGAAAATAACATTTTCTGCAAAGGAACAAGAAAAAGTAAAAGTTTTGTTACACAGTGTAATTTATTGAGCATTCTCAGTCCAGTTATGATATGTCCTGAATATGATGCTAAACTGCATCCAGCAATGAGGCTCCATTTCTGGGTAATGTGGAATCACCTTTTGTTTCCATCACTCCCAAGTCTAATATGACCAGTTAGGATTCCATTTAGGGGTCAAATAGATCTGTTTGAAATAATGTTTAAAATGATTTTGTACAATATTAATACATTTGCTCTTAAAACATTGATACTGAAACTAAGTATGAAGTGTTTACTTATTTAAATGATTGGGAAAATACATTTTTATACCATATATAACAGGAAGCACTTATTGTGTAACAGTTATCATTGTAGGAAGTGGATATGAGTTCAAATCCTGGATGAGGCTGTTTGCATTTCATATAGCACTAATACACTTGGGAAAAGTCTGAATCCAACTATTTTCCCTCCAACTATCAGTAAATAGTAGAGCAGACTGGGTTATTTGACCTTGGTATATCAACTGGTCAAGAAAAAGGAAAACTGAATTCAAACCTGCTAAACTCTGCTTAAAAAGTGACCTTGTGTCACATTTTGCTCACATGGAAAGTGTGTGTGTATATATATATATATATGAAAGTTGGTTTCACAGCAGATTTGAATCTCTTTATTACTTTGATATTGTTGGCATAATATTTTGGCCAATCGATTCTATGGCCTTCCCCAAATGTACTGTCTGTATGGGAAGAGAGAATATTTTTTCTGGCAGTTTAATGCAAGGAAAGAAAACAAGTAGCAAATAATTCATCTTTAAATGTATTCTTTTTGCTTTATACTGGCAGAAAAAGAGGCCCACTTTTCCCTATACACAGGGCACATCTGAGGAAGGCCATAGAATAAATTAGCCAAAGTATTGTATTGACAATATCACATGAGAGATTAAATTTCTAAGGGAAAAAAGAATACTGGAGTGTATTTCTATATCTTGGCAGGTCTTCTAGACTGGAATGTGATGTAAGTCTTTACTGGTCAGCCAATGGTGTGTTGTGTAGGAATCCACAGGAGAATATCACTTATGAGTTTGTCTCTGCTTATATAGCAGTGCCAAGTGCAAATCAACCTTATAGGTTGGAGCCTTGTCATGAAACATTTCTTTTTTAATTTCCACTATAAGTTTTCCTATTATATTGACAATATCAGAAATCCACTTGTAAGAAAAAAAAAGGAATACTATAGTGTATTTCTCTATATGAATCAAGAGGATAAAATTTCTTAAATATTCCTTGAATTCATGAGAATAAATTTAAAACTGAATAAGAAAAGCATTCAAGTGTTTTATATTTATTATCAGTTACATCTAACAGATCAACCATCTTTTATCCATTTCTATTTCTTGTTTTGGCATCAGTTACTTTCTAAGGCATCCTTTGTATCCTTTTCTAAAAATGTCTTTTTCAGTTTTTTTCAGTTTTTTTTCTTTCTGTATTTGTGCGTGTGTGTGGGTATTCCACAGAAATAACTAAGCTTCATTCTCACTATGATAGAAATGTCCAGCAAAGGAAGATTCTGTTTTGCTTGTGGTGTTGCTGTTTTTGAGGAAGAGTAAGATATATTTTATCATTTGGCATTTAATACTTTCATGATTTATTACAAACAGCTGTCAGTTGGCAAGTAGAATATCCATCATATTTTCCTAAGGGTCCTTTAGCTAAGTGATGAGCCTATCATGATCCTTCTATCTGCTTGGTGTTATTCCTGTTAACAACACCTGAGGATCCAGAATAACATTTTATAGACCATCCAACACTTAAGTCATGAATAATTTGAATAATAAACCTTCTAAAACACTATTTCCCCATGTAATATTCATATTCAGGGTGGAGTAAAATCTTATAATAAATATAAATAAAAACATGTTTGAATTACAAACTGGATACTGATTGGTCATTCTGAGTCTATCAGAATAGTTAAATAAAGTCATTGTATTTGCTGTTGAAAACTATTTTGAGTGATTATTATTACACAAAGCATTTATTAAAAACAGAAAGAGCATCACATTCCTGAACTTTCATTTGACCTGATCTGAAACAATTATATGAAATGTAAGAAGAGTCAAATAATGAGGTTATTTAATATTTTTAGTACCAATTAAAAATAATTAACAATTACATTTAATTTGATCTTTAAAATACTTCTCAGGTCCAAAACTATTTTTATCTGCTTTAGTATTTTTGTATCATTTAATACTTTTTATGATTACAAAATCTTTATTATTTGTTTTAATTCATTTCAACCAGGTCTAATTATTTAGGACAAAGAATTATGTGACCCTGTGCCAGCATACCAAATCTGTACCAATCAAAATAGATGGTATCCTCATCTACAGTTTATCTTATTTAAGTGTTACTTTTTTAAAAAAAGAAACAGGTAAGTCCTGTAAATCAATAGAATATATATATATATAAATATATATATATATATATATTAGCTTTATTCATATTTTGGGAAATATTATATGTGATGGGATGATTGAGAATGAAAAGAAGATAATAGAGAAATATAAAAAAATTAATTACGATTAATTTAACAATATTGACATACTTATTAACTCCTTTACATGACATTATTTCTTTAAACCATGACACCATTTCTTTAAACCATAATACCCTCTTAGGATTACGGTCAGTCTAGAACTATTAATAAATATTTAAGGAAAAAAAAAGGAAAAAAAAAATAAAATAAGAATAAATAATAACAGCAAAAGAATGAAAAAAAAAAATAGTTAAATAAAATATATAATTGAAGCAAAACATTATGCCTTTTGTAATTCAAATATTTGATTTATGATATTTAATCTATTTGAAATTTAAGGGGAGAATGGTTTGTTTTATTTTTATTGTTTTGAATTTTGCATCAATCCTAATATGTAATTATTATATGATATTTTAATATATAATTAATATAATATTTAATCTATTTAAGTTTAAAAGAAAAAGAGAAAAAAGTACTCATAAAAGATATTTTCTTAAAAAAAAAAAATAATAAAAAAGAATTATTTATTTTTTCTATCAATACTAATACATAATTTAAGATAATCTTTTATTTACTTATTTACTATAAAAAAATAATTTAAATTAGAGAACAAAGGGGATAAAAAAGAAAAAAAAAAGAAAAAGAAGAGAAATAACAAAAAAAAAGAAAGAGAGGGAGAAAGAATAAGAAATGAAAGGTGAAAGCGAAACAAAAGCTAAGTATGTAAAAAAATTTTCTATTAACGGTTTTTATTTATTTGTTCATTTTTGTTTTTGAAATTCTGACATGCCCACACGGTCGCAACACATTGCAACATCTTACCGGATGTCAGCCTTGTTCTCAACAAACTTTTAAGAAAGAAAAAAAGAAAGAGAGAAATAAGAAATTACAGTTATTCGCCCATTCATAAAGGAGGAGAAGAAGAAAGAGAGGAAAAGGAAATAAGAAGAGAAATTATAACCACACAAATAAAAAAAACATAAGCACGTCATTTCTGAAATTAAACTCTGATGATAAAGCTTTGCTTTGAAATCGATTAGACATATAAAACATCTTTTTGTCTTTATTTTTTACGCATTGTATTGCCTTCGAATTTTATTATTTTATAACATACTTAACAATGCTTCAAGCAAATTACCAATTACTTATATATATATATATATATATATATATATATATATATATATACACACACACACACAACTCTTATACTTCAGACAGGATGTGACACAGAATCAATTCCAACTAGACTTGTTGCCATACCAAGGCTAAATAACTGTCTGCCCAATAATTTACTCATAACTGAGCTAGGGTAGGAGAAGTGGTGGATTCATGCCTTTCCAAAGGATATTAGCACAAAGTGAAATACAAATAGCCTCATCCAGGATTTGAACTTTGGTCACCAATTCCTTTTCATTCCAATGATGATAACCATTACACTAAGCATGAATATATATATATACACACACACACACACACAGAGTGTTAAAAAAATTTAATTTACGAAGACAGAACTCAACAATGAATAAGCCATTTTTTTTTTCAAAATAATCTCCTTGCCATTCAACATATCTATTCCAGTGGGTTTTCTATTGATCAAAGCATCTATTAAACTCCTCTTTTGATATAATGAAAAGTTGTACTATTATATTTCTTTTAATGTCTTCTACATACTCAAATCTTACCCGTGAGATAATTTTTCAGTTTAGGAAACAAGAACAGAATGTATGGAACTAAGTCTTGGGAGTGTAGAGAATGCTGCACTTGCACAATCCTGTGTTTCATAAAAAAGAACATGGTTTTAAAAAGGAAGTACTAATGTTGGCTTCATAAGCTTAAAAAAATGGTATTGACTTGATACATTATCACTTTATTATAAAAGTTTCTCAGCTGTGCATACATGAAAAAAATTTAAAGCACCAGTTTTTATGTTTTTTGAGTACACTTTATATACACCCATGTCGATGCAAATGATAAATACAAGTCTATAAAACCTTTATTTACCCTATATACATTATTGACCAGTCATGAGGAAATACAATGATTATTTTCATGCAAATTAACTATACTTATAAGCCCTATTATAAGAAAATGATATCTGCCTCATTTTGTAACATACATATACTGTTTATATCAGCTATAACAGATGATCAACATTTCATGATTAGTAGATTGCAATCTTTACTAGTTGACACCCATTTCCCAGGTTTTTACAAGAGCAATATTTCTTTTTATGTTAATTTCAGTTAATTTTTTAAACTATTCAGACCTTCATTCTATGTTTGTGCTGATTGGTTTATTTGTTTAATGTCATATGCACTCTTTATGGGTTTTTAATGACAAATTTAATTCATTTGTAAACGTTTGATTGGAATCATAACTAGATTTTCAATGTTTCATTGCATTTCTTTTTTGATATTGCATTTTTTTTTTTATTTAGCTATAATCATTTGCTTGCACACAGTTATTAAATATTCCTATCTAATAAAAATAATTTGCACACAGTATTATGGTTTTAAGTGCTCCTATCTAATACTAATAATGAGGGGCCAGTTTAGTTCCTTTAGTAGATCATTTACCTAGGAATCACAAGGTTCTGGGTTTGATACTGGTCCCTGCCAGCTCAGCGCATGAGTAGCACAGCTTGAATAATCAGTAAAGCATCAAGGAACTGATGGTAAGTGAGGTATTCCATCTTATCAAAAAATAATTATACTAGTCTAGGTCTAGTGAAAAGGGGATAGACTCCTTTAATGTTTGGCTGATACTGACAATAGGCTACTGTGCAGACTTTACTACTGTATAGTTTCAAGTAACTATTTCTATTTGATAGAAATTTGTTTGCATTTGCCTAACCTCCAGGCATAAAATATTCCTAGATTGGTTGACATGCCATTAAAATCAATCATCTGACCTGTTTGTCAACTCAAACTATTTTCTTTCAATTGAAAAACTGACATGTTTTTTTTTTAAGATACTAATTGGTAATAAAGTAAACTGAAAAAAAAACAAAAAAAAAAACCAAACAATTTTCAACTATTCCTAACTCTTTCATATTAAATCTTCAATATTAGGTTGGGTATCTTGATGCAGTGTATGATTCTTCATCATGTGTCTAAATAACATCTTTTATTCATTTTACTTTTTGACAGCCTCCTCAAAAATGTTCATTATACTTGAGAATCCACAAGAATGTTGGCCTGTCTATCAAGTGTAGGCTAAGAAGGCAAACAGTTCTTTTCTGTTAACATTAAACAAGTGGTTTCTAAAGTTTTCATGACCATTACAAAGTCAAAACTATGAGAATGTAGAAGTCTAATGTTAAAAAGCAAGAAGAAATATTCTTTTCACTTTATAGTTTGATTTTTTTCCCTTTAAAATAGAAAAATAATGGTTTGATGTTGCTTCATTTTTACTATATATCATTAGCAGAGAAATGAAGAGTGCTCAAATTTATAGCCACTCAGCATGATAAAATAGACAAGTAATGTGTATTGAAAGAAAAAGTTCTTAAATTGTCTGAAATATGTAAAAGTCATTACTGATCAGATTTTAGTTAGGAACAATACTCTTTGATAATATTCTGACAAAAATATTACCATATTTCTTTTGTATAATTAGATTAATCATATATATATATATATATAAGTAATTGATTTTAATGGCATGTCAACTTGTTCAAGGTTATCTTATGCCTAGATGTTAGAGAATTAGGATTTTGAGAAAAGTCTTACTTCTCTGCATTGGAAATAGTCAGTGTATTCCAAGCCCCAAGGCAGCAACCATATATAAACTGAGTTTGATAAAAAATAATTAATTGGATATCATTCATGGAAGATATATTAGTTACATGAATTTTGATTATAAAGGAGCTTGTGTTGTAACGATTATCATCATAGGAAATGGACATGGTGAGCAGAGATGATGAGGTTTGCATTTCACATAGTGCTAATACTATTGGGAAAGATATGAACCCAACTATTCTTCCTCCACATGGGCAGATTGGACTCTTTAACAAGGTATAGCAACAAACCTAGAAGCAAAACTCTGAATTCAAACCTGTTAAACTACACTTAAACCTTGTGTTGCATCCTGCTCATGTGGAGGGATTGTGTAAACACATACATCAATTTTGATTACTAGAACCATTATAGTAGAAAAATGAATTATTTTACTAGCATTGTACTTTAAAAAGATTATTAGATCGACTGGTTTACATATGTTATAGACATAAGTACAAATAAGATAATGGTACAAAATAAAATATATAGAAGGAACCTTAAGAACAGGAAGATTAGACATTTCCTTTGAGTATTTCAGAATATTAAGAGATAAGAGATAATGGCTTAATTACCATTAGTCAAGGAATTTCAACAAAAGCTGTCATTACTTATCATGTCTTATAAACTTTCAGATGAATATTTTTTTTCATGTTCACAAAGCAAGGATTTACAAAACATAATCAAAATAAAATTTTAAAATAAAAGGTGAATTAGTGAAGAAACCCCCATATGGCAAAAACTTGTAGATATTTTTTCCTCATCTATAATGGAATGTTGTAAATAGCAATGTGACTTTTTCTGAAGTGGAATCAGGTAAGTAAAGGGGTTAAGAAAAAAAAAGTAGATTGTCCTATATGAAAATGAAGAGAAAAATTGGGTTAGAACAATTCAGAAAAAATATCAAAAAGACATTTCATTGGGCAAATCAGCCAACCATAACTGGTTCCCAAAACAGTAACATTTTTGCATGTGCTCCCTTCGTTGAACCATAAATGGTAACAAGTATATAATAACAGATATACATACATAGTGAGTATACAGCCACCTTCATATGTGAAAAAAAATGATAATTTCAACTAATCACATAAATATTGAGAGAAAGTGAGAGAACTAAGTGGAAAGAATAAGAGTAAATTTAGAGATTAAATATAAGAAGAAAGAAACATTGAAGAAAGGAAAGAAGAAAAAAGGAAACAAAATAATCAAAATCTGATAAATGAAATAAAAAACAAAAAATAATTGAATCCAGAACATTTGTTTATATATATTATATATATATATATATATATATATATATATATATATATGTATGTGTGTGTGTGTGTGTGTGTGTGTGTATTATTATTATTTATTATTATAGTAGTAGTAGTAGTAGTAATAATAGGACTTGAAAACTTGAACTTGATATTAAAATTTTAATTAATTAAAACAATTATAAAACAAACATTAGATTTTCAAGACCTATTTCTTACTATTTTGTCAGATATTATATTCAATTCATTTATCATATATTTCATACACTTTTGTGGCTTATATAAAATTTAAACTTAGTAAATAACCATGCACTAAATGTAACAACTATTATCAAGACACAGTTAGTAATAATCTATGTTATCTGAATATGATACTAATTATTAAAATGCTGAATAAAGGTAATCAAATAATGTTACTATTAAAAAATATCTATATTCATATAAAGGATGCATAGAATTTGAGATAATCTCAAGTAATTCCTTGAACAAAATCAATAATGAATATGATGATATAAAGAAATTATGAACCACAGAAATTGAAAAGTTATGACATCTCCTAAATAACTCCCTATTTTAGATTAACAATTTCTTTTTTATTTAAGTTTCATAAAGTTTCACTTTTGGGACAAAATGTATTGAACTTTGATGAATTAATTGACATTTTGATATGTGAATTTGTATGTAAAGTTAAACTAAATAGACTAAAGAATTAATCAATATCCAAAAAACTTAAACACTTTTTCTTAGCTATTAAACATGTATTAGTTATTCAGTGTTTGTTATACGAGATGATATATAAAGTAAGAACAAAAAATTATCTCCAAAATGAAAAGAAAAAAAAAGAGTCTTTAATTGATATAAAAAAAAATACAAAATTTAAGCACGTCAAAGGGATTATGATTTTACTTTAAAAGATACTCTTCCATCCAATCTCCCAAACAATTGTAAGGGATTAATAGCAGAATTAAAAATTTGCTTATTTACAAAACTAAATCTTGTGAGTCTCATGCTAAAATTAAAAAAAAAAAGTTTTGAGAGAGAGGGTGAGAGTTGGAATTTAGTTCCTGAGAAATCCAGAGTTGATTATCTCTTATAAAAATAGGTCAGTGCCACTTGGTTGTTATTTTAGCAGATAATAGTCAAAGTAAGTGCCAACATAATATTTCACTAATTTGTAAAGTATTAAATAAGTGAACAATTATAGATAATGGCAGAGAAAAAGTTATTTAACAAAGTATCTAATAGTCATTTGAAATAATTACTATCTCTTGTTAATTATTATTAAAATCCTGGTCTGTAATTTTGCCAAACTATTTAAATTCCTGTTGTACATTTAATGTAAGCATTAGGATAGGTCGATTTTGAAACTGATAGCAAAACTTAGATTCCTAGCTTTTATCATCATTTAAAGAAACAATAAAAGAAATCATCTGCTTAAATGCATAAAGCCCCTCCATTTTTTTTGGTACTTGATGGTAAAATTAGATGAATTGGAAGTGAAGAAAGAAGCTATCTAAAAAAATTGTCCATTAGGTAAGTAAATATTTATATGAAAAGTGACAGAATTGGTTATATCAATTTATGGGATTGCTTTTAAGTACCATTGAAATAACATTTTAAAAATGAAATAAAAACAAGTAGGGATACTTTGTATTATTTAGATTTTTCATACTCTTGTCCTCATCTTTATTGTTATGTACATGTTTTGGCTGATGTGCCTACCAGCATTCTTCAGATGTCTCTTGTTGAACTCAGGAGCCTTTATGCAAATTTGAACTGAACCCTTTATTTAATCCATTGGGGTAGATAGTTCACATTCTGTTAACCATGACCAGGTACAAGTGTTAAGCTATGATGTTAAGTATTCTATGTTATTTTTGCATGTAGTCAGGACTGAATCTGCAACCTCCAGACAAGTAGGGATACATTTTAAAAGAAATTGAGTTTTATATTTTTTTGAGGTGGTGGGGGTTGAAAAAAATCATAGCCATCAGCTTGTCACACACTGATTAAAATTAATTAACATCTCAAAAGGGACAGAGTGGAAGAGTTTTCAGAGCTTCAGGAATCATTTTTAAATAACACAAAGCTGGAGTTGGCCAATCTACTTTCATTTTCTCACAATGTTGAAAGGGAAATTAAATTAACATCTGATGCTTTTCATATTATCTATGGACTTGAATCAAAACATCTTTTTGCAAAAGCCTTATCTTATCAGATAAACACTTGTTTTGTTTCTAAGTGCTCTTACAATAAACATTTTGATGATATTATGGTTTAAATATCTAATTTGAATCCATTATTATACTTTATGTTAAAAGAGCAACCATTTCTGAATCTATTGTTGAAAAGCAAACCAACATTTTCTGAATCTATTGTTGAAATCTATTGTTGAAAAAATTGCAACATTTTCTCTGAATCTATTGTTGAAATAGCAACATTTTCTGAATTCTGAATCTGTTAAAATAAAATTTTTGATCTTATGAAAATGAAGTTATTTTCCCCTGCATTTTAGCAGATGATTTTTACTATTCCTCAAATGAAGGTAAAAGCAAGGAATCTAAATTTTGCTGTCATTTCTTATATCAAACCCCAACTATCTGGAATTGTCAAAGAATGCAGTTCCAAAACTGACCAATTCTAGTAGAGAACCAATATTCATAGCTATTACTTACTCATCTCAATACCCTAGGTGTATAGAACAAAGAAGAGGTGCATACCATAGTGTGATTGTTCACAAGCTTTAAATATCTTAATTTGAGTCTTTTATTATACTTTATGTTAAAATAAGATAGCAAACAGGCTTTTCTACAATGTCTTTCACCAAACCTTACCAAAAATAGCTTGTTTTTTTTTTCTTCATGTATTTTAGCAGATAATATTTGATTATATTTCCTCAAATGTTGGTAAAAGCTAGGAATGTAAATCTTTGTGTCAGTTCATATATTAAATCTCAATCTATCTTGACTTGTCCAAGGGTTATTAAAAATAAAAATGAAAAATAAATAAATAGATAAATAAGAATAAAATAATAAACTTAACTTACCCAATTGAACAAGTGAAAAAAATAATAGAAACAATTAAAAAAAAAAAACTGAGTTAAAAAATTACTGAGAATTATCAGTTGTTATAAAATTAGAACACATAATTCCAAAATTAAATTTTGAAGACATTCATTTTTGATGATATAAAAGTCATCACAAACAGTAACAAATCTAACCTGTTGATATTGATTCATTATTTTCTACATATATTTAGATGAACAGTTGGAAGTGCTTGTGGTGTAATGGTTATCATCATAGGAAATGGACACTGCAACTCGAGTTCAAATCCTAGACAAGGCTTTTTGCTTTTCACAGAACACAAATAGTCTTCAGAAAGGTATGAATCCAACTATTCTCCCTACAGCTATGAGTAAATAGGTAGACTGGGCTCTTTAAGACAACCAGTCTAAGAGAAAGAAAACTCTGAATTCAAACTGGTTAAGCTCTGCTAAAAAGGTTTGACCTTATGTTGCATCCTGATCACATGGAGGGGTTGGGTAAATACATACACTTAAATGAACATAATATAACCAGATGTGATCACTTAATAAAAAATAGGGCCAACATTAAGAAAATGATGTCTGTAAATATCACACATGAAATTTAGATTGAAATTAAATCCAATGGAATGAAAATGAAAAAGACAGAAATCTTCCTCTTCACAGTGATACAGATTTTATATATAATTATTTTAACACTTAATATAAATTATACTTCTCTCTCCCTTTAGGTAAATTCATTCATAGTAACAAAAATATTTACATTCTGATGATGCTAGACCACTGCTAAAACATATCAATTTGATTTTTTAAAAATTATCTTTTTTATTTTTTTATATTACACATTCATTACATCAGCAATCAAGTAAACTTATTCTGGAAAATAATTTAAAAAAACACATTTTGAAGCTGAATATACCAATCTAAAATAAAGTGCTTGCTATGATGTAACCAAGTAAGTTATTCAGTTTCAAGTTTGTAGTTCAATGTACACTTTTTGTATATCCTCCTTTTTCTCTGAGAAGCATCAATAGATATCTATCTCATTCATTCATATACAAATGACATACAACCCCAGTTGAATATCACTACAATACTTAAACCACGACACAATATTAGTGTATTCTTTAATAGCAATTTTTTATGTGATGTTCGACATTTTATGAGTCTACAAATATATGAAGTAATATATGCAAAAAGATACATAACTTTTAAGACAGTGCATCAATCAGACATTTAGTACACTCCTGACTGAAGTGTAGCAGTGAATGCAGCAGGCCCCGACACTAACTTTTTTCATGACCGTCCCGAACAAAATTATCAACCATCCCAAATGGGGTTAGGACTGTCCCGAAATCAGAATATTTTTGTTTAATTCATTAGCATCATCTATACTTGTCAGTCATCAGTAGCATAATAACATGTAATGAAAAGGTAACTAAACTTCAGTTCAAATAACTCATATTTTGCTTCATTGCCACACACGTACGCAATGAGAAAAAAAGGTTACTAACTAGAAAAAAATAAGTTTCTTGACAGAAACATTTATTTATAATCAAAAATAATGAAATAAAAATTTTATAAACTAAAATTTATTCTATTTCCATCTTTATGTGGATATTTTCCAATCATAAAAATATATACTGTGTGACTGTGTCTATTTCTTCAGTGTTGTTGCCATTAGTAATTTTAAGTCTAGAACTAGACCGTTTTTTGAGGTCAGCATTCAGGCAAATCACTGGACGGCCAATATTGGAATGTAGTACTAACTTTTAGGAAAATTTTTTACCATCCCCGGCAAACTGTCCCGGATGACGTATTGATCGTCCCAGATGTAATTTTTATCGTCCCAGGGATGACAGGACGGCGTTAATGTTGAGCCCTGTAATGTAGGCTTTTGTATAAAAAATGCATCATGTCTTATTAGTAAATATTGAGAATGCCTGGCTGGTGTAATGGTTATTATCATAGGAAATGGAATACACTTGGGAAAGGTATGAATCTCTCTGTTCTCCCACCCCCAGCTAATAGTAGGTAGGTTAACCAGTCTAGAAAAAAAAACTTAATTCAAAACCAGAGAGCATGGGGCTAGGAACTCCACCTATAAAAACATATTTACACTTATCTAGAGGAGTAAACCTCTATGACAAAAGTTTCCATCTCTATATTATAAGGGATTGACAAATAGTAGTTGAAATGTTCATGACTGATATCTTGGACCAGTGTGTCATCTGCTTTATAAGTTGTCATCAAGACATATACAAAGGGAACACATCTAAGAGAGAAACTGCAACCTGCAGGAAGTGTATGTGACCCCTGTTAGTATCAGCTATTGAAAGGTCAAAATGACAAAATTATCTTAAAGAAATGTGAAATAAAGACTGGAGTCTTGGCTCAGGCAGGAGTCTAACCTAACTAACAACTAAGTATTGGAGCTACAGGTGCTAGAGTAAGTGTAATTGTAATGTGCCATTTTAAAAAAATGTGCTATTTCAACAATAAATCCAGAAAAGGTTGCTATTTTATTTCAACATAAAGTATAATAGATTAAAGATGGATTCAAATTAAGATATTTAAACCATAATATCATCAAAATGTTCATTGTAAGAGCACTTAAAAAACAAAAGAAGTCTTTATCTGATAACATAAGACTTTTGCAATATGTTTGTGTCTTGATTCATGTCCATAAGCTATATGAAACATTTCAGATGTTAACTTAATTTCCCTTTCCTCACTCTGAGAATATAAAAATTGAACAATAAGGATCTTTTGTGTTGAATTTAATTTCAAATTTGGGAAAATTTTTCTAATGTTATAACAAGGTTACGGGGAGTGTCACTTATCACAAAATGATACTAGCATTTAAAATCAGAAAAAACATCTACCAAAGATGATCACAAATCTGTAAGACATTTCATATCAATGGATCATGATTACATTGAAAATAAAGGAGAGATAACTTTCCCATCTTTCGTCTCTGGATTTGGTCTACACAGGCATTTATTTAATTCCCAAAGCTGAAATCCATTTGAAATGTATCCACTTTCAGACAATAGAAGAGATATGATCAAATAAGGTCCATATACAATCCTTCAAAATTAATTCCAGAACATATTCTAGAACCAGAACAAAATGATGAGAAGGTTGATTGATTGATTTTAATGGTATGTTAATTTGTCTATGGCTATTTTATGCTTAGAGTTTAGGGAATCAAGTTTTTTGCACATAATTATGATATCAAGTATTCCTATCTAATGACTTTCAAACAGATACAATTCTGAGTGGACCTGGGAGTAATGGCAATGTAAGGGTACTCCACACTTCCCAGATCTCCTAAACTGGAGCCTTGGCATCAGTACGGTTTAGTGTCATACCTAGGACACTCCTTTTTTTTGGGGGGGGGGTGTCTTATCCTACTGCAGGGGATATAGCTAGTATATTCTAAGTGTTAAAGGAATGCTAGGAATGGTGTAATAATGGAAGAAACTATTTTGAAGGTGACAAGTCTCATTAAGATGTAGGTGAAGCAATAAAGTTGCTTTTGAAGAAATTTGGTTTCTTTTTGGATACACCTTGTATGATTGGCATTAAGTGCAAAAACATTGTTTGAAGTGTAAATGACTTAAAACTGAATCTGTGCCAGACATTGTCAGAGAAGGTTGAATGGCACATAAAAATACCTGAAGTTCAGTAGAAAAAGCTAAAGATTCAGTCAACTTAGTACAGATTCTCAAGCTGCCTTTTGTTTTATTGTTGATGAAAATAAATAAATAAAACAAGCTAAAGTAATAAACATTTCATTTTCCAAAAGTATCCTTGTCAATGATAAAATCTATGAATTTATTAATTGGTTAGGTTTAGCATTTGTCTTTATAAAAACATAAACATGCCTATCCCTTGAGTTTTTGATCTTATGATCATAAAAATATATAGCTTTAAAAAAATAAGATTATAATTCTTAACTGACATTATTTTGAGAACAAATGCATATTCACAACAGACACAAAATACAAATCATTAATATACAAGATGTGATGAAAAAGTATCAAGATAGAAACCTTATATTTTTTAATTTTAAAATGAAAATGTGTGCACAGCTGAGTAACGTAATATAATAAATCAATGACAATTTTATCTAAATTAGTCAGTGCCAATTTTCTCATACATTTTGATCAGTATATATTGGCAAAACACAAGATTATGCAAATACAGCACTCTCCATACTCTCAAAGACATAGTTCCATACATTTTTTTCTTATTTCCTAAACTGAAAATTTATTTCAAGATTTGAGTATGTAGAAGACATCATAAGAAATATGATAATGCAACTACCTAACTGAAAGTTGCAATGATTTCTTTGTATCAGTTCTGTTTAAAAGTCAGAGAAGTTTTGAATTGGACCTATAAAGTATAATTAAGTTAGATAAAAAATAACACAGCTAAACAATTAACTGTAAAACGCAGTCTAATTTAATGATGTTTTCTATCTTATTTGGAGTTTTCAATGTATAACAGAATAGATGGGAATAAATAAAACCAAACCAAAACCATGTTAAAAGTTACCATAAAATGGGTTTATTTTTATTATTATGATCATATTTTTATATATATACAACTGTAATACTGCGAAACCAATACAGTGTGGAAAGGTTTTTTGCTACCAACAGCATAAATAGAAACAAAAGATGCTCATTTTTTTGTTGTTGGAAACTTTAACAGACTATATTAAAAAAAATGAATTAATAATGTTGTTCTTAAGTTTAAAAAAAAATGGTTTTGCTAGAAATAGGAATTCCAAAATTTGTATTTAATACTCTAGAAAACTCCAGTTTAATCTATTATAGAACCACCAAAAACATGGTCTTTTCACTTAAAAAAAACTAATTAAAATTTATTAATCTATTATAGGAACCACCAAAAAACATGGTCTTTTCACTTAAAAAAACTAATTAAAATTATTAATCTATTATAGGAACCACCAAAAACATGCACTTTTCACTTAAAAAAAACTAATTAAAATTTATTAATCTATTATAGGAACCACCAAAAACATGGTCTTTTCACTTAAAAAAAAACTAATTAAAACTTATTAATCTATTATAGGAACCATCAAAAACATGCTCTTTTCACTTAAAAAAAAAACTAATTAAAATTTATTAAATTGATTATTTAAGGTAAAATTTCAGTTTTAGTAAAAAACATAACATAATGAGGATCAGTAAAAAAAAAAAAAAATAATATTACATATGTAATTAATTTCTAATACATTTTAAACATTAGATTTGGCCCAAAATTTATGAAAGTAGATGGTTTGCATGTTATGTTATGTACTTAAAAAACATTTTATTCATTTTTTTAAAACTTATAAAAGTTTCTTTTTAGAAATTAATAACAAAAAACATACACTACATATAATAATACATTATGTACAGAAAAATTACTCATGTATTTATATTTTATTTCAATGTAATATCTTTTTTGTTTGTTCAAAACATCAGAAACAGAAAGTCCACTAAAAAAATTTACTCTTGATTTGTTTAGATGATATTCTAGCAAAATATTTGGGAACTAAGACATGATATTTTTTTTTACAGTAACAATTCATTAACCCTGATTGATAAACAAAAAAATTACCAAAAATCAGAGAATTAACTGATTTTGATAAAATTTCCAGTTGACTTATTAATCAAAGAATTTTATAATGCATCAGTTATTTTATTTAAAAAAAAACTTGCAGATTTCTTTCAGGTTACTTGTGGCCTCACCTTTTAAGGACTAAAAACCCTCAGGGTATTTAGGTACATATATATATATATATATATATATATATATCTCAGTAATGTCTATGTGTGTGTCCAACCTTTTTTTACTTAATGTAGCGAAGAGTTACCTCATAGGTTGAAAAGAATCAGGGTGGCATGCATGTTTTGTCGTAAAAGATGAAATAAACGTGCCTTGGACCAGAAGTGAGACTGGCAACGTGTTGTGTGCTACAGAAGAAATGGTCGTTCAAGGTCCGGCTTTTTTTCACAGCATGTCGCTGCTGATTGGCCAAAGAACTAACCAGTCAGCGGCAACTGTATACATAAACTCGCGAAAATTCAAGGTTGGCGAGTTTAGCTTTTTTATAGATCTTCAGAGCATGATTTGCTCATCAAATGGATCTTTGTGAGACAGTTACAAAATGAACATCATCTGTAAAGGAATTGGATTTTGTCTGCTGACATTGGTTAAAAAGTTACGAAAACAAGTCCCATGTTATTGTTACTATATTAGTTGTCTTGATCAAATTGTCAATATCCGGCATTATTTGTAACATCGGTGTGATTATAAAATTAAACGCAGAAGACCATTTGTAACCCTCCCCCACCTTTTATTTCTTTTTTGCAACAATTAATTACAATTCTTTTAATAAAATCCGATAATTAGCCGATTTTTTGTGAAATTTTAAAGATCAGTGTATTTTTTGTTTGCGTCTAAACAGCTATACAATTTTATTTTTTACTTTCAATAGCATTAAAATGCACTAATAAACAATTCCAATCAAATATGAAAATTTTTAGTCATAGAGCTTAACCGACACCATGTCGGCTTACCCCAGTTATTATAAATTCTCAAGAGAGTTAACTATTAAATGCCTATTATAATGTACTTCTCCTTATTCATTTTCAATTAATTATGATATTACTTTTTGTAAAGTCATCAGGGTGGCCTAAAGTCGGTATCAGCCTAACAGCAAGGGAGTCTATTCCCTTTTCACTAGTGCTAGACCAAGAAAATTGTTTTGGCATCTGAGGTGGAGTGCCAAACATACCATCAGCTTCTCACTTTACTGCACAGATCCCGGTGCTACTCATATGCTGAGTTGGCGAGAGCCAGCATCAAACCAGGAACCTTGAGGTTCCTAGTTGGATGCTCTACCAACTGAGCTAAACTGGCCCTATAGGACGTGACTTAACATTGAAGCCATGAGCTACTATTAAAAGTTGCCTTTAAATGAGTTTGAGTAAATGAAACCTTTTTTTTTTCATTATTTTTATTTTTTTATTTATTTATTTATTTATTTATTTATTTTAAACTCTGGGCATTTAGTCAAGATTTGACTTCCGGGTAATTTTAATGTTTTTCTTTCACAGAGCTAAAGATATAGTTAAAATGAGTATAACACAACAGCTTTTGCATTAATATTTGTTATAAATGTTCAATGTCATAATGTAACAAGGAAAGAGTTTATATTTCAACAGTGCAAATAAACTAAGGGTAGTGTTGGCTCAAAGACAAGGCACAGGACCAAACTTCACAGGAAGAAAACAACAATGAAAAAGAAATGAAGCTGAAAATAATGAGCATATGTGAAACCAATTTGCAAAATACCAGGTTTCAGGAAGATCCATCAATCAAGCTGCTTGATTTTGAAACTTTCAGAACAATCTAGAGCAGAGATATTAATCAAACCAGATGTTTGTTAGCATGTGTAAGCCTTTCATGTTGGCATATCAGAGTTAAATAGCTTGGCAAAAAAGGAAAAGATTATTTCATTTTTTAGTCATCACTCTTCTGACCATGTGACTGCCTTATTTCCTGACAAAGACTAAAAATTTTAAATCTCTCTCTCTCTCATATATATATATATATATATATATATATATATATATATATATATAGATAGATAGATAGATAGATAGATAGACATTACAGCAGTCTAATGCATACATGGACATTGGGGAACTGAGAAAATTTACTTCCTTTTTTCCTATATATATATATATATATATATATATATATATATATATATATATATATATATATATATAGAGAGAGAGAGAGAGAGAGAGAGATAGATATGAGGTGTAATCAAAAAGTACTGAGACTGAATTTTCAAATTTAAATGAAGACATGTGAACAGCAGAGCAAATTCATATAATAAAGTGATGATGTCTAAACTGCTGTCTAGATTTCATTCTAAATAAGGCAGTGCCACTTTTTGATCAACAGTCTTGGTATTTTTTGAAATGCATTTTTTGGTGAAACACAGAATTGTTCAAGTGCAGCAGCCTTCATACTCATCAGATCAAACACTGTGCAACCATTTCTTGTTTCCTGAACTGAAAATTCATCTCAAGGGTAAGATTTGATGATATAGAGGACACATTAAAAGAACTATGACAATACATATCAAAGGATTTTCAGGAGGTGCTTCAACTAATGGAAAAATCCCCGGAAGAGTATAAAATGCCAAGTAGTCTATTTTGAAGAAAATTTACATTTCTTTCATTGTTTGTTTCATTATATTTATATCTTTTGTGTAGTTGATTCTAAAGAATTTTTTTTTTTTTTTTTGCACACAGTTATATGATATCAAGTATTCCTTTCCAATACAAATAATTTGAACATATTTGTATGGTTTCAAGTATTCCTATCTAATACAAATAATTTTAAACAAATCTATTGAACCCATGATGGAACACTAACAGGTACTACCACTCCAAGTCAGAGTAGACATGAGAGTAATGGCAATGAAGTGTTACTCTACACACCCAAAAGCTCCAGAAACGGAACAGTACAACCAGATGGTTTAAAGTCATACCCATGACACTCCACTTTTAGTGGGATCTTACCCTTCTGTAAGGCATACAGTCAGTGTATTCTAATTCCTGCTAACATGGTGGTTGAAGGTTTGTTGCAACTCTGCTGTGAGCAAGATAAAGTTGATCTGTGCACTTTTGTCAAGTATATTTCCTCATTTTTTGTATCTGTACCAAACATTGGCAATTCTTGCAATGTTTCAATGATAATAAGTGCATATTACAAGATTAACTTTAAAAAAATATATTATGCTTTAAAGTCTTCCAGAATGATTTTTTGAAAATTAATGATATTATTTAAAAGTTGTAATTAAAAAAAAGAAAAAAGAAAGAAAACTACATAAAATTGAATATCTTTTTAAAAATAGATTTAAAAAAAAATTAATTTAACTATTAATTAAAAAAAAATTATAGTGTCAAAGGGGAAACAAATAAAATAACTGTTAGTAAAAATGTATATAAAAAATATAAAATTAAATTGTTTTATTTTTATATAAATGTAAATAAGGTTTGTCTTTTTTTTGTTTTTGGAAAATAAAGAAAAAATATTCACAGAACCAAAAATTTACATGATGTAACGTTTTTTTCATTAAACTTTTGACTTTTTAAGCTAAATAATATTATGTTTAAAAAAAAAGATAATTGTTTTATTTCTAAGTAAATGTAAATAAGTTTTTTTTTCTCTCTATCAACAACAGATTTTTAGTCATGTTTGTAAGTCTGTGCATGCGTATTTAAGTATTAAGCTCACAGTCTCATTTTTGGTACACTAGCCAATTCTGGGCATTGCATAATGCGTATGCATAAGCTGATGTTGGTCACTGGACTAAAGTGGGCAAGTGTACAAATGTATAAAAAAAAAGTACAACAGAAAAAATAGTCATGTTTCATCTGAAGATTGTATATTTTTACTAATACATGAAACTTATAGTTTTGAAGCTGACATGAGGAGTTAAAAATACATTTTATTTTAGGTTATATATATATATATATATTATATATATATATATATATATATATACACACACACACGTATATATATATATATATGAAATAAAAGGAAATTAATCCGATGGTGTAAATTTGATATATTGAAAAAACAAATGATGTTTAAAAATGCTTGGGATCATCAGGAGAGAATGTTTGCACATTCTTCTTCTAACGGTCATTTCATCTCGTTTTACTTTTGTTGAAGACCGATCTATTACATACGGTCGATACAGATATTCTGAGGGACCTCACATCAGTGAGGGGGGGGGGGCCTATGTGCAATTAAAACCGTTGAGAGGAAGGCCCCGAAACGGTGCACATTCTCTCCTGATGATCCCAAGCATTTGTAAACATCATTTGTTTTTTCAATATATCAAAATCTCACATATATATATATATATATATATATATATATATATATATATACATACATACATACACATACATATACAGAAAGGGTGTTTCAGAAAAAATATATCATTTCATAATCTAATAACTTTACCAATTCTCATTCAAATTCTATGTTTAATGTTTAAATGCCTTTTTCTCCCAGTGAATAGCATTTCTATACCTGAAGAAAGAAAAAAGATGAGCATAGAATTTTGAGATTTTCCTACTTATGCTGTTAAAATCTGAGATCATTTGAATGAGAATTGGTCGAATTTTTAGATTATGAAATGATATCAATTTTTCTGAAACACCCAGTATAAAAAGAAAAACATTGTATTTTATATACAAGTAGATAACATCATTTCATATTTTGTTAGGAATATGAATTGCAGAAAATTTGCAGAGTTAATCTTTGTGTGTTTACTAAAATATCTATTTATGTTTGTATCATATTTTATTAAGACAACTGTATAGAATTAAGGTAATAAACACACAGTTATTTCCTGCCTCTTTACATGATTTGTGCCACAGACTAAATTTATCAAGAAATAAGCCAATTAGTTAAAATAGTCTTCTAAATGTAATGAACTTACCTATATCAATTAGTGGGTTAATAAGAAAATTGGCCACTAGATGATCTGCCTGTGATGTATTCTATGATCAATACTGTGAAGTTAGAGACACCTACGTAGAAAACACTTAAACTGATCTCTACTGAAATGAGTAGAAAAGCAGAAGATGCAGCAATTCTTCAATGGAAAGGGATATCAGATTTACAGGATATGCTAATTCAAGTATGTACAAATATATGTAGAAATACAATTATAGAAGTACTAGCATAGTTTCCATTATAAATGATAGGATTATTTACAGTACTTTTGCTAGTCTAAGGGTTTGAGATTCCCAGTAAAGTAATCCTCATAAGTATTTGATCAAGTAGAAAATCTCTTTTTTATTTCCTAAATTTTCAAGGATCCTAAAAGATTCTCAGCAGTTTGGCAAAAATTCCAAATAGTAATGTGATTGATTTTAATTGGCATTCAGCCCATCTACGGCTATTTTATGCCGAGTGGTTAGAGAATCATGTTCATTGTACTTTCATATTTACATTTTTTTTGTAGTTTTTTTAAGAAGTTTTTTCACACAGTTCTATTGAATACAAATAATTTTTAAACAGATCTATTTGACCCATAGACCCTGACAAGTAATATGGCTCTGGGTCAGAGTGTACCTGGGAGTAATGGCAATAAAGGGGTACTCCACACACCCCAGAACTGGAGCCTCACTGTCAGATACAGTTTAGTGTCATACCCAGGACACTCCTTGAGGGGAGTGGTTTCTTACTTCTCTGTAAGGGATACAGTTAGCATATGCTAAGCCCTGTTGACAGGGCAGAAATAAGAATGTAAATTTGTTATTTTAATGTTCTTGATTCATTCTGAACAAGATTTTAGAATAAAAAATAATTTTTATTTTATTCAACAATTCAATTCTATTGTAAGAAAACAAATCAAAACCGGTATTGTTTTGTTGATAACAATACAATTTTGTTCTTTTGTAAAATGCTCAAAACTGGTTGATAAGAAGCAAATTGCTTGTTTGTTCAAAAACTTATAAGTACTGTATATATATATATATATATATATATATATATATGAAGTTAGATTGAATTTTATATATAAGTAGATTTGGGCTGGGAAACCCAGTGTGATACAAGAAAAAGTTTACTTTTTTAAAGATTTAACTTTCTAATTGTAAGATTTTACATTTAAACATTTATAAATCAACAAGTGATATTCATTATGTAAAACCAAGCCAACTGTATGTATTAAAACTCATGCAGTTTTAGCAATAAGCTGTTCAATTCCATCTCTGCTTGTGTCTGTAGTGACATAAGTTTACTTAAAAAAGCATAAAATGTAATTTTCCAGTGTGCTTCAATGGCTTGTGGCTAAGGAGATAGCCTAATGCTGGCCTAGATAAAAATGCCAGCAGCTAAATTTTGGTTCAGCAAAGTCAACCAAAGGTGAGAGGCAAACTTGACAATTTTCTTCATCTAAATTAATAACTTATGGTAAATATCATGCAGTATTAATCATGTATACATGTCTCAACAAAGTATCACAAGAATGTAACATATTACACTTGGTTTTAATGATGAAACTATTCAAGCTTTTAACATGAAAAAGAAAAGCTAAACTAAATTGACGTTAAGTTGAGCCTGATGCAGAGACTGATTCTTAACTTATCCAACTGAATGTAAACAAAGTGCTAGACCATTGCAATGTTTTACATACACTATCATTCATATACACATCAGGCTTACTTATATCTATAGGTATATGTTCGTATACACATCTTTCTCTTACTCTCTCTCTCTCTCTCTCTCTCACACACACATACTAAAAGACATACTAAAATAGTAAGATTCTTGAGAAAGGTATGAACCCTAACTCATTCTCCACACTATGGGTTAAAATAGTACCAATACTGTTCTTCTACAAGGATAGCTTTAGCATTGAATAATCCATAACAGTTGATATGCCATGAAGCAAAGAAACCAAACGAAACCAAACCTAAAAGATGAACAAAACAATTCCTATACTAAGGTCCAAAACTTAACCAATATAAGATATCTATTGAAAAAAAAAGTATTATAAAGCAGCATGCTTATCTCCCCTTTGTTATGTATAGAGTTCATATCTGCAAAATAAAATTTAATTTCTTATTAAGCTATTCTTAGGAAATATATCAACTTAATTTTCTGTTCTATCTTTTCTCACACATACACACACACACATATATATATATACCAACCCCTCTGCATGAATAGGATGAAGGTCAATTTCTAAGCAGAGTTTAACAGGTTTGAATTTAGAGTTTTCCTTCTCCTAAACTGGTTACCTATCCAAGGTTAAAGAGCCCAGTATGCTCTACTATTTAACTATAGCCAGAGGGAGAATATATGGATTCATAACTTTCCCAAGGGTATTAGCACTATGTGAAATGCAAACAGCCATGTCCAGGATTTGAACTCAGGTCGACGCATCCATTTCCTACGACTTTAACCATTACACCACACACCTCCATATATATGAAAGAACAAATATTCAGAGGAAGTGTTTATTTATTATGCCAACATTTAACTATTAAAAAAAAAATATTAGACCATCTTATGGCCAATATTAAAAAGTAATGTCATGATGCTTTATCCAAATATTATTTTCTAATGATTGATATTTTCAAAATATAACATCACTTTTTAACATTGGCCTGAAGATGGTTTAATGATAAAAGAAACTGAAACATTAAACATGGCATACTATCATCTATATAGATAAATACATTCTCTGAATATTTTTTTTTTTCATATTCTTATATTTACATACTTTTGGCTTTATTTCCATTTTTTCTTTTCCAAATATATAGATGTGAGGCCCATTAAGTCAAAAGCCTGACACAGTTATTATGCTGAAGTTTGATTTTCCCTATATGAGATTATATGAAATTTTCTCTGTATCATGTTCAAAGAATTAGGTTAAGTGCATTAACAAAGAAGGATATCATGTTAAAAAAAAAGCTTGTTGTGCAAAATAAATACATATTTTATCATTAGGCTAGGAACTTATTGATGTTTATACCTTACCGTGTGGTCCTAGTCACCAAATTCCTCAGATGTCAATCCCATTGATGAATTTATTAAACCAACAAGTTTACTCTGAGAAACTTCCACCATTTAATTTGCAGCAGATCTGTTGTTAATATCCTAGTATCAGATCCAAGGGAAACCTTTAGAGGACCTGTAAAATTCATGCCTAATCAGGTAATCATAGCCTTTACATATATACAGATATGTGTATTTATCAGTTAAAATCCACCTCCCAGTTTGTAGGTGATGATGGCCGAGCAGTTAAGGAGCCTGACTGATGATGAATCGATCAGATTTCCATCCAGCTAGGGGTGGCTTGCAAATGTCTAGCCACACTGAAGAGACCTGATACATCCAAACAGTGTCTGTGGATGACTATATATGCTCCCCATCCCCTAGTGGGTTGAGCACTTTGGAGGGGATTTCGCTGCCAACTAAGCTTAAAATGGCAATGCTCACCTATAATATGGATGGAGCACTCTCTGACATGATGTGATATGTTGAAACATGATGTCTATGGATGAATATATATATATATACACAGATACATGTATATATATATATATATATTATATATTATATATACACACACAGATACATGTGTATAGAAAACTGGAATTGGGATAGAATTTAAAAAAATCAAAATCCTAGAATATATAATGATGACAATACATATAAAAGTTGCATATTCAACCATTTTATCACATACTTATATAAAGGAGTTGTACAATACAAAAAGGTTTAAATAATTAACCAATAAAAATTGTACTAAATTTGAGTTGCTAATATTATCATTCTCATATCATTTAACTAAATATAAAACTTTTAAAGTTTGTGAGTAAAATAATCCAAAATAACTTATAAAACTTTATTAATAAACACTATTGTATTAACTATGGGTTAATACAACCCATGATAGCAAAGGTAGGATTTATTAGGTAAATAAATTAAAACATTTAGTCCCCTAAACATTACAAATATAATGACATCAAATACTGGGAGTAAGAGGGGGGAGGGAATAACCACTATTATTTTTGCATTGATTGCATTTGAACCTGATGTAATAATGCAAGGTTTTAGATTTTATCACTAGCATTGACTTTACCAATACTCTACTACTTCTTTTATAAATTTAGTCATTTTCTGAACTAACAAAAAAGTATTACTAGACTTACAGTCAATTCATGCTAAAAGCACCTGTTCTTGTCAGATCAATGAAATTAAGCAGAGATGAATCTGCTCAGTAATTAGATGGGTAACCATTTAGACACAGACACACAGACACACACACATATAATGAAGTTGTGGTAATATTTTAAATTTTTTTCTACTCCTCTATTTGAGATGTCACTATGTAATGTCTACAGAAGTGGTTTTTAAGCTTTTTAGAGCTGGACCCCTTTCTATTTCGAGGACCCCATATAAATAAAAATGAAAAAAATCACATAAAAATCAGAACAAAAATGACTCATTACTGACCCTATAGAGCTATTATATGTATAATGTACTGCTAAATATTTTGATATAGAAATGCATTGAAATTTAGAAAAAAAAGGCATTATCAGTATTCAGGAAGGAAAGCAAATATTACATTTATATTCACAAAATACTGAAAACAACAAAACCAATTTAAATTAAAAATAAATAATAATATGGAGGTGCTTGTGGCATAATGGTTATCATCATAGGAAATGGATACAGCAAACAGAGTTCAAATCTTGGACAAAGCTGTAAATATTTTACATTCACTTGGGAAAGGTATGAATCCAGCTATTCTCCATCCAGCTGTGGGTAAATAATAGGGCAGACTGGACTCTTTAACCTTGGTATGGCAACCAGTCAAGGAGAAGAAATCTCTGAATTCAAACCTGTTCAACTCTGCTTAAAAACTGACCGTGTCACATCCTACTCAAGCAGAGGGGTTGGGTAGATACATAAAAAAATAATAATCTTAATCACATAAACAATATGGGGTGGAAATCGTTAAGAGTTCCTGAAAGACAAAAGAAGATAGTTTTATATACCATATATAACTGATATATAATATATATATATATATGCTAAAATATATACTTGCATGATTTATCCAGATGTAGATAATTATGTCTTACTGACAGGTTTAACTGTCTTGTGGTCATAGACAACATTACAAAGCACATACATTGGGGCTGGTGGCATTTGAACACAGCTCCCCAATTCCATATCAAGAACTTTCATGACATCTACCTCTATATAAGAACTTAAATGATGAGGCCTTAAAATCAAAGGGCTTCCTTCTGCACATAAAATGCACCAATATAAAATGTTTATGAACGCACAGAGAAATGTATTTAACAATTTAAGAATGTGTCAGCTAATTAAATAACAAAAACAAAATTCTCATCTAAAACATTCAAGTTTTAAGGAGAATGATCCATGTAACATTTTGAATCTTCCAATGTTAAATGACATTGTATTAATCAATACGGCAATAAAGAAACATTTACAATGAATAGGTCAACATGTACAATAAATTACTTTTATTAATAAAAGATATGACAAGTAAAAATCTTATAAAACAAACAGACAATTAAAAAAAAAGAAAAGAATACTGTCTCAAAAGGGAAAGAAAGTCTGGTCTTGCTTGAAGAAACATAGAAATCGTTATATATACAGTATCACCCAAATAAGTACACCTCTGATAATACTTTTATAAAAAATTAACTTTCTCTAAATCAAGGATATCAAGATTTTATCATTTCCAGTGAAACATTATAAAATAAAAATAGATATTAGGTATAATTTATTAACAAACCTTACAGTAAACTTTGTAACCAATGATGAAATTGAAACACCTAACAGAAAATAAAATTATATATATATATATATGAATAAGGTGTGTACTTATTTTTAGAATGATGTATATTTATATTTTTGGTAACAGAGTTTGCTAATAAATAATACCTAATAATATCCATCATGATTGTATCATATTTCACTAAAAATGATAAAATTCTGGTATTTTTGGTTTAGAAGAAATTAATTTTTCTAAAAGAATTGGAAGGTATGTAATTATGGTCAATACTATATATATATATATATATTATATATACACACACCAATTTTTGTGTAATGGAAACTTTAAAAATATATTGATATCTATAGACAATTCTATTAAATAATATTTAAAAAAAAACTTCTATGGGCAAGAATAAGTCTAAAGAAAATTTGAATAGTTTGAAGAGAGAAACTTTTGGATAGCTGAATAAAAAGATTATTCTCATTGGATGTTACTTCTGTTTGGCTGAAGGCCAAGGTGCATAACAGTTTGACAGTTGAGTGATGTCAGTAGTGTTCATTTTACTGAGTCATTGTGAGTTGTGAGTGACAAAGTGAAATACAAAAATTACAATTCAAGTAACCAAAGTTTATTGTTATAGTATTGATTGGATACAAAATGTTCACTAGAAAAAAAACAACAACAAAAAAAAAAAAAAAACAGTTCATTATTATTATTTTATTATTATTATTATTTGATTCTTGAGTTTTAAGAAACTGCAAGTACCAGTTTTGCCATTGTGTAAGTAAACCAAGTATTGGTTTTGCCATTGTTATTTGCCAATAAAAAGGTGATAAGACCCTATCTCTCTCTCTCTCTCTCTCTCTTACTCTCTCTAACACATGACTGGAGTCTTGTGTCAAATTTATTACAGTTATCTTACTGAGTAATTGTAACAATTATCTTATTAATATATTCATATCTGGTGACTAAAATAACTAAAGATCACATGTTTATAGAATAATCAAACTAAGTTCTAATTACCATCAAATTGGTAAGACACAGCAACAATTAATCATAACTGAATACGAACCTATCTTGCTGCAATACTACTGTAAAATGCCAGGGTATTGCAGCAAACTAAATTTGGAGCACCAGCAATTATGCAATACTCAACTTGTAAAATTTTATAAAACAGTAAAATTATTCCCTATTAGGGCCTTCATGAATATGAGCTTGTACCAGAGTTAACCAATACATATCTTAAATCCTATCTGTCTTTTTTAGTTATATAATCAGAAGCAACAAAAATGGTCCTCAAAATAATGACTATACATTTTTAAAACATTAATTCTTTTGTCTAGATATTACTAAGCTTTCTCTTAGAGTGATACATCATTTTTATACGTGACCAAGCAATATTCTGATCAGGCTTTCTAATATTTGTCACAAATATTAGAATTAAAATGGTTGAAGAACTAACAAGCCACATTTTATTCACTCTGACAATAAATCTTAGAATCGATACAAATAGCAAAAATTGTGAATTTTCTGTAGCAAGTCAAAAGAACAAAAAAATTAAACAATGTCCGAAACACGCATAAGAGATTGTTGGTTCTTTATGGCTGACTGGATAATATAATTTAACCAAGAACATTATTTACTTCAAGCGTCATTGTAATATATATTTTCTTATTTCTATTTGATAGAAGAGATTTTCTTCTGACAAATGAATCTTCTGATTTGTTTTGACTTAAGGTGAAAGATGTGGAAGCTAATTTAATTTAAATCTGGTTGTGTAGAATAAGAAATTAGATAAGTTAAAAGTAATGTTCTATCATTTTACATATATTTATTAAAAATAGGAGGCATTATAAAAAACAAAATTTTCTACCAAGATTATTGTAATGGATCATGTTGAATTTCCTTGTCTTATATAAACAAATGTCAGGAGATCAAGCTATTAGAAGTTATATATAAGAAAGACCCCTTGGTGCTTCCATTTTACTGTATACAGAAATGGGTAGGTGGGAAACATGATTTCTAGTTACTTTGGAATACAATACATTAATATACATATTACCACCTCTCTGCACAACAAGGATGCAACACAGGTCAATTTTTTAAATGGAGCTTAACAGGTTTGAATTCAGAGTTTTCCTCTCTTAGATCGGTTACCATACCAAAGTTAAAACTCAGCTTGCCTTACTATTTACCTATAGCTAGAGGGAGAATAGTTGGTTGCATACCTTTTTCAAAGCTATTAATTCGATGTGAAATGCATCTAGGATTTGAACTCAAGTAGCTGTATCCATTTCCTATGACGATAACCATTATATCAAGAGTGCCTCCAAATGATTAATATTGATATATGCACTTTCAAAGTTTACCTTTATTCCAAAAACATTTATAAGTAGTTATAATAGTTTTCTTAGAAAATACAAAATCCATTAGATCAAATATGAACTGTATAAACTATAAGGACAACATTTTAATATCAAGTTTTCAGTAAAATTATTTTGAAAAGATATAAGTGAATTTCCAAGGGAGTGACAAGTATAGAACCATAAGGGAAACCTGCTTATATCAGGTTTTGAGTAAAATTATTTTTAATAAGATAGAAAAGGAATTTTTAAGGGTGGTGGCAAGTTTGCTCTCATAAAATCTTTCATTAAAATATCATTAAATCATCATGTCTTCTAATTTATGAGTTTATGCAGACTAATATTCCATTTTTATTAACTTCCATTACATATTACTGCCATTAAGGTAAATAACAAATTATCTATTAGTATAAGATTAAACCTTTTTTTTTCTTACAAGTGAAGCAGGAATAAAAAAAAAGATTAAAAAAGACCAGAAACAGAAAACTAAGCAAATTTTAAAGCTGTCAAACATAGTGGATAATTTGGCGGGGAAGCAATTATGATGGGTATGATGGGTATTTTTGCTGCAGATGGCTAAGCTATTCTTTAAATTGGTGTCTCTGAAGCATTTTCTTCAGGGAGAAAGGTACTGTCAGTCAAAATAAGAAAAGGAAAGAAGAGAAAATACTAAAGGGAATTCCTTAAGTTATTTCTTATCAAATATTCAACTGCAAATCTTAGAATTTAAGTAAGAATTTTATGACCTATAAAGAATGACCATGTACAAAAGCAAGGCATGAGAATATATTCACCAAAATTACATCACAAGAGATGTTTTCATTATTTAATTCATTGGATTATGCTAGTCAATCCATCTGTTTGTTTTTCTGTTTGTTTGTTTCTACAATAGGTATGCTTAGCATAATGGATACCATTGTAGGAAATAGAATCGACAACCAGTTCAAATCCTGGATGAGGCTGTTTGCATTTCACTTTTTTGCTAACAACTTGGGAAAGGCATGAATCCGTCTGTTCTACTCCAGCTATGGTCAAATAGTAGGACAGACTGACTCCTTTAGCTTTGGTTTGAAACCAATGTAGGAGAAGGAAACTGAATTCAACCAGCAGTACTCTGTTTAAAAATTGACCTTGTGCCATATCACCCATGGCAAGAGGTTGAGAAAATACACACAATAGTGCCATATTAGCAAGATTATTTGTCTGAATTTTCGAGATGAGACTTGATGTGTAGAATTTTGATTTTTCGGACTGTTGTCCTCATCTTTATTGTGGTATGTAAAATCGCATTTAAACTAACTCTGGTACTCTACAACCGAACCTTGTGCCAAACTAAGCTAAGTTTAATAAATAACTATTGGTCTATATCTTTAAAAGTTTTTTTTTTTTTTTTTTTCAAAAAGAACATGAATACTGTCCAGCTCATAAAATGCTTCTCATATATATATATATATATATATATAATATATATTAAAAACCTTGAAAATAGGCAACCAAAATGATGAAGTGAATTTATTGTTATTTTTTCTCCAAAGTCACTAAATACAAATATAAAGTCTGTTTTTTTTTCTTGAAAGACCCAAGAAAAAAAAACCAAGGTTTCAATATAATAAAAAAGGTTCCTTAATTACATATTCACAGTGAAGACTTGAAATTCCAATCATTAGTATGCAAACTGCAATCCAAAGATGTGTGTCTAGTAAAAACACAATAAATGAAAAAAACAGAAAAAACTGCATGTGACAAAACAACCTCAGAAAGAATAAGATACAGAGTTTTTAATTTATACTTTTTATTTTTCTTATTATTTACAGTTTATTAATTCTCTAAGTAAAATATCACATTCATTACATATAGTAAGATTGTAACAGATTTCAATAAAAGTTTCAGTGTATTTTGTTACAAACATTTGTGGAAATAATATATAAATTAATTCTATGAATCTCTTTTAAAATACACAGTTTTATTTTTCATTTTTCAAAATTAGATGTTAAGAATATTTACTTTTCTCTAAATATAAGTTCTTAATCTGAACTATAATAAAAAAATAATTCTGTCATGAATTACTTAAACTTTTATCATATCTTAATTTAACCAAGAGGATTTTGTTGTACTTTGCATTTAAGATGTAGGTTGTCACATAAAACTTTGTCTGAACCCAAACAAAATACAGCTTACAAAATTATAGTTTTAGTTTCAACAATTCTACAGATTACGATTACTGTTAAAGATATATTTGTAATTAGCTAATGCAAAATATTTCCTTTTTGTTCTTACATAAGAATATAAGCAAAAATAAAGAAATGAAATTATTAAATTTTATTTAGCTGATAGGTTGCTTTTTTTTTGTTTAAAAATTTTTTATTTGTATATGTGAAGAGCTCTTCTTTAAATCTAAGTAATGATTTTTAATTTCAGTTTAATTATTATACAAGATTTATTGGAGTATATAAATAAATGCTTAAGTTACAAAAGCGAATTAATTCCTCATATTGTAATATTTAATGAGTGCCAATTGATGTGTTAATTAACAAATGGCAGAATATTGCTAAACAATTAGCATAATACATATATAAAGATTTTTACTTAAAAAAAATTCAAAAAGGGAATGAAACTGAATAGCATTTTTTGAAATACTATATTTTTTTGTAATAACAAAAAGACCAATATGGTAAGAATAAAACTGATAAACTATGATAAATACTAGTTTATGATTAATTTTTAATGGCATGTTAAGCCATCAAGGATTATTTTATGTCTTAAAGTTAGGGAATCTGTTTGTATTTACATTTTTAAGTAGTTGCTTATCAAGAGGTTTTTCTTTTTTGAACATGATCCAAATATAACTAATTTTTTAATCAGATCTATTTATCTCATAGACATGGAAATACTAGCTTAGCAATGCTGTCAAAATATAATGCAAACATTTAATATCTCGGACATAAAATAAGTAAAGATATAAATTAGACAAATTGAATAAATATTAAGTGGTCTAACTCTTCTATCTTTGAAGTAGCTAAATCATATATTGAAATAACTTCATGTATTATATTAGGTTTCAAAAATATTTATTTGTTTGAAATTTAATTTAAAATATTCCACTGACAATTCCCTTTGAAACTTTTCACAGAATTTGTATTTCTGATCAGATTAATATAATCTACCACCTATGCAGTATGATATACATAGAACGAATGGGTTAATAACCTATTTTTTAATCAAGCCCATGAATTATCATTATAAAAGTTATAGAATATGGAGGCTGCAAAATGCACATCTTATCTGATCGGTTGGCAAGCCCCAATAAACTGATCTTTTTGGTGTTGAAAAATTATTCTATTTTTTTTTTCATTTTAAACTTTATTCATTTATTAATCCCCACAAAGCTAGTAACATTATCTATTAACTTCCCCATCAACTATTCTATATTTAGTTTTATTGCTTGTATTGAAAATAAATAGAATACAGTATTCTGTCTCCTTAGTCAATGTTATATATTATTATACTTAATATGACTTTGTATCATTTTAAAAGTTGTCAGACAGTAGGATCTCTAACTTTTACATGTTTTCTTCAAACCAGGCAAAATATTTTTTACATATTAATTGCAATAAGATCATGAGCAAAATCAGCCAAAATATCAAATTATAATTTTGCACATCTACATATATATTTTGAACAGCCTAGTGTGCAGACATAGGAAGAATCATGTAATATTCTACAGACTTAAAATATGCTGACTGTGTCCTTCAACAAAAAATAAGTGTCCTGGTATGACACAACTAAAACTGATGGTGAGGCTCTAGTCTGAAGATCTGGGAGTGTGGAGTATCTCTTCATTGCTATTACTCCAGGTCCTCTATGTTAGGGTTCCATCTAAGAGTCCAATAAATCAGTTTAAAAATTGTTTGTATTCAATAGGAATATTTAATGCATATAACTGTAAATTAAAAATAGTTGCTATATTTTTTTTACTTAGGATTATTATTAGTAACTTGAAAAATATATTTGATAGGTATACTTGAAACCATACAACTGTGTTCAAATTATTTGCATTAGATAGGAATACTTGATATCATAACTGTATGCAAAAAAAAAACTCTTAAAAACAACTAGACATAAAATGTAAATATAAATGTACAATGAATACAATTCTCTACCTAAAGTGAGTTGACATGCTGTTAAAATCAATCAATCACTAAAACTGTCTTTGTACAGATTATACATTTTCTTGTACAGTTATTTTCTGTGATTAACTGTACTTTTAAAATTATGAATTACAGAATTGAGTTGTTCAATACAAAATCAACACAGCTATAATAGTTCCTCAGTACAGAATGGGATGAGGAAGGAAACATGTATTATGACTATCGAGTAAATTACTGAAGGGTAAACAAAATGCTATAATGATAGAGATACATCGACATGGATGAAAGCAAAACAAATCTGTCCAAAAATTATAATAACAAGTTCCAAACAGAAAATATTGTTTTTTGCTTTTATTTCTTTGATGAGGTGTAATTGTTTTCATATGGATAATCTCAGACTATTCTCTTATCCAAGAATAAATCAAGAAAATGGCTCATACATAGTAGAGATTAATAAAAACAATGTCTAACTTCTTCAGGGGAAAAAGAAAAACAATTCATTTAAAAAAACACTGTAATTTCTTTCTATACCAATATTAAAATTGGTTTAGATATTAAAATATACAACATTAATTTACGATAAAATTCAATTCTAATTTTTTAAATTTAGATACTTACTATTTAAATAGGTGTGGATAGTGTAATGGTTATCAATATGGTAAATATAACTGGTATGCCAAGTTCAAATGCTGGATTATCCTTGAGAAAGGCATAAATCAATCTCTTCCTCCTCAGTTATCAATAGTAGGACAGACCTGACACTATTTGAGAGCAGCCAGTATAGAAGGTGAACACAGTTTGTGTTCATTTGTGTAGGTAAATACAAACTTTTTCAACAGGTTTGCTCATTTCATTTTCTAAGCCAACCTTCAGCTTATTTACCCAACCCCTCGACCAGGAGCAAAATGTGACACAAGGTCAATTTTTGTAGAGTACTGGAGAACCTATTAATGTAAATGGGCATAAAATAGAAAAGTTAATATTTAAAAAAAAAAATTTGGAGAATTAAATACATTCAAATTCAAGATGAAATCGAAAAATGAAAAACACCATAAATATATGGGAAGAAGTTGAAATTGATGGTAGTTATCATTCATCCTATAAACTGCAATGATGGAGTGATTAGCATAACAGTTATTATCATAGGAAATGGATCAGCAAACTAAATTCAAATCCTAAGCTATTTGATTTCTATGCTAACCTCCTTGGGAAAGGTATGAATTCATCCCTTCTCCCTGCAGCTATTGGTAAATAGTAAGGTAGACTGCCCTCTTTAGCTATGGTTAAGCAATTAGTCTGTGAGAATATTAGCCAGTCGTGGCTATAGCAAAGGTTAAATTATACCTGATACATTTACTTAATGATTAATCTGAACAATAAAAAGAATTAAAATCCTAATAAATAGAAACTGTAAAAATATTGTTTATAATATGATTAACAGCATAAAAGAAAAATCATTAATTGTTTAGCTGAACATTAGCCCAATATAGCAAGGCGTGGATTATCTGTTTCTGAATTTTGTGTGTATGCACAAGTTATCCAAGAATAATTTGACAATTCTTACTTCTAAAATTTGGCAGATGGATTTACAGGGTGAATGTTAAGTAATTATTTTTGTGATCTTTAGCTTTCAAATTCATGACAAGCTGAGATTTTCATTTTCATTTTCATTTCTTGTTTCTTTAATGAAAGAGACAAATATAGAAAGGTGAATTTTATTCAACTCTTTCCCGTGTTATCATCTCAGTGTTTTATTTAGTAAATAGTATATTTCAGGAATTATTATCATTTATAATATATAGAATGAAATTAATCTATTATAATTATATATTATGTTCTTAATGATAATTATTATTGCTTCATTCATAACTAGCAGCGCTACCCGGCAAAGCCCGGTAGAGGAGAAAAAACGATAGTTTAATAATCATTTGCAGATCTATTACTACTGAATAGCGAGTTCAATTCCTGCAGGATGACTCATAAAATCACCACGTAAAAAAAGATCTTATTTTATCCGGCCTGGTGGGAAATCAGGGAATTTTTTTTCGTCAGAGTAGAGGGAATGACATCACATAATGATATACTAAGAATTTTAATTCAATGATTAACTATATTTTTTAGATAAAATATAATGATGCGATTTGCTAAATTTCAAATTAATATTTCAAAGCAAAAAAAAAAAAAAAAAAAAAAAAATTAAATAAGTAATCAAATCAATGTAAAAGATAAATAATCTTAAAAAAATAACATTATCAATTCAAAGCATAGCCGAGCGAATATCAATTATACTATAATAATTTGATAAAAAATATAATACTATAAGTATAGCCTAATTTAACCCACTTATCAATTGTCTCAGGTATTTCTGTAAAATGTAATGCATTTTATACGTAATCTAATGTATTATTTCTTGTGCGCTATTCTGTATTTAGTATCATGATTTTATTTGTATTTCTAATATTAAAATAAATAAATTAACACAATTATTTGTATAACCAATTTCTAATATAAAAATAAACATGTTTGTTTACATTTATGAACACCAGTACATAACTATGTAAATTTTAATTTTTAAATAAAAAAGAGCACAGCCATGAAACGTCTGTGAAAAAAAAAAGAAAAAAAAAAAGCTAAAATCTAAACTAATCTTAGAAAGAATGATTGTTCATCCTGTACATGAAATATTTACTACAACTTTGAATAGTAAAAATGTAGATTTTAATATGAAAAAATGAAAAGAAAAAAGATCGAGCTTCCGTTATTCATGTTTACTTTTTAGTGGAAATACTGAAAAATGGCAGAGTATATTTTTTAGCGTATAATACTATTTAATTTTTAATTTTTAGATGTAAGCGAAAATAATTCAAATCATCATTATCTATGCTCAAGAACCAAGTCTTGGTGAATTTAATGTGTATATCTATATTTCTTTGTCGTTAATTGTCTTATTTTTGAAGTTTCCTCCGGATACAGATTCACACAACTGTCCTTTATATATGTATAGATAGATAGATGTATCATATTTGCAATTAATAATGACATATATAGAAAGTTAAATGCTTTATATTAATGCATTTTATATAAATAGTTGTAAATGTCATATATATTCAATAATTTTAGTATGTAATTTAATAAAAAATAAATTCAATTTATAAGCATTATATACTATTTATTATCATTGTTGTTATTATATTATATATATATATATATATATATAAATTAAAAGTGAAACAATGATAAAAAGGGGAGATTTTAATTTCTTTAATTTTTATATGCCTCTGCTGGCCAGCATTTGAGCACTTTTTTGGTCGTTTATATATATTATACATATATATAAAAAAGTAAAGTAAAGTAAAGCCGTCGGGGCGGCTAATGTTGGTATCAGCCAATGCAGCGAGGGAGACTATCATTTTCACTAGCGCTAGACCAAGAGATTTGGTAGCGTCTGAAGGTGGAGCGTCACACCTACCATCAGCTCCTTACTTTACTAACCAGATCCCTGTGCTACTCATACACTGAGTTGGGCGAGGGCGGGTATCGAACTAGGGAACCTTGTGTTTCTAGCCAACGCTCTACCGGCTGAGCTAACCGCGGCCCTAATATATATATATATATATATATAATTATATATTATATCACACACACACACAAACTTTTGTTTAAAATTTTTTAAATGTACCCTGGTGTTTTATATAAAATTTACATTTTTGTAATCTTGACCATTTCTCGTTCAAATGAATCTCAAATTCTAACAGCATATGTAGAAACATCAATAATTCTATTTTAATGCTTTTTCATTTCAAGTATATGTGTGTGCGTGTGTGTGCATATATTTCTATCTATACAATAATTTACACACACACACACACACACACACGAC
>CM042154.1:31964359-32151810 GCA_023376005.1 Doryteuthis pealeii | reverse complement strand
CCCCCTCTGCCTCGGTCCGCAGCGGTTTTGTAATAGAATGCCCAGGTGCAGCGTTCCGTAAAATCTTCATTCTGGTTCGTATTTTCGTTGTCCTGACGATCTCTCAATTTCCATTACAGGGATCAAGGCACAATAGTATTAACTTGTAGGTTGTTGCTGTTGGGTGACCAGCAGTAGATATAGAAATGGTTTTGTTCAGGGCTTTCTGCAACGATGAGGGGCTGCTTGTCTACGCATAACTTCGTATCGATGAGATGGAATTTCAGCGCAGTCCAAAAGACTGTATTGTCCATTCAGCTGTCTTGAAGTGTCCACACAACAATGGCCTGAGTGGTTCTGTTCACAGAACAAACGGATCGATTTTGCCGTGCCGTGTTTTAATTATTGATATAGATATATCGATCGTCCGCCTGATATTAATAGATGCATATATATATTATATTATATATATATATATATATATATAAAGATAAATCTAATGAGTCAGACGAACTACTAAAAGTTTCGCTTTAATGCTCTTCAGGGCTAAGATCTGACTCAGAGTCAGATCTTAGCCCTGAAGAGCATTAAGCGAAACTTTTAGTAGGTTTGTCTGACTCATTAGATTTATCTTTATTATTTGCTCTACTTAGGTATTGAGCACTTTTTACTTATTAGCTTTAGTCTCCTGGCGGGTTTGTATGAATATATATATCTTATATATATATATATGCATATAAATTGTTTTTTCTTTTGGCCAAAATATTGTACTAATAGATTTTTTTTTTTGTTGGTACGATTATCCTGGTCTTTTCTTTTTTACAAAAATGTGTTTCTTCCCGCGTTGATGTTTGGTAGTATATTTTTACAATCAAACTATTTGCTGGGTTTTTTCTTCACCGCGTGAGGATTTACCAACAATTTTGATGTATTATATATATATATATAATATATATATAATATATATATATATATATATATGTGTGTGTGTGTGTGTGGTGTGTGTGTGTGTGTGTGTGTTGGTGAGAGTGAGTGTGGTGCGTGTGTGCGCGTGTGTGTGTGTCCTGGGAGGACACTAAAATGCAACTGATGATAGTCAAATGATTATTAGTAAACAGAAATAAGTATTTGAAACTATATATTAGATAGAATTCTTGAAACCATACAACTCTCTGCAAATTACTAGTATTAGTGAGGAATACGTGATATCATATAACTGTGTGCAAAAAAAACGCTTAAGAAACAGATTCCTGTCGGCTGGGACTGTTTAATATTGGGGGAAAAAAGAAACATACAGTACCCGGAGTTCCCCAGGTACCCCTTCAAATTATTAATCACTGCGTAACTTCTGTGATCGAACGAGAACCCTAGTGTTCAGCATGCTTTGACAGTTCACCGAGAGCCCGAAGAAATTTGAAATTCTTAAGGTTTTTTTTTTCGCAAAACGTAAAAAGAAAAAGGAAAAAACAGCAAAGTTGAAATATAAAAGGGACTTACAGTACCTGGAGTTCCCGTGCGGTCGCCCATCCAAGTACCAATCAGGCGCTACGCTGCTTAACTTCAGAGATCGAACGAGAACAGTTGTGTTCAGCGTGCTTTGAAGCCCGAAGAAATTTGAAATCCTTAAGATTTTTTTTGGCAAAACCTTTAAAAAGAAATAAGAAAAAAACCCAGCAAAGTTGAAAAATAAAAGGGACTTACAGTACCTGGAGTTCCCGGATGGTTCCCAATTCAAGTACTAATCAGTCTCTATACTGCTTAACTTCGGTGATCCAACGAGAACCGATGTGTTTAGCGTTCTATGACCGAACGTAAAAAGAAAAAAGAAAAAAAAGCAGCCATTTGAAAAATAAAAATAACTTACATAATATATGTCAAATAATCAAATAATATCAAATAATAGTATGATACCCTCAACACACCTCCTCTGCAGAGGGGTAAGCAACCCCTCTTCAATCGGGTCACCTGTTGGCCGTGAGTGGTTATGCGTAAGGATTAAGTCCACTTCGATCAATAGCACATATATGATTTTCCTGGCCGTATTGCTTGTATGGCAAACGCTAATGCTTTTACTCTTTATGTGCTAGAAGGCATTTTTAGTGTCCTGCATCAAGTGGTGATGTTCCAATTCTGGAGCTTTGTAGAGGGTGAGTAAGTAAAAAGTAAAGTCGACGGGCGCCTAAAGTCGGTATCAGCCAGTCAGCGAGGGAGTCTATCCCCTTTTCAATAGCTCTAGACCAAGGAGATTGTTTTAGCTTCTGAGGTGGAGCGCCACACCTACCATCAGCTCCTTACTTTACCGCACAGATCCCTGTGCTACTCATACGCTGGGTTGGCGGGGACCGGTATCGAACTAGGAACCTTGTGGTTTCTAGCCGAACGCTCTACCGACCATATATTACCATTACTCCAGGGTCACTCTGGACCGGGGTGGTAGTACCTGTTAGGTTATCATCTATGGATTAAATAGATAAAAAAAAATGAGTTTAAAATGGGTTTTAAAAAAGATTGAATGCTCAACAAGAATGAATGAAACAAAAACGCCTTCGGGATAAGATAACCCAAAGGTTGACAGGCCATGTGAACTAACCAACCAACCACTAAACCAACTGTGAGAAACGACTACTTAAATAATGTGAATACAGACGAACAATGTACGCAATTCCCTAACCTCTAGGCATGAAATAATCATAGTCGGGTTGACGTGCCGTTGAAATCAATCAATTAATCAATCATTGCTCTTTTTCTTGGAATTTTTTTAGATGAGTCTTGTTAATTTATATCATTTGGATTATTCGGGCTATCTTAATCATCTTTATTGTTATCTGCGCAGTGTTTCGGACGATGTACCCCCAGCCTTCTTCAGATATTTCTTGTCGGACTCGGGAACCTTTTTGAACTCGGGAACCCCCTCCTCGAATTTGGGAACCGTCTCTCTGATTTCTGGAACCTTCTTGTCGTAATCGGGAGCCTTCACATAACTACCAACCTAATCCTTTATTAAATCTTTATTAAATTATCTGTTATAATTCCGTTATCAAATGGGCAGTTCTTGACTTCGCACACACGTGCGTGCACACACACATATACACATACATATACACACATACACACACATACACATATACACACAAACACACATACACACATATATTATATATTATTAGGGACACGAGAAGGTTCCCGAGTCCGACAAGAAATACCAGAAGAAGGCCGGAGCGCACATTGGTCGAAACGTTCGGCAGATAACAATAAAGATGAGGAAGATAATAATCCAAATAATATAATCATTGCTCTGTTTTGTTGGCATTGGATTGGTTTACGTTAAATTTTGACCGCTCAAAAAGGGGACATAATGATTACCATTAAAAATTAGAATATCGAATTTTCGTACAAAAATATAATCTAAAAATATCTATCTAAAATCAGGTATTTGTCCAAAGTTAATGAAACTTTATTTTATTAGTACTTATTTATTTATAAATTATTTTTTTAAATAGGTTTGGTGTGAGAAATATTATTAGAATTATTTTTATTTTTTGTCGGTAGAACCCGATTAATAATTCTAATAAGATAAAAAAAAAAACTAGGCTCTTCATTTTAACAAATAATTATCATTACTATGAATAAAGATATCTTAACATATTTTATGGAGCTATTACTTATGGTTTAACTAATAGATAATGGCTTGTTAGATAAGTTCAATAACCACTACACTCTGAAACACTTCAATAAAGTAATTAGATTGATAAAAAAAGAAAGAAAGAAAGAAAGAAAGGAAGGGAAAAAAAGAAGAGATAAAGGAAGGAAGAAAGAAATAGACTGGAATAGATACATACGATGTTATTACAGACAGTCAATTATAAAGCGAATAATGGAAAAGATAAAATAACAAAAAAATAATCTATAACACAGCAGACGTTCCGATGACATGTTACCTATCTAAATTACAGAGGTTTGTTTGACATTATAAGCAGGATTATTTTGACTGCGATTTTTTTTTTACAAGAGAAACGTCGAGTCGTTGACAGACACGCAAGCTATCAATAGCTCTCTTTTCTCTCTTGCTATCACGAGCGTTTTAACTTGCAATTTCACAAATTCAGGAGAACATGTCTGGAAGATCAATGACTACTTTCCACTGAGGCGATTTCGCTATGTAAAACCTGAGCCACGTTATTAGCTTTAATATTTAGAAAGAGAACAACCGAAAATATATATATCTATTAATATATAAAAAAAACAAACAATGGGAATCACACACACACATATATAATATATATATATATATATAAATATATATATATATATATGCTATTTTCAAAATCTACTGTATTTAAAAGTTGTAGTATCTATAAAATAGGTCTGAAATTTTTTCTTGGAATGTTTGTATTTATCTATTAGACTACACACACACACACATACACACACCTATGCATATTCTAGTTCCACTCCACACATATATATACCGGTCTCTCTCTTCTCTCTCTTCTCATCTACTGACTCTTCATCTCTGGCTACTCTCATCTTCTCCCCATCTCTCTCTCTCTTCATCTCAACATCCTACCTTTGCTATCATAGGGTTGTATTAACCACTAGGTTACATATCAATAGTGCACTCTTATTACATCAAACAGTTCTACATATAAATTATTTTGGATTAATTATTTACTCTACAAATCTTTAATAAGTTTTATATTTAGTTTAAAATGTATTGAGAATGCATAGATTATTAGCCAACTCAAAATTGTATGTTATAAACACTCACATAATTTCAATACATTGAGGTTAATTATATTTATAAATAATCCGCTTTTATTGTTATTGTATCATATATAGCGTTCGCTGTTTATTATAATATAGTATTATGTGAATATGGTTACAAAATGGTATATCATACCATATATAATTGTAATTTTCTATTAATATATTCTGCAAAAACTTATTTATAATTATTATAGTGAGTGTGTTGTGTGCGTAGTGTTGTTGCTGAGTGTGTTAGTGTTGTGTGTTGATGTTGGTGCAATAAAAGAGCGATTTTACCGTGATGTTTTCATAGATTTATCGAGTTCTCATACTCACTCACCACACACACTTCACCCAGTATTTTCTTTATAATTTAAATATGCCAAATAACAGTTATAAATTTTTATCATTTGTTGTCTATACTGTATATATACATTTATTTAAATATATTTATATTATAATATATATACAATAATTTTTTATATTATTATTTAACATATGTATATTAATTAAATAACATAATTTATCAACAACATTAGTATATCTATAGCGTATATATTATTTTATATTTAACTATGTTAAATATTTATATCGATCCTCGATGTAAACAGGTTTAGTATTCGATTGTCTCGATTACACCCATTATAAAATTGATGCGCAAGTTCTTCAATGCTTCAGTACCATGAGTTAGTCACATTAGTCGCGAGTGTTCAAAATATGATATAGAGATGTGAGGCACTTCGTCGCAATATATTTCTGTACCTCGTGTTAGATGTATTTTCCTCATGGCGGATATCAAAATACTTCGCGCACTCCTGCTCTCAAGAAAGAGCTAGCCTACAGCGTCAGACAATAAGCACTGTGAAACTAGATCGTCGGGTAGCCAGAATAATTAGTGTGCATCCACAGACACTGTTTGGACTGTTATCAGAGTACAATACGTTCACAATGTGGCATAAGACTTATGCTCCAAAGGCCACACACCCTTACGCTGCGAAATGGAAGGTGCATTATGACAGATCGATTCTAACGGATCATCCAGTCCAGGGCTCCTTAAACTGGCCTCGTATGCTCAATTTCACAAGTATGTACAATCCAACTATATGCTAAAGAAATACACTATAGAGGAATACTAGCATGATTGTGTCCATTAGATATAATGATAAGACGAATTAAATTACAGTACTACTATTAGCTAGCGTCTAAGTGGTGTTGAGTATTCCCAAGTGAGTAGAGAGATAATCTCTCATAAAGTATCCTTTGAATTCAGAGTATGAAAACATCTCTTTATTTATGTTCTAATGATTTTCAAGGATCTCAATAAGAATTCATCGAGCATGCTCTTGTCAAAAAGCAAGTTTTCACCTATGGACTATACTATGATGAACTTATGTAGATTGGCATTCAAGTCCCTAATCTTACGAACCATATATATTTTATGCCGCTGCTGCCGATGGTTAGATGAATTCATGATTCATTGATGAGCTTGGTCAATAGTTACATTTCTTTCTTTAGGAGTGGTTTTTTAAAGAAGTTGTTTCACAACCATGTTTGCGTATTGAATACAAATAATTTTTATAATATCATACGAGTACTAGTGTTATACTCATAGACCCTGACACATCTAGAGTGAAATGCTTCTGGAGCTGTGTACACTAGGGAGGTAACATGGACAAATAACAGGGTACATATCCAGCGCTAACTAACCCACAGACAACTTCGCCTCAATACATATTCAGAAGTACTGATTGAGTCCTACTCCAGAGAGACATGACCTTTGAGAGGGGAGAGTAGGTTATGCTTACATAATCTCTGTATAAGGTGATTATATTGCACGTATAAGCACTAATAGGCTAATGTCTCCTGTTATGAACCAGGAGCAGATAGAATTAAGTAATGCCCTTAATCATTGTTGTTAAATGTCTACTTTAATAATGTTACTCTCGATTAAATCTTTCTCTTGATAACAAGCATTAGGAAATAAAAACATGAGAGTGTATTGAATTATATATCAACAAATTTTCTAACTTTCTATATGTAATCTGCAAAAATACAATAATCAGAAACCGGAGTATATGTTCTCATGTTACGTATCACAAATCACTAAATTTTTGTTTTCATTTTGATAACATAAGAGCTCAAAACTGGTTGATAAGAAGCAAATTGGCTTGTTTGTCAAAACTTATATGTAGTACTCTCGAGTGCTTTATGACTTAATATATGTAGCCATCACATCTATAATATATATATATTAGTCAGAAATTAAATTATGATATAGAGTGAGTATGATAAATTTGTGACCTAATATAAGAGTATATGATATAATTGTGGCTGGTGGATAAAACGCCAGTTGTGGAATACAAGAAAAAGATATAAAACTTATATTTAAGACAGTTAATGTATACTTTTACCTAATTTGATGAATAGAGATTTTATGAGCTGCCTATGTTAATTATTCAACATGTTATTACATATCAATCACCTAAGATGAATATCTCCATTAAACTGTGTATAAACCACGAACCCAACCTGATATGTGTATTAAAAACTACATGCATTTTAGCACAAGATAAGCTGTCGATTATGTCTATCTTCTGCTTAGTGTGTCTTGATCGAAAAAATCAATCATAGAAAAATATAGATATTACTATAAGAAGCATAAATATGAACAATGTAATTTTCCTGAGCTCGATGTTACTTCAATGGCTTTTTGGCTTATAATGGAGATAGACCTAATGCTATGGCTGAGAGTACACCAAATAATGCCAGCTAGCTATAATTGGGGTTCTAGCAAAAGTCAACCTATAAGGTGATATGATTGCATAATTTGACAATTTCTTCTCTAAAAATGTTGAGACTCATACTAATATGCGTATAATAATAATACAATGCAGTCCACTTTACCTCACTGTCTAATAACATGTCTTCAAATCATTGATAGGTTCTATCACAATGAACTGTATACATATTATACACTTGGTATTTTAATGAGATGAAGTATCGTGATTCAAGCTTTTAGTACAATGGCAAAGATAAGATAAGAAAGCTAAACTTAGATAAGTTGACAATAATAAGGTATGAGCCTGACTTCAGAGATCGACGCTATAGTTCATGCTTCTAAAACTAAATCCAACATACTGAAATGTCTAATACAACATTAGGTGGCTAGACCATTGAGCCTCGTCTTTACAACTAGTAGCCACTAGTCATTCTATGAGACACCATTTCTACGAGCATAGTGCTACTTAATTATCTCCACTATGGTGATATGTGTACGTAGATTATAGCGACATAACTCCATATCTCATTACTTTCCTTCCTCTTCTCTCTGCTCTCTAACAATGTCAACAACTAACGACATACTTAAAAGACAAGGTCACATTAAAAATAGTTAGACGATTTTGCAGTCATAATAGTAGTAATGAACTTCCGTAGACTCTATATCGCTCCACGATCTAATAGCGGCTATGAGTTAAATTAATAGTACAGAAAGTAACTGTATTTAACTACTAAACGATAGCTTCTAATAAGCTATATATAGAAATAACTCCTACTTAGACCGTTAGAAATAGTCCCTACCTGATACACGCTAAATGAATAACATTCAAAGCCAGGAAACGCAAACCTAAAAGGTATGAGACAAAACATATTCTATACTAGGTCACAATAATTATAACCAAATATTAGTAGTAGTATCTATTGAAAAAAAAAGTATTATAAAGCAGCATGCTTATCTCCCCTTTGTTATGTATAGAGTTCATAATCTGCAAAATAAAATTTAATTTTCTTATTAAGCTATTCTTAGGAAATATATCAACTTAATTTTCTGTTCTATCTTTTCTCACACATACACACACAACAATATATATAAGTATAACCAACCCCTCTGCATGAATAGGATGAAGGTCAATTTCTAAGCAGAGTTTAACAGGTTTGATTTAGAGTTTTCCTTCTCCTAAACTGGTTACCTATCCAAGGTTAAAGAGCCAAAACAGTATGCATCTACTATTTAACTATAGCCAAGAGGAAGAAGAATATATATAGGATTCATAACTTCCAAGGGTATTAGCACTATGTGAAATGCAAACAGCCATGTCCAGATTTGAACTCAGGTCGACGCATCCAATTTCCTACGACTTTAAGCCATTACCACCAACACACCTCCATATATATGAAAGAACAAATATTCGAGGAAGTGTTTATTTATTATGCCAACATTTAACTATTTAAAAAAAAAATATTAGACCATCTTTATGGCCAATATTAAAAAAGTAATGTCATGATGCTTTATCCAAATATTATTTTCTAATTGATTGATATTTTCAAAATATAACATCACCTTTTAACATTGGCCTGAAGATGGTTTAATGATAAAAGAAACTGAAACATTAACATGGCATACTATCATCTATAAGATAAATACATTCTCTAATATTTTTTTTTTTTTCATATTCTTATATTTACATACTTTTGGCTTTATTTCCATTTTTTCTTTTCCAAATATATAGATGTGAGGCCATTAAGTCAAAAGCCTGACACAGTTATTATGCTGAAGTTTGATTTTCCCTATATGAGATTATATGAAATTTTCTCTGTATCATGTTCAAAGAATTAGGTTTAAGTGCATTAACAAAGAAGGAATCATGTTAAAAAAAAAGCTTGTTGTGCAAAATAAATACATTTTTTATCATTAGGCTAGGAACTTATTGATGTTTATACCTTACCGTGTGGTCCTAGTCACCAAATTCCTCAGATGTCAATCCCATTGATGAATTTATTAAACCAACAAGTTTACTCTGAGAAACTTCCACCATTTAATTTGCAGCAGATCTGTTGTTAATATCCTAGTATCAGATCCCAAGGGAAACCTTTAGAGGACCTGTAAAATTCATGCCTAATCAGGTAATCATAGCCTTTACATATATACAGATATGTGTATTTATCAGTTAAAATCCACCTCCCAGTTTGTAGGTGATGATGGCCGAGCAGTTAAGGAGCCTGACTGATGATGAATCGATCAGATTTCCATCCAGCTAGGGGTGGCTTGCAAATGTCTAGCCACACTGAAGAGACCTGATACATCCAAACAGTGTCTGTGGATGACTATATATGCTCCCCATCCCCTAGTGGGTTGAGCACTTTGGAGGGGATTTCGCTGCCAACTAAGCTTAAAATGGCAATGCTCACCTATAATATGGATGGAGCACTCTCTGACATGATGTGATATGTTGAAACATGATGTCTATGGATGAATATATATATATATACACAGATACATGTGTGTATAATATATATATATAATATAATATATATATATATATACACACACAGATACATGTGTATAGAAAACTGGAATTGGATAGAATTTAAAAAATCAAAATCCTAGAATATATAATGATGACAATACATATAAAAGTTGCATATTCAACCATTTTATCACACTTATATAAAGGAGTTGTACAATACAAAAAGGTTTAAATAATTAACCAATAAAAATTGTACTAAATTTGAGTTGCTAATATTATCATTCTCATATCATTTAACTAAATATAAAACTTTTAAAGTTTGTGAGTAAAAATAATCCAAAATAACTTATAAAACTTTATTAATAAACACTATTGTATTAACTATGGGTTAATACAACCCATGATAGCAAAGGTAGGATTTATTAGGTAAATAAATTAAAACATTTAGTCCCCTAAACATTACAAATATAATGACATCAAATACTGGGAGTAAGAGGGGGGAGGGAATAACCACTATTATTTTTGCATTGATTGCATTTGAACCTGATGTAATAATGCAAGGTTTTAGATTTTATCACTAGCATTGACTTTACCAATACTCTACTACTTCTCTTTATAAATTTAGTCATTTTCTGAACTAACAAAAAAAGTATTACTAGACTTACAGTCAATTCATGCTAAAAGCACCTGTTCTTGTCAGATCAATGAAATTAAGCAGAGATGAATCTGCTCAGTAATTAGATGGGTAACCATTTAGACACAGACACACAGACACACACACACATATAATGAAGTTGTGGTAATATTTTAAATTTTTTTCTACTCCCTCTATTTGAGATGTCACTATGTAATGTCTACAGAAGTGGTTTTTAAGCTTTTTAGAGCTGGGACCCCTTTCTATTTCGAGGACCCCCATATAAATAAAAATGAAAACAAATCACATAAAAATCAGAACAAAAATGACTCATTACTGACCCTATAGAGCTATTATATGTATAATGTACTGCTAAATATTTTGATATAGAAATGCATTGAAATTTAGAAAAAAGGCATTATCAGTATTCAGGAAGGAAAGCAAATATTACATTTTATATTCACAAAATACTGAAAACAACAAAACCAATTTAAATTAAAAATAAATAATAATATGGAGGTGCTTGTGGCATAATGGTTATCATCATAGGAAATGGATACAGCAAACAGAGTTCAAATCTTGGACAAAGCTGTAAATATTTTACATTCACTTGGGAAAGGTATGAATCCAGCTATTCTCCATCCAGCTGTGGGTAAATAATAGGGCAGACTGGACTCTTTAACCTTGGTATGGCAACCAGTCAAGGAGAAGAAAATCTCTGAATTCAAACCTGTTCAACTCTGCTTAAAAACTGACCGTGTCACATCCTACTCAAGCAGAGGGGTTGGGTAGATACATAAAAAAATAATAATCTTAATCACATAAACAATATGGGGTGGAAATCGTTAAGAGTTCCTGAAAGACAAAAGAAGATAGTTTTATATACCATATATAACTGATATATAATATATATATATATATGCTAAAATATATACTTGCATGATTTATCCAGATGTAGATAATTATGTCTTACTGACAGGTTTAACTGTCTTGTGGTCATAGACAAACATTACAAAGCACATACATTGGGGCCTGGTGGCATTTGAACACAGCTCCCCAATTCCATATCAAGAACTTTCATGACATCTACCTCTATATAAGAACTTAAATGATGAGGCCTTAAAATCAAAGGGCTTCCTTCTGCACATAAAATGCACCAATATAAAAGATGTTTATGAACGCACAGAGAAATGTATTTAACAATTTAAGAATGTGTCAGCTAATTAAATAAACAAAAACAAAATTCTCATCTAAAACATTCAAGTTTTAAGGAGAATGATCCATGTAACATTTTGAATCTTCCAATGTTAAATGACATTGTATTAATCAATACGGCAATAAAGAAACATTTACAATGAATAGGTCAACATGTACAATAAATTACTTTTATTAATAAAAGATATGACAAGTAAAAATCTTATAAAACAAACAGACAATTAAAAAAAAAGAAAAGAATACTGTCTCAAAAGGGAAAGAAAGTCTGGTCTTGCTTGAAGAAACATAGAAATCGTTATATATATACAGTATCACCCATAAATAAGTACACCTCTGATAATACTTTTATAAAAAATTAACTTTCTCTAAATCAAGGATATCAAGATTTTATCATTTCCAGTGAAACATTATAAAATAAAAATAGATATTAGGTATAATTTATTAACAAACCTTACAGTAAACTTTGTAACCAATGATGAAATTGAAACACCTAACAGAAAATAAAATTATATATATAATATATATGAATAAGGTGTGTACTTATTTTTAGAATGATGTATATTTATATTTTTGGTAACAGAGTTTGCTAATAAATAATACCTAATAATATCCATCATGATTGTATCATATTTCACTAAAAATGATAAAATTCTGGTATTTTTGGTTTAGAAGAAAATTAATTTTTCTAAAAGAATTGGAAGGTATGTAATTATGGTCAATACTATATATATATATATATATATATATATACACACACCAATTTTTGTGTAATGGAAACTTTAAAAATATATTGATATCTATAGACAAATTCTATTAAATAAATATTTAAAAAAAAAACTTCTATGGGCAAGAATAAGTCTAAAGAAAATTTGAATAGTTTGAAGAGAGAAACTTTTGGATAGCTGAATAAAAAGATTATTCTCATTGGATGTTACTTCTGTTTGGCTGAAGGCCAAGGTGCATAACAGTTTGACAGTTGAGTGATGTCAGTAGTGTTCATTTTACTGAGTCATTGTGAGTTGTGAGTGACAAAGTGAAATACAAAAATTACAATTCAAGTAACCAAAAGTTTATTGTTATAGTATTGATTGGATACAAAAATGTTCACTAGAAAAAAAAACAACAACAAAAAAAAAAAAAAACAGTTCATTATTATTATTATTATTATTATTATTTGATTCTTGAGTTTTAAGAAACTGCAAGTACCAGTTTTGCCATTGTGTAAGTAAACCAAGTATTGGTTTTGCCATTGTTATTTGCCAATAAAAAGGTGATAAGACCCTATCTCTCTCTCTCTCTCTCTCTCTTACTCTCTCTAACACATGACTGGAGTCTTGTGTCAAATTTATTACAGTTATCTTACTGAGTAATTGTAACAATTATCTTATTAATATATTCATATCTGGTGACTAAAATAACTAAAAGATCACATGTTTATAGAATAATCAAACTAAGTTCTAATTACCATCAAATTGGTAAGACACAGCAACAATTAATCATAACTGAATACGAACCTATCTTGCTGCAATACTACTGTAAAATGCCAGGGTATTGCAGCAAACTAAATTTGGAGCACCAGCAATTATGCAATACTCAACTTGTAAAATTTTATAAAACAGTAAAATTATTCCCTATTAGGGCCTTCATGAATATGAGCTTGTACCAGAGTTAACCAATACATATCTTAAATCCTATCTGTCTTTTTTAGTTATATAATCAGAAGCAACAAAAATGGTCCTCAAAATAATGACTATACATTTAAAACATTAATTTCTTTTGTCTAGATATTACTAAGCTTTCTCTTAGAGTGATACATCATTTTTTATACGTGACCAAGCAATATTCTGATCAGGCTTTCTAATATTTGTCACAAATATTAGAATTAAAATGGTTGAAGAACTAACAAGCCACATTTTATTCACTCTGACAATAAATCTTAGAATCGATACAAATAGCAAAAATTGTGAATTTTTCTGTAGCAAGTCAAAAGAACAAAAAAATTAAACAATGTCCGAAACACGCATAAGAGATTGTTGGTTCTTTATGGCTGACTGGATAATATAATTTAACCAAGAACATTATTTACTTCAAGCGTCATTGTAATATATATTTTCTTATTTCTATTTGATAGAAGAGATTTTCTTCTGACAAATGAATCTTCTGATTTGTTTTGACTTAAGGTGAAAGATGTGGAAGCTAATTTAATTTAAATCTGGTTGTGTAGAATAAGAAATTAGATAAAGTTAAAAGTAATGTTCTATCATTTTACATATATTTATTAAAAATAGGAGGCATTATAAAAAAAACAAAATTTTCTACCAAGATTATTGTAATGGATCATGTTGAATTTCCTTGTCTTATATAAACAAATGTCAGGAGAATCAAGCTATTAGAAGTTATATATAAGAAAAGACCCCTTGGTGCTTCCATTTTACTGTATACAGAAATGGGGTAGGTGGGAAACATGAATTTCTAGTTACTTTGGAATACAATACATTAATATACATATTTACCCAACCTCTCTGCCACAACAAGGATGCAACACAAGGTCAATTTTTAAATGGAGCTTAACAGGTTTGAATTCAGAGTTTTCCTCTCTTAGATCGGTTACCATACCAAAGTTAAAAACCTCAGCTTGCCTTACTATTTACCTATAGCTAGAGGGAGAATAGTTGGTTGCATACCTTTTTCAAAGCTATTAATTCTATGTGAAATGCATCTAGGATTTGAACTCAAGTAGCTGTATCCATTTCCTATGACGATAACCATTATATCAAGAGTGCCTCCAAATGATTAATATTGATATATGCACTTTCAAAGTTTACCTTTATTCAAAAACATTTATAAGTAGTTATAAATAGTTTTCTTAGAAAATACAAAATCCATTAGATCAAATATGAACTGTATAAAACTATAAGGACAACATTTCTAATATCAAGTTTTCAGTAAAATTATTTTGAAAAGATATAAAGTGAATTTCCAAGGGAGTGACAAGTATAGAACCATAAGGGAAAACCTGCTTATATCAGGTTTTGAGTAAAATTATTTTAATAAGATAGAAAAGGAATTTTTAAGGGTGGTGGCAAGTTTGCTCTCATAAAATCTTTCATTAAAATATCATTAAATCATCATGTCTTCTAATTTATGAGTTTATGCAGACTAATATTCCCATTTTTATTAACTTCCATTACATATTACTGCCATTAAGGTAAATAACAACATTATCTATTAGTATAAGATTAAAACCTTTTTTTTCTTACAAGTGAAGCAGGAATAAAAAAAAGATTAAAAAAAGACCAGAAACAGAAAACTAAGCAAATTTTAAAGCTGTCAAACATAGTGGATAATTTGGCGGGGAAGCAATTATGATGGGTATGATGGGTATTTTTGCTGCAGATGGCTAAGCTATTCTTTAAATTGGTGTCTCTGAAGCATTTTCTTCAGGGGAGAAAGGTACTGTCAGTCAAAAATAAGAAAAGGAAAGAAGAGAAAATACTAAAAGGGAATTCCTTAAGTTATTTCTTATACAAATATTCAACTGCAAATCTTAGAATTTAAGTCAAGAATTTTATGACCTATAAAGAATGACCATGTACAAAAGCAAGGCATGAGAATATATTCACCAAAATTACATCACAAGAGATGTTTTCATTATTTAATTCATTGGATTATGCTAGTCAATCCATCTGTTTGTTTTTCTGTTTGTTTGTTTCTACAATAGGTATGCTTAGCATAATGGATACCATTGTAGGAAATAGAATCGACAACCAGAGTTCAAATCCTGGATGAGGCTGTTTGCATTTCACTTTTTTGCTAACAACCTTGGGAAAGGCATGAATCCGTCTGTTCTACTCCCCAGCTATGGTCAAATAGTAGGACAGACTGACTCCTTTAGCTTTGGTTTGGAAACCAATGTAGGAGAAGGAAAACTGAATTCAAACCAGCAGTACTCTGTTTAAAAATTGACCTTGTGCCATATCACCCCATGGCAAAGAGGTTGAGAAAATACACACAATAGTGCCATATTTAGCAAGATTATTTGTCTGAATTTTCGAGATGAGACTTGATGTGTAGAATTTTGATTTTTCGGACTGTTGTCCTCATCTTTATTGTGGTATGTAAAATCGCATTTAAACTAACTCTGGGTACCTCTACAACCGAAACCTTGTGCCAAACTAAGCTAAGTTTAATAAATAACTATTGGTCTATATCTTTAAAAGGTTTTTTTTTTTTTTTTTTTCAAAAAGAACATGAATACTGTCCAGCTCATAAAATGCTTCTCATATATATATATATATATATATATATATATATATATAAAACCTTGAAAAATAGGCAACCAAAATGATGAAAGTGAATTTATTGTTATTTTTCTCCAAAGTCACTAAATACAAATATAAAGTCTGTTTTTTTTTCTTGAAAGACCCAAGAAAAAAAAAACCAAGGTTTTCAATATAATAAAAAAGGTTCCTTAATTACATATTCACAGTGAAGACTTGAAATTCCAATCATTAGTATGCAAACTGCAATCCAAAGATGTGTGTCTAGTAAAAACACAATAAAATGAAAAAACAAGAAAAAACTGCATGTGACAAAACAACCTCAGAAAGAATAAGATACAGAGTTTTTAATTTATACTTTTTATTTTTCTTATTATTTACAGTTTATTAATTCTCTAAGTAAAATATCACATTCATTACATATAGTAAGATTGTAACAGATTTCAATAAAAGTTTCAGTGTATTTTGTTACAAACATTTGTGGAAATAATATATAAATTAATTCTATGAAATCTCTTTAAAATACACAGTTTTATTTTTCATTTTTCAAAAATTAGATGTTAAGAATATTTACTTTTCTCTAAATATAAGTTCTTAATCTGAACTAATAATAATAAAAAAATAATTCTGTCATGAATTACTTAAACTTTTATCATATCTTAATTTAACCAAGAGGATTTTGTTGTACTTTGCATTTAAGATGTAGGTTGTCACATAAAACTTTGTCTGAACCCAAACAAAATACAGCTTACAAAATTATAGTTTTAGTTTCAACAATTCTATAGATTACGATTACTGTTAAAGATATATTTGTAATTAGCTAATGCAAAATATTTCCTTTTTGTTCTTACATAAGAATATAAGCAAAAATAAAGAAATGAAATATTAAATTTTATTTAGCTGATAGGTTGCTTTTTTTTGTTTAAAAATTTTTTTATTTGTATATGTGAAGAGCTCTTCTTTAAATCTAAGTAATGATTTTTAATTTCAGTTTAATTATTATACAAGATTTATTGGAGTATATAAATAAATGCTTAAGTTACAAAAGCGAATTAATTCCTCATATTGTAATATTTAATGAGTGCCAATTGATGTGTTAATTAACAAATGGCAGAATATTGCTAAACAATTAGCATAATACATATATAAAGATTTTTACTTAAAAAAAATTCAAAAAGGGAATGAAACTGAATAGCATTTTTTGAAATACTATATTTTTTTGTAATAACAAAAGACCAATATGGTAAGAATAAAACTGATAAACTATGATAAATACTAGTTTATGATTAATTTTAATGGCATGTTAAGCCATCAAGGATTATTTTATGTCTTAAAGTTAGGGAAATCTGTTTGTATTTACATTTTTAAGTAGTTGCTTATCAAGAGGTTTTTCTTTTTTGAACATGATCCAAATATAACTAATTTTTTAATCAGATCTATTTATCTCATAGACATGGAAATACTAGCTTAGCAATGCTGTCAAAAATAATGCAAACATTTAATATCTCGGACATAAAAATAAGTAAAGATATAAATTAGACAAATTGAATAATATTAAGTGGTCTAACTCTTCTATCTTTGAAGTAGCTAAATCATATATTGAAATAACTTCATGTATTATATTAGGTTTCAAAAATATTTTATTTGTTTGAAATTTAATTTTAAAATATTCCACTGACAATTCCCTTTGAAACTTTTCACAGAATTTGTATTTCTGATCAGATGAATATAATCTACCACCTATGCAGTATGATATACATAGAACGAATGGGTTAATAACCTATTTTTTTAATCAAGCCCATGAATTATCATTATAAAAGTTATAGAATATGGAGGCTGCAAAATGCACATCTTATCTGATCGGTTGGCAAGCCCCAACAAAACTGATCTTTTTGGTGTTGAAAAATTATTCTATTTTTTTCATTTTAAACTTTATTCATTTATTAATCCCCACAAAGCTAGTAAACATTAAATCTATTAACTTCCCCATCAACTATTCTATATTTAGTTTTATTGCTTGTATTGAAAAATAAATAGAATACAGTATTCTGTCTCCTTAGTCAATGTTATATATTATTATACTTAATATGACTTTGTATCATTTTAAAAGTTGTCAGACAGTAGGATCTCTAACTTTTACATGTTTTCTTCAAACCAGGCAAATATTTTTTACATATTAATTGCAATAAGATCATGAGCAAAATCAGCCAAAATATCAAATTATAATTTTGCACATCTACATATATATTTTGAACAGCCTAGTGTGCAGACATAGGAAGAATCATGTAATATTCTACAGACTTAAAATATGCTGACTGTGTCCTTCAACAAAAAAATAAGTGTCCTGGGTATGACACAACTAAAACTGATGGTGAGGCTCTAGTCTGAAGATCTGGGGAGTGTGGAGTATCTCTTCATTGCTATGACTCCCAGGTCCTCTATGTTAGGGTTCCATCTAAGAGTCCAATAAATCAGTTTAAAAATTGTTTGTATTCAATAGGAATATTTAATGCATATAACTGTAAATTAAAAATAGTTGCTATAATTTTTTTTACTTAGGATTATTATTAGTAACTTGAAAAAATATATTTGATAGGTATACTTGAAACCATACAACTGTGTTCAAATTATTTGCATTAGATAGGAATACTTGATATCATAACTGTATGCAAAAAAAACTCTTAAAAACAACTAGACATAAAATGTAAATATAAATGTACAATGAATACAATTCTCTAACCTAAAGTGAGTTGACATGCTGTTAAAATCAATCAATCACTAAAACTGTCTTTGTACAGATTATACATTTTCTTGTACAGTTATTTTCTGTGATTAACTGTACTTTTAAAATTATGAATTACAGAATTGAGTTGTTCAATACAAAATCAACACAGCTATAATAGTTCCTCAGTACAGAGTGGGATGAGGAAGGAAACATGTATTATGACTATCGAGTAAATTACTGAAGGGTAAAACAAAATGCTATAATGATAGAGATACATCGACATGGATGAAAGCAAAACAAATCTGTCCAAAAATTATAATAACAAGTTCCAAACAGAAAATATTGTTTTGCTTTTCTTCATTTCTTTGATGAGGTGTAATTGTTTTCACATATGGATAATCTCAGACTATTCTCTTATCCAAGAATAACAATCAAGAAAATGGCTCATACATAGTAGAGATTAATAAAAACAATGTCTAACTTCTTCAGGGGAAAAAGAAAAACAATTCATTTAAAAAACACTGTAATTTCTTTCTATACCAATATTAAAAATTGGTTTAGATATTAAATATACAACATTAATTTACGATAAAATTCAATTCTAATTTTTTAAATTTAGATACTTACTATTTAAATAGGTGTGGATAGTGTAATGGTAACAATATGGTAAATATAACTGGTATGCCAAGTTCAAATGCTGGATTATCCTTGAGAAAGGCATAAATCAATCTCTTCCTCCTCAGTTATCAATAGTAGGACAGACCTGACACTATTTGAGAGCAGCCAGTATAGAAGGTGAACACAGTTTGTGTTCATTTGTGTAGGTAAATACAAACTTTTTCAACAGGTTTGCTCATTTCATTTTCTAAGCCAACCTTCAGCTTATTTACCAACCCCTCGACCAGGAGCAAAATGTGACACAAGGTCAATTTTTGTAGAGTACTGGAGAACCTATTAATGTAAAGGGGCATAAGATAGAAAAGTTAATATTTTTTAAAAAATATTTGGAGAATTAAATACATTCAAATTCAAGATGAAATTGAAAAATGAAAAACACCATAAATATATGGGAAGAAGTTGAAATTGATGGTAGTTATTATATCATCCTATAAACTGCAATGATGGAGTGATTAGCATAACAGTTATTATCATAGGAAATGGATCAGCAACCTAAATTCAAATCCTAAGCTATTTGATTTCTATGCTAATCTCCTTGGGAAAGGTATGAATTCATCCCTTCTCCCTGCAGCTATTGGTAAATAGTAAGGTAGACTGCCCTCTTTAGCTATGGTTAAGCAATTAGTCTGTGAGAATATTAGCCAGTCGTGGTTAAATTATACCTGATACATTTACTTAATGATTAATCTGAACAATAAAAAGAATTAAAATCCTAATAAAATAGAAACTGTAAAAATATTGTTTATAATATGATTAACAGCGTAAAAGAAAAATCATTTAATTGTTTAGCTGAACATTAGCCCAATATAGCAAGGCGTGGATTATCTGTTTCTGAATTTGTGTGTATGCACAAGTTAATCCAAGAATAATTTGACAATTCTTACTTCTAAAATTTGGCAGATGGATTTACAGGGTGAATGTTAAGTAATTATATTTTGTGATCTTTAGCTTTCAAATTCATGACAAGCTGAGATTTTCATTTTCATTTCTTGTTTCTTTAATGATAAGAGACAAATATAGAAAGGTGAATTTTATTCAACTCTTTCCCGTGTTATCATCTCAGTGTTATTATTTAGTAAATAATTATTTTCAGGAATTATTTATCATTTATAATATATAGAATGAAATTAATCTATTATAATTATATATTATGTTCTTAATGATAATTATTATTGCTTCATTCATAACTAGCAGTGGCTACCCGGCAAAGCCCGGGTAGAGGAGAAAAAACGATGGTTTAATAATCATTTGCAGATCTATTACTACTGAATAGCGAGTTCAATTCCTGCAGGATGACTCATAAAAATCACCACGTAAAAAAGATCTTATTTTAATCCGGCCTGGTGGGAAATCAGGGAATTTTTTTTCGTCAGAGTAGAGGGAATGACATCACATAATGATATACTAAGAAATTTTAATTCAATGATTAACTATATTTTTTAGATATAATATAAATGATGCGATTTGCTAAATTTCAAATTAATATTTCAAAGCAAAAAAAAAAAAAAAAAAAATTAAATAAAGTAATCAAATCAATGTAAAACGATAAATAATCTTAAAAAAAATAACATTATTAATTCAAAGCGTAGCCGAGCGAATATCAAATTATACTATAATAATTTGATAAAAATAATATACTATAAGTATAGCCTAATTCTAACCCACTTACTCAATTGTCTCAGGTATTTCTGTAAAATGTAATGCATTTTATACGTAATCTAATGGTATTATTTCTTGTGCGCTATTCTGTATTAGTATCATGATTTTATTTGTATTTCTAATATTAAAATAAATAAATTAATACAATTATTTGTATAACCAATGGCTAATATAAAAAATAAAACATGTTTGTTTACATTTATGAACACCAGTACATAACTATGTAAATTTTAATTTTTAAATAAAAAAGAGCACAGCCATGAAACGTCTGTGAAAAAAAAAAAGAAAAAAAAAAAGCTAAAAATCTAAACTAATCTTAGAAAGAATGATTGTTCATCCTGTACAATGAAATATTTACTACAACTTTGAATAGTAAAAATGCAGATTTAATATGAAAAAAATGAAAAGAAAAAATTGATCGAGCTTCCGTTATTCATGTTTACTTTTTAGTGAGAAATGCTGAAAAATGGCAGAGTATAATTTTAGCGTATAATACTATTTAATTTTTAATTTTTAGATGTAAGCGAAAATAATTCAAATCATCATTATCTATGCTCAAGAACCAAGTCCTGGTGATATTTAATGTGTATATATATATATTTACTTTGTCGTTAATTGTCTTATTTTTGAAGTTTCCTCCGGATATACAGATTCACACAACTGTCCTTTATATATGTATAGATAGATAGATGTATCATATTTGCAATTAATAATAACATAATAGAAAGTTAAAATGCTTTTATATTAATGCATTTTAATATAAATAGTTGTAAATGTCATACAATATCAATAATTTTAGTATGTAATTTAAATAAAAAATAAATTCAATTTATAAGCATTATATACTTATTTATTATCATTGTTGTTATATATATATATATATATATATATATATATATAAATTAAAAGTGAGACAATGATAAAAAGGGGAGATTTTAATTTCTTTTAATTTTTATATGCCTCTGCTGGCCAGCATTTGAGCACTTTTTGGTCGTTTATATATATATACATATATATAAAAAAGTAAAGTAAAGTAAAGCCGTCGGGGCAGCCTAATGTTGGTATCAGCCATGCAGCGAGGGAGACTATCACCTTTTCACTAGCGCTAGACCAAGGAGATTATTTGTAGCATCTGAGGTGGAGCGTCACACCTACCATCAGCTCCTTACTTTACCACACAGATCCCTGTGCTACTCATACACTGAGTTGGGGAGGGCGGGTATCGAACTAGGAACCTTGTGGTTTCTAGCCAAACGCTCTACCGACTGAGCTAACGCGGCCCTTATATATATATATATATATATATATATATATATATATATATACATACACACACACACACACACACACAAAATTTTTTTAAATGTACCTGGTGTTTTATAAAAATTTACATTTTTGTAATCTTGACCAATTCTCGTTCAAATGATCTCAAATTCTAACAGCATATGTAGAAACATCACATAATTCTATGTTTATGCTTTTTCATTTCAAGTATATGTGTGTGTGTGTGTGCATATATTTCTATCTAATACAAGTAATTTACACACACACACACACACATATATATATATATATATATATATATATATATATATATATAAAAGAGAATTTAAGTAATATATAGATGACAAATGAATGTGCCCAGCCCCTGTTTTGTTTGGTTTGGTGAAATCTTTTGTCTGTCAGTCTTAGTACTTGAGTGAATTTTTGTCATACATGTGTTTTTTTCTGTTTCAAGTTCCTTTTGGCAAGTGCAGATTGGTTAAATGGTTGCCATTATTGATATGTCAGCAATGTTTGCTTTAAACTTTAGTTATATCTCTGAATTGTCTGTTATAGAAAGCATTTAATGAAAGAATGTAGAGATGTTTGTGTGTGCAAAACCCTCTGTCTTACTAACCCATAATAATTCTTGTTGAAAGACACAAGCCAAAAGAATCATAAGAGAATATACACACCTACTCTTTTATTTGGAGAAAAAGAATAAAAATAAAATTTTATTTGTATTGTTAACAGGTGAAGCTGAAACATTACTCATTACATATTTTGCTAAATTTAAACTTGCAACACTTTAAAAAAAATGTTTATGTTTTAGAATGCCAGGAATATTTCTGTTCTTCTTAAGAAAAATATGAAGTATAAAAATACATTTATATTGTGCAATTAAACATATACCAGCTATGATTTGTAAGGTAATGATGTTAATTCAAAATCTTTGAAGGATATACGAAAAACAACAACAGTTCAAGTAAACTCACATGTGTTATTCACACTTAAAAGATAAAATTTTATGATCAGAACAAAACTAGTATTAACAAGATATTATAAAGGACTAATGGAATTGAAATCTAGTGAAACTTACTTGAAGGTAATTTTAATGGACATTAAACTTGATGTTATATCTATATCATATTATTATTTATATTATAATTAATGACAAATAGATAAAAGGAGGTATTTGAAAATTAGCATTTAATAGTTATCTTCCTTGATTAGTTGGTTTTATGGCATGCCAACTCTTCTTGGTCTATATAATGCCCAAGTCTGTGTTTTTGCAAGCAATTATATGTTTAAAAGTAACAAACGATAATAATTTGTACACAATTATATGGTTTCAAGTAAGCATTCCTATTTTCAAACAGAATCTATTTGACCTACAGATGAGACCCTAACAGGTACAACCATTGCGGGTCAAAGTGGACTTGGGAGTAATGGCCATACTTCCAAATGCAATTTAGTGTGATACCCAGAACACCTATTTTGGGGTGGTGGTGAATGGAGGATGTCTTACCCAACTACAGAGGATACAGTTGGTATTTTCTAAGTCCTGCAAACTGGGCAGTATTTCCCTGAAAAAATCATAATGATTGTGAGGAGCATGAATGAAAACTCCAAACTATTATTGAACTGGAAATTGCTTTATTCACAAAGTCAGGGCATTTTAACAGTACTTCACTAACAAAAATCTTGCTACAATGTGCCATTTTTACTGTGTTATGTATTTATCCAGCCTCTCTGCCATGAGAAGGATGTGACACAAGGTCAATCAATTTTCAAGCAGAGTAAGGTTTGAATTCAGTTTTTCTTCTCCTAGACTGGTTGCTTAACCAAGGCTGAAGAACCCAGTCTGGCCTACTATTTACCTATAGTTATGGAGAAAACAGATGGATTAATACCTTTCACAAGGGCATTAGCATGAAGTGAAACAAAAACAGCCTCATCCAAGATTTGAACTCGGGTCATCAATTCCATTTCTTTTGATGATAACCATTATATTAAGCTGTGTTATAGCAACATAGAAAAATTAGGACATTAAAATATAGATTATATACTTAACATGTATCATAAAAGTCATTTCATTCTTGCACTTGTAAATGGTGCAAGTGATATTATTGAAGTAAACTGACATCTTTACTTTGAAAGGCTTTATCACTCAACTTATTTATAAAAGAATTCTTGCATCATCTATTCAAAACATCTGCAGTAAATATGGAAATACCTAAATATGAAATTTTTCCTTTGTGAAACTAATACTTTTTAAAAGTTTTCTCAACTTTTCACTACTAAAGTGAAAAATCCATGTGTATAAAATAGGCAGTAAATGCATAATGTTTATAGAAACGAAACAATGATATGAAATGTTAATTTTCTACAAAATATCTGCTTGGCATTCACTATACTTATTTGAGAAGGTTTTATACTATATATATATATATATATATATATATATATATATATATATGTGTGTGTGTGTGTGTGGTGTGTGTGTAATCCTAACCCAACAAAAGCAGTACTTAGTTTTTTTTAGAGCAATAACCATAAATTTAAAGAAGAAAAAAAAATTCCTGGACAATCTACTATTGAAAAATAACTTTAGATTAGCATTTGCACACTGAATGTCACTTTTAAATCATCTTGATTCTTAATAGGATGGAATAACTATCAAAATGCTAATTGGAATCAATCACTGCTTTCTAAACAGAAGCCTTAATATCATCATGGACCACTTAACTATGAAATGCTAATTAGAATCCTTCACTCTTTTCTAAATAGAAACAGCAATGTCAAATCTTATCCTTGAAATGAAGTTTTAGCTTAGGAAACAATAAAAAGTTGAAATTTTGGTGCATATAGAGAGTGCTAAATTTACAAGATCTTGTATTTTGCCAAAAACTGCGGTTGAAAAAGTATCACGACTGGCTTCATAATTCTTTTTCAAATAGGTACTGACTCATTGAGACAACTGTCTAGACATCGAGACATCATCAATTTATTATATAAGTTCTGTATACATCATTAAAAATTTCAAAAATCAAAGTCTTGATATACTTTTTCATCACACCTAATAAGTCTCAACACTCCTTAACTTTGACTAATTCAAATTATTCAGTTAATATTATGTTGCCCTCGCCCACTAATTAAGTATTTCTTAACTGAAAAAAAAAAAATGTAAGGACATATGTATATCTTGAGAGAGAGAGAACTGTAATAACAACTTTACTCATGCTGTCAAAAACAAAATGATAATATCTACAGTAATTTTGCAATTGTATCATATTCACTAGTTATTCTGTTTGATATCATACTAACACATTGCCTTCTTACATGATATAGATGCTTCTATTTAGAAAGGAGTGAAGGATTCTTATTAGTATTTTCTAGTTATTTATGTATGGGTAAGTATTTCTCTGTAGAATCAGAGTATCTGTACACTTTGTCTAGAATCAGAATTTGTATATCCTTACCATCTGTCAAGAATCAGTGTGATATCTGTGTCTTCTACCCATCTTAATATTTCCATGATAGTTTTACCATGTTATTCAAGTTGTAGAATGTTGGTATAATGGATATGTAATTTGTTTGCATACCTCCAGATAAATGGTTCAGATCAGGGTAGAACTCACTTTTTAATTGTATATGCTTTAGTGTGACAGAATTTTTTGGATAGAGAAACATTCTGGGTAAGTCACACTGTTTATTATTATTATGTCGTATTTTTGGGCATTATTCCCCTTGGACATGTATGCAATGGTATCACAAAAGGTAGCATCAAAAGTTCAAGCTTCATTTGGTTTGTGTACACAATTCAAATTCCCTAAAGCATTAAGTAGCACTTTGTATATCTATTTTGTATTTTAACTATTGTGATATAATTCAATTTCTATTCTGAAATATCTTTGATATTCTGTGTGATTTCACCTTATATATTTTAATAATTATATATATATATATATATATATATATATATATATATATATATATATATAAAAGTAAATATTAGAGTCAATCTTGTGTCATAAGGAAGATTTCTTCTCTGGACTTTTGGATTATATATATATATATATATATATATATATATATATATATATATATATATCCTACCTCTGTCCTGTCAGAGTGGTTACATTTAATAGATAAAATGCAAATGTAACAACCATGATGGAATATAGGTAGTACCTACTAGCATAATACCTGTCAAAAATGGATGGGATTATTTACATATGGATTAGTGCTTGAACCTAGGATCAGAATATCTGTGCATATCTTGGAGTAAAATGTCACTTCTTGGCCCTCTGCTTAGGATCAGTAGAATCTGTGAATTCTGCCTAACCTGGGATTTCAAAAGTTAATTTTATCATACTGTTTAAGCAACAGTACATGGGGGCATAGCGGATATATCACTGCATACATCCAGGTCAGATGTTCACATTAAGCTAGGATTCAGTTCAATATTTCTGCTTTGGATCAAAGTCTAGAATCTGCAAACTCTACCAAACTTAGTATATCCAAAATAGATTTACAATGTAATGTCTATTTGCTTTAGAAGTTTAAAAATACACATAGAGCCACCCTCAAAGACAAAAGGCATAGGAGGAAAGACTGCAACACTGCATCATCAAATCCTGACCCAGGCCTTCAGCAGCAGTCACTGAGACTGTGCCTGCCTGTCCCACATTGTCAGCAATGAATGTTCCTGCAGTCAGCATGGACCCCTTCTTGATCTTCATTCACAAAGCCAAGCCATGGATGAATATAGACAGATAAACAAAGAAATATCCAGAAAAAGTCACACTGTTCATTATCATAAATAATTGTTCATCTGACTGAAAGTTTCATCCAATGTATTCGTGGTAAAGAATAGAAATAATGGCTAAATGATATATGAAAGAAATTAAAAAATGAAATTATATACATCAAATTTTAAAAAGTTTTCTGAAAAGTTATTTTTCTTTTTATCATCTCGAGAATAAATAAATCAGAATTTTAGAGATATAATGTTGATAACTGTAATAAACAAACACATACAGTTAGTCTTAAGAAAGTTTTATTCTACTTAGAATATGTTATATATTGTACAAACGGAAATATGAATTTCCGGTTTTATTAAACAAAGAAATATAACAACTTCCTGTTATCAGATCAAGAGATAAAAATGTGTAGGAGTAGCTATGAATATAAAAGAACCGAGGGCTCGAGACAGGTCAGTCGTCAGTCAGCCCCGGAGGCAGTCAGCCGGAGAGAGAGTGAGGTGATCGGGGTCAGTAGTCGGGAGAGTCGATGCGAGTTAGTTGGCCGAGCGGGACCTCGTGTAGTCGGTGTTGGAAAAGCTAGCCTTAATATTTATCAACTGAAAAAGCTTGTCACCCAGAAATTTAATCAAAGGACCGAAAGTCTAAAGACTGAATATATTAATTAAACTGACCCTCTCTCTCGAAGTTAAGAAGCTTGAATTTATTTCAATAAACTTCTGGAGGATAACTTTGGTGTTATTGTCATCCCTTACAACGAAGATAAAACTATTGCAATTTAGTACCGTGACGACGCGCTATGCAACAAATACTGTTACAGTTTACTGAGAGTTTATATACTCTCAGAAATATCAAATAGTTACACAAAGGGGAGGTAATAATAAAACAGGGGAAGTAACTCTCAATTACATATTACAATAACAAAAGTTAAAAAATTATTAAAAGAGATATAGAATTGTGCAATATATCTTTATCTATCAAAATATATCTTTGTTTTTTTTAAATAATAGATCACTTATTTTTCTAAGAATGTAGCTCAACTTCTTGATTTTAGACAGTAAACTAAACAACTTGTGAACCTCTTACATGATAATATATATGCTTCTATTTAGAAACGATGAAAGATTCTAATTAGCACTCCCTGGTTATCTTGTTTATATCAAGAATTTGGATGATTAAAAAAATTACATTCAGTGAAAATGTGAAAAAAGTGGTTACCATCTCACCACATGACTAACTTAAAACATACTAACACTATAAATCAGATAGATTAGCCATTTTTCTCAAATTTCTTTCTGATGATTAAGCGTTTCATATGTAACTTCAAGTAACCAATTTTAAGAGTTCATAATTCTTATATATAATAAAATTCAAACATTAATTTCAACTGCCAAGTTCACATTTTCAGGATCATAAACAGGAGGGGGTAATAGACACAGTAAGTTCAATATTGAAAAATTTTCATTATCACCTGAGGATAATGAAAATGTGTTTCAATTTAGATATTTAATATACAAATAGATCTATCTTTGATATTGGGCACTGTTACACGAAAGACTGACAGATTACTATGTTGTCCTTTATATATATATATATATATATATATATATATATATATATAATAAATAAATATGTATATTTTACTAGCTATTATTGATAATTAGAATTAAATTGATAACAATAAAGAAATGAGAATTAAGGAATAAATACACATGTGGAACAATACATTGGTTTTTCTCAGTTTTTGCGTGCAGGCCGCATGCAAAAATCGAGAAAAAAATAACGTAGCGTTCAACCGTTATTATCTGATAAATATATTCAATTTTAACTGAGGAATTACATCAACTTGGTTAATGTAGAGTGGGGTCCTGAGGAGATCATTTTTTGATTGAAACCATGGTAGACCCTTTATTTTCCATCTAACAATAATATTATTAGTATTATTACTGCTCTATATTTTTAATATATTGAGCACTTTTGGATTATTTACTGACGCCACTGTGATGAAAAGTTAAAGCGGCAATCCGATACTATATGTATATATATATATATATATATATTTTTAAGAAATGTTTTTTAAAGTTGGGCGTTATTACGAAGCATTAAAAATATATAAATGAATGAACTCGATATTATGGAGTATTGGATTCACTTATTTTTTTATTATTTTTTGTCATAAATTTTCAGGTTCGTTAGATACCTTTATCAAATGAATGTTATTACTGTTTAATGGCTTCCTTGTCTCTATTGTTATTGATTAATATATATTAATATATAATATATATATATATATATATATATATATATATATATTAATGTTAATCCTAATGAGTCAAATATACCTACTAATAGTTTCACTTACTAGCTCATCAGGGCAAGAATCTGACTAAAAAGACTTGGAGCAACCATACTTTTATTAGTAAAATCAGTCTTGGTTCACAAAAATATGGACAAACTCCATCTCCTGAATTAAAGTCAAAGCAAAAGTATTAGTAGGTATATCTGACTCATTAGAACCAACATTACTATTTGCTCTACTTAGGTATCAAGCACTCTTTACATTTTAGCTTTAGACAATCATAATAGCTTATATATATTAATAGGGTAAGCAAGAAATTAAACAGGAGGAGTATTTTCTACAGCTGGATTTGATGCCAGTGAAAGAGTTAAATATATTCCCATGTGAAAACAGTTAAAAGTCAAATTGTTACCCAATTGTCTAATACTATATATTTCTTGCATTATTTCATGTCTTTCTTTTTTTTAGGCATTTATTAGAAGGGAGAGGTGTGGTAGTTGGTGTATGACTGGTTACACCAACATTATATTGTTTCATAGCAGCATTCTGTGCTCAGCAGGAACAAAAACAGCATAACATGAACAGAGGGGAAAAATGGGGACAATATCAATGTTTTGGTAATTGTCCTTCAAGATATTTTACTTAAGACTCCAATAGGAACTGATCAAATTACGAAGAGAAATTTGATGCAAACATTTTGTAAATAAAAATCTGAATGTATCATCTATCAAACAAAAGTGACTTTTAATTCTTTTACTAAAAAAATTCTTTATAGAAAGAGATAAAAACATAAATATATAGATGATTCAATACAAAAATCATTATGATTTCAACTCATTGCCATTCTAAGTTTTAGTACAAATAATTTAAAGCCGTTATTCAAGTACGAGTGTTGGATTTCTGGTTAGCAATAGTTATTTACTAAACTTATCTTAGTTGTGACACAGGACAAGAAATCAGATGCATCAAGTGAGAACTGAAATCACTAGTAATTATTTACCCAAACCTCACTGCCATGGGCAAGATACCACGCAATGACAATTTTCAAGTAGAGTACAGCTGGTTTGAATTCTGAGTTTTCCATCTGTTGTGAGGTGTGGTTTCGTATTCTCTGTTGTAGTAGTATCAATAATTCTTCGAGCGTAATCGTAGCTCAGGTCTTAGCTTCAAGTAGCTAATTTCATACCAGTCCTCTAAACTGTCTCTATATATCTCCTGCTGTAATACACATATGTAAATGAGATAACACGCCATTGGCTATCTCACTACACCATCTATTAGTCTTGTTTCCATATCAAGGTTAAAGAGCCTAGTCTGCCTTACAATTTACTCATAGTTGGGAGAGGGTGAAAAGACGGATTCCTGCCTTTCCTAAAGGCATTAGTCTTAAGTGAATTGCAAACAGTCTTGTTCCAGGAATTAATCATTAACCATTGCATATTATGATGCACCTTTTTCTGTTTGGAAATTTAAATAAAGTACAGAGTTGATATTACAATGTTTTATTTTTACTAGTTCTAATCAAAACCAATCAAAATAATTTAAATAGTAAGCTTTAAAAGCTGCTATTAAATTATTGTCCTTTTTGTAAATAATAACTTTTTAGATGGGTAATCAAAAATAAAACAAGAGGAAATAGAGATATTATGTATATGTATATATTATATAGATTATAATTGCTGATGGTCCACTCTAGCTGAGAACCATGTTGTCTTCTCCTTTGAAAACAACCGCAGGGCCATCTTCAAAGACAAAAGGTACAGAAGAAAGAACTGTGACACTATGCTATCAAACCCTGACCAGACGTTCAGTAGCATGCACTGCAATCATGCCTATTTGTCTCACATTAGCCTTGTCTGTCACAAACATGCTTGCAATCAATTGTAGACCACCTTCTTCTTTTGTTCACAAAGCCAAACAACTATATATATATATATATATATATATATATATATATTATATATATATATATATATATATATATATATATACACACACAAGAAATCATGAGTTTTATGTAGGATGAAATCGAAGTTCTAAAAATAATCAAAAGCAGAAAAGCTGAAGTATGGAAGACAAGGAAATTTAATGACATACTTATTTGATTATTAATGGAGTGTATAAATAAAACAATAATAGAGTCAAAAGGCTGTATCATTTCTTTCCCAATGTAAAGATGAAAGTGAAAAGATGGATTCATGCCTTTCCCAAAGTAAAGTGTCCTTGGAATCACTAAGAACTAAACTGGTATAAATTTTACTGCCATTGCTGTTAAAGTTTAGAATGCCCTACTTCGCAATCACATCTGACCCAAAATCGAGAAAATTATTGGGAAAATGCAAAGTAGATTTTGGAGAAACTGATCCACAACTTCCATATGGTCATTCCCAACTACAACTCTAGTACATGACATATCCCTAAATGGGGAAAAGAACGATATCCTGGATGTATGGTCATCCAGGATATCGTTCTTTTCTTCATGAGAATAAATTTTTCTTTATATCTCAAACATATCTTGTCTCCATTGTTGTGTTACTTCTCACTCACTCACTTAGGGCTTTTGTCATTTTTGCAAATAGGGAATCATTAAATGGTTAGAAAAGAAAAACTGCTTGCAATTTGAAAAGATTTACTTTTTTTACTTCTTAGAAAAATAATCCTTCAATGTGGTTTGCATCATTCTTTTTATCTTCAAGTATGTCTCGGCCATAAATTGTCCATGCAGTTTTGCAAAAAATACAATTAACTGTATGTTTTACATAAAAACTGCACTATTCAAGGTATTATTGTTACATATTACAACTTGAGTCCATTCATTTATCAAATATGTTTGAAAGTAAGAAAATAACCAGTAACAACATTTTGGCATTTTAGTTAAGTGTTATTACTGTGATTTCACTTAAAAGTATATAAGTATATTACTTATAGTTTACTTACAGAAGATGACAATGTCTTAAAACAGTTGGGAAATGGTTTACTTGAAGTATATTCTTATGAAGACATGCTTAGTTATTTATTAGAAAATGGAATTGGCAACCCAAGTTCAAATCCAGGAAGAAGCTGTTTGTATTTTTTGCTTAACACTAATGCCCTTGGGAAAGGTATGAATCCATCTCTTCTTCCACCAATTACAAGTAGATAGGAGAGCAAACTAGGTTTTCTAGACTTGGTAAGACAACCATAGTAGGAAGAGAAAAACTCTAAATTCAAACCAGCTGTACTCTGCTTAAAATTTGACCTTACAGTTGAGGTAGATACATACTTGAATTATATTCTTTAACCTTGAATATAAAGGTAATGAATCTAAAAAGTGAATATCAATGACACCTGATATCATAGAAAATTCTGATATTATCTCTATTAAAATATAGTGCTTAAAAATAATGAATCACATTTCAGAAAAAAGAAACATATAAACAAAAAAAGGAAACATTTCAGTCAGTATGAAGATTTATGTAAACTTTTGCTATTTCAATTAAGACAGCTCATATAAGCTAAGGAATGAGCATATGACTGACCTGTCAAAAGTAGTTTAGATGAAGAGTTTAAAAAATAAAGTGCAGGTTAGACATAAATGATCAGGAGTCTGGGAAAAATAGTTTTGGAAGTTATTGGCTTATAAAATTTCTGTCTGGCCAATTGCAATGGTACCACTTTCATAATAACTACATTACATCCATCAGTGATTCGTGTAGATATTTTAGTAGTGCCTTTCTAGCTTCTTTTTTGTTTAATATCAACTTATCAATTTCAATACCAAATTATTCAAAGTTTTTTGTAATCTGAAACTGGTTTGCTTTCAAGCTTTTCATGTTAGTGAGATAAAATCTGTTTTCATATTTGTTGAATAGAGCATCTAGCAGACTGTTTTATTGGCAAACAAAGATCATTTAAAAAAAACAACTTTTAGATTGAGAAACAGAATATAAGGATGAGGTTATAGGTTTGATTTGTGATTCTGCAAACCAGTATCTCATTTGATAGAGCAGCAGGTATGTTCAACCAGGTTCCTAGGACAAAGAAGGACATGAATTTGAATCTCACTAAGAGGCTATCCTTTATTATTTCTAATCTGTGCTGTTCTCTGCTGTTATAGAATGATGACCCAAATGAGTTGACCCACCCAAAACAAAAAAAACGAAAAACAAACTACAAATCAAATACGAACAAAAATACTAGTCAAAATTAATGAGAAGAATTTAAACAAATATAATTGCACCTATTTAAAGAGAGAGTTTTTCACTGAAGATAAAAAGTTTTAGGCAAGCACAGAACATTGCTATAATCATTGTAACATATGATGATGAGCTTCTAAGTTTTCAAAAACATATCTCATGTAATGAATAACCCATTGTTTTTTAGGTGAAAAAATGTTATTCTTACTTATACTTTAAGTAAGAACCTTTTAAATGAAAAATATTGCTATGATACACTGTTTTTTCTGGGTTACAGTTATATATATATATATATATATATATATATATATATTATATATAGAGAGAGAGAGAGAGAGAGAGAGAGAGAGAGACACACACACAAACATAATGAGAATTTTAGTAATATATAGATAGATTTTTAAAAAAATCTGTGCATACTTGTGAAAAAATATATCATCATGCAAAAAAAAAAAAAGAAATATATTTTTTTTCATTTATAAATCTTTGATCAAAAGAGATTTTAAAAAAAGTATACTAGTCTGTAGGATTGATGGAAGATATTTAGTGTCTTTAAGTTGGTACTTAGGACATGTAACTTTTCGGGAACAGCTGATGTGATCTAAGAAGCATATTTAAGCATCAGATGCTTTTTTTTACTATACACGGCCAGCTGACAACTGAAAGTTTTGTCAAAGAAAGACATATCTTCAGACAAGAAGATTCATATTCTCAAATGAATAAAATAAAATAAATATAAACTTAAAAAAGCAACCAACTCCTGGGTTCAAGTGTATGTTTTTGAGCAAGGCTTAAGAGGGTGAATTTTTTGGATGTTTTAAGTTATGATGAAGGAGGTTCTTTGAATGTAAGTAGATACTTAGTGAGATAGACTTTATACAAAATCCTACATCATTTGCTTAAAAATGCTATAAAGACAATATCTATTTTGTTTTTGAATAAGTAAATATCAAATTTGATAATTTTCCTCTGATACTTTTAAAAATTCAAATCCAGTGATAAGATGAAAAACAATGATTCAAGGTAATAAGACATGGTAAAGATATACAGGGGGGGGGGCATCATCTTAGAATTCACTACCCTCTAGAGGTGAGAAAATAAATATTTTGAGTTAACCTATGTAATATAAACAGATTCCAATAAGTTTTGATGTTATGACTACTTGAAATTCAGGATTAATTTTGTGCTCACACTGTATATTGATTGATTGATTGATTTTAACAGCATGTCAACTTGTCTGGGTTATTTTAAGGAATTGTTCATATTTAAATTTTTTGTGTAGTTGTTTCTTAAGGTGTTTTTTCAACATGGTCCTATCAAATACAAATCATTATTAAACAGATCTATTTGACCCCTAGATGGAACCCTAAACAGTACAACCACTTTAGGTCACAGTGAACCTTAGAGTAATAGCAATAAAGGAGTACTCAATACTCTTCAGAACTGGTGCCTCACCATCAAATGTAGTTTCGTGTCATACCCCATTTTCTGGGTGGGTGGGTGATGGAGGGTATTATTCATCCCAAGGGGATACAGTCAGCATATTCTAAGCCCTGCTGACAGGGTGGTAAAGATATATTCATATGTATGTAGCAATAGAAATACCTATAATTGTTTTTTTTACATTTTCATCTCTCTATCATGATTACTAGATTGTCCAAACTTAATTATCTCAAAACCTTTGACATGTACATAGATTATTTGAATTTGCGAGTAAAGCATCATATTATTATGACTGTATGATATACATTGTGTGCTGTATAACACTGTACTCTGGTATATATTACAATAACGTACTACCCCCAAACAGGGGAGGGGGAGCCTGCATGTGGGCCTCAGAAAGGTGGGTTTTATATACTTTCTATGAATACTACTTTATGAAAATTGATATGTAGTAGATTGGAGACCCCGTATCATAAATTGAGGATGGGATTATGGGACCCTAGTACTGGCCCTGGTTGTAACCACTGTTGTAACTGTACTTTGATGTCAAGAGGCATCCTGGGTATGACACTAAACTGCATCCAGTAGTGAGGCTCTAGTTTTAGGAGATGATGAGTCATTCTTTCAGTCATTACTCCCAGATCCACTCTGACAGAGTCTTAGTACCTGTTAAGATCCCATCTATATGTCAAATAGATTGGCTTCAATAAATATACATAATTTGATAGCTTTATATCAAACTAATTATGATTATATGACCTAAGTCCAATGTAATATAATTTATCTTCTAAAGAAATATAAAGATAGATATTGATAAATTATTTTATTATTGCATCTTTATATTAAATACACAGTCATATTATTTAAAAAAAACAACACTAAAAAAACATTAAAATTGATGAGTAAAATTTTGTAACCTTGGTGGCCAATTCAACAAAAGATATCTACAAGCTTAGCAGATAAATTGATGGTGTTAGTTCAAGTGAAACCAAAAATAAAGTGTTAAATTATTAACCCATTTTCTACACCATGTTTATATTTAGGCTATGTATTAGTAACTTTACATACTGTAATGGTGCATAATGAAAATATTGAATTAACAATCCACGACACCATTGAGGCCATTTTTTAACACAATGCTTTGATGTTATTGGGATATAAATATAGTTTTGATGAGAAGGGAGAGAAAAATATCTTTTATGAGCAAAAGAAAGTTCTATTTCAACAAGTTCTATTCAATGATATAATGTATGTAAACTAGCAATAAAACTTACTGAGTAAAACACAAAATAGGCCTCAATGGTATTGTAGACTGTAAATAATCATCTAGACATATATATTTCATAGAAAAGCAAAAAAGAACATTTTCATTAAAAAGGTAAAGTAATATTTTTTTTAATACATTGTCTTTTAGTTTTTCAAAGCATGCGAACAGTATGGATTCCCTTCATTCTCTCTGGCCATCTGTCTCTATTGGCCATCGCTCTTGGTAAGTCCTCTAGATGGCATCCAGTGTCTGCACAGAGCTGATGAATGTAAGCTTTTACTGGTCAGCCAACACTGGTGTGTCCATGTGTAGGAGTCCATAGATGAATATTGTTTATAGGTGTGTCCTTAATTCTCCAGCAGTTATGTCTTGCTTGTCTTACTTAGATGTTTTGTAAGATGGGAGGTAAATACAGCAGCTGCTGCTTTGTAGAGTGCTGTTTCCAGGATTTTAAAGTTCAAGTGGTGCAAGTTCACAATAGTACTGACATGGCTTCAGCTGGAAGAATTCTCATTTTACTTCATCATGTATTTATTTACACATGTATATTACAATTATTCCTTTTGTATTGGCAGAAAACAAATATTTTATATATCATCATCAAGTCATGCTGACAGCATGGATTTCCATGAATCTCTTGCCATCCATCCCTATTGGTCATCATTCCTGGCAAGTCATCAGCATGGCTTCCAGTGTCTTTACATAGCTGTTGTATGCAAGTTTTCTGGTCAGCCAAAACTGGTGTGTCCATGTGTCGGTGTCCATAAGAGAATGTCATTTATGAGTTCATCCTTACTTCTCCAGGAGTGTCCAACATGTTTTGTTTGTCTTACTTGGATGGTTTGTGTGATAGGAGGCAAGTGGGCACACAGCTGCTTTTTTGTGGTGCTGCTTCCATACAACACACTGCATCTTTGTGTAGATCCCATGTAGCTTTTTTTCCAAGCATTTCATTAAAGTCCAAGTGGTGCAGCCATTCAGTAGTATTGATATAGTTACTAGACTGACTAGAGTATAAAAGGATATATTATTTTCATCTCTTTTATAATGATCCAATTTTTATATGTATGTTATAGATAGTATTGATATGTATATGTATGTTACTATAAAACATCAAAAACAGCACATTGGAGTGAGATTTAAAAAAAATAAAGTAGCATTAAACTGGTCACAGAGACCAATGCAATTTTGAGTCCAATTTGCAACTTAATAGTCATCATTTGTGCTCATCCCAATCAGTATAATTTTTCCAAGCAGACAACTATTAAATGCTAACTAAAAACTACCTCACTTTATTTACTTATTTGCAATTATAATATAAATTATATAAATAGGATGTGACACTAGTACTTATCAAAAGAGAGGCCTTTTATTTTTTGAATGAAAGATGATTTGCCAGTCTATATTGTATTTTTACAGTCTGGACACTGTCAAAGTAGCAACTGTATGAAGCATTGCAGTATTTGTACTTAACAAATCTATAAAAGTAGTGGTAAATTTTCCTTGTCTTTAAAACAGGTTTTTCTGAGGATAATATCAAAACAAGTTAATTTTCCTTGGGCTAATCAATGTTTTCTGATTTGTGATGCAAATGATCTCTGATCTGATGCTTAAAAATATACTAATAAGGAACTAAAGCAATCAATATATTCACCTATTTTAGCCATGCAGTATGTTCTGTCAGGCAGAAAATCAAATTAAATATTAATGATAAATAAATGAACCTTATCAAACCAGATGACAAGTTTTCTGTTTAGTGCAATGATAAGCAGTTTTATAGTCTGCTTCAATAAAGTAACTACACAACAAAATAGAAAATGAAATTATATTGAAACTATTTATAGGTTTTCCTCTAAATAAGTAAGAAGGAAATAAAGAAAGAAATGTTCAGTTTTGCTCAATCAGTAGAGCACCCGACTAGAAACCACAAGGTTTCAGGTTTGATATCAGTCATTGCCAACTCAGCACATATCTTGAATATGTGCAGTAAAGTGGGAAGTTGATGTTAGAAGTGGTATTCTACCTCAGATGCTAAAACAATCTCTCTGGTTTAGCACAAGTGAAAAGGGAATAGACTCCCTAACTGTCCAGCTGATACTAACAATAGGCTACTCCATCTACTTTATTTTTTTTTTATATTATGAGGATGTGTAAAAAGTAATGCCATTTTGTTTAGGACAGGTATAATTACCAACACAGAAACATGTATCATACATCAAAATGAAGCTGGTCCTTTATGGATCACATCCCTACTTCTCCACATAGTCATCGTTTTTCTCAATAGCAATGTTCCACTTTTGAATGAGAACACGTATCCCTGCCCCATAAAATTCTGTCCTTTGAGCCACTTCTTCACTACAGATTTCACTTCCTCATCACTGTAGAATAATTATACTAGTTCCAATTACCATCGAATTGGTAAGACAAGGCAGCAAGCAGTCGAAACTTAATACAAAACTATTTTACTGCAAAGACTACTGCAAAATGGCAGGTTATTTATGAAGCCTCAGAACATCATAGAAACTAAGCAGCCAATCAGGACTCAAGGAATGGAATCACCCAAATGCATGAGTGGACTATTCTGGATTCCCATAAGTACCAGTTGTCTTGACACTGGTTCAGTTGTGCTTAGCTTGTTGTTCAAACCAATAGTACACTAACTCACTTCAACAATCACTGGAATAATGTTTGCCTCTCAAACCCTCTTCTTTCATGATCCCCAAAGAGAACTTCAAAGACTTATTCATGAAATCATTCTAAAATGTTATTCTATTTTTGAACTGGTTATAGAATAATGAAAATATGTTGTTGTAGAACAATGAAAGAATGTGCATCTTTAAAATATCCCGGGATGAAACAACACTTATTTTTTTCCAATTTTCTCATACCACATCCAGTAATTTGGTTCTTAGTAACCCCAAATGAATTTAGAGGTAAATATAAATACCATCATTGGATTCCTCATAAAATTCTACCCTGGAAATTTTTTGTTTGATCTTGGTACAGGGCTTTGTTTTCAATTGCATCCCCAGACAGATAGACAAAGACATCACAAATATAGTATAAGATTATATTTTACAGAAATATCCGAATGATGTTTTATATTATTATTAATGTATTTGTTTGATATTTAAAAAAAATGACTATAAAAAATAATGATGTACTCTCTAGATAAACATGTATGACATTTTTAGATAACATTTTAATTTGATCGACTGGTTAAAATTTCACTATGTGAGACCATAAAAATCTTTAAGCACTTTTTAAAAGTGTTTTTTGCAATAACTACTCAGCCATTCAGTAGTACTGATATGGCTACAGCTTGGAAGAATTCCCATTTTATCTTATCAAAGAGAAATATAGACTGATGATAGTATTGATATTTATATGTATGTTACTATAAAACATAAAAAACTGCACATTGGAGTAAGATTTATAAAATAAGAAATAAAAGTGATTTTTATGAAGATTATGCTAATCAAAATATAAGTACACAAATCATTTTTTGTAAATTATACAAGAGTGCATCAATAAGTTCAGAACATGAAATAATTATGAGTTGAATTTTAAGCTGAAATTTTCACTGTACAATATTCAATTTTTATAATCAATCATCAACATTAAGTTGTGCACAGATTTCCTTGATTTTCTCTTGTCATCCATCTCTATCAGCCATTGCTCCTGGTAAGTCCTCAACATGACCTCCAGTGTCAACACAGAGCTATTGTAAGTAAATCTTTGCTGGTCATCCAACACTGGTGTGTCCATATGTAGGAGTCCACAGAATAACATCAGTTACAAATTTATCCTTACTTGGATGGTTTGTTTGTAATATTCACCACTAAATTAAGTGCATTTGAAAAGAAGGAAATCATGCTGAAAATTAGATATCTGTTGTAGGCGATAAATGTTTTTTTTATCATTAGACTGCAAACTTACTGATTCACTTAGGTAAATCTTGTTTTGTCATATGATGAATGCAACAGTTTAAGTTGAAAAATACTGTCAGCTTCAAAGGAAGCAAATAGTGAATCAAATTTTTCCAAATTGAATCACTCAGCAGATTTGAATATATTCAATTTTAATCTTAGCTAATAACCACTAAAACTAATTTAATGATATCAAAATTCTCATTAAATTTGGATCAAGTAAATGTACATATGTAATTAAATCTGAAAATAGCTAATCCTTCTTTGGCTGAGAATTTTCAAATTAAGTAGTTAATATATTTGCAAGATATAAAATTAATAATGTAGATTTCAAGTTAACTACCAGCCTAATGTTATAATAATAATAATACTTGTCCTCAAGAGGATTTTGCCATTCCAGTGGACTGCAGAATGAAAATAAAAGAAAGCAAAAAGATAAATACTTACAAGAGAACTAAAAAACTGTGGAACATGAGAGTGACAGTGATACCAATTGTAGTTGGTGCCCTTCAAACAATCCCCAAAGGTTTGGAAAAATACTGGAGAAATTGAAAATCAGAGGAATAATCAAGATCATCTAAACCATATCATTGTTAGGATCAGCTAGAATACTCAGAAGGGTTCTAAGAGACCTGTGGAGACTTGCTGATAGACTCAAGTGAAAGACCACCAGTTAACACCGGTGTGAAAAACCTGCAAGAAGTGATATGATAATAATGCATGAAGTTAATAATATTAAGCAAATAGAAATGGCACAAAAAGAATACAAAAGTAGACATAACGGGGTGGGAAAGGTGATACATTGAAAATTGTGCAAAAGACTAAAGTTTGACTGTGCTGAAAAATGATATATGCCCAAACCAGAATCTGTCCAAGAGAATGAAATGCATAAAATTTTCTGGAATTTTAAATACATATGAACCGCCAAATCCTGACCAGAAGATCAGACCTAGTATTAATTAACAAGAAAAGAATTTGTCAACTACTTGATTTTGTCATTCCATTGAAAATTTAAAAAAAAATCAGAAAAGCTGGACAAATATCTTTGCCAGAAAGTTGAAAAAGCTGTGAACATGAAGGGGGTGGTAAATACAAATTGTAGTTGGACCCCTTGGAATGGTCCCCAAAGGCCTGGAAAAGAGACTAGTTAAACTGGAAATTCAGAGGAAGAATTGAGATCATACAGACCATAACACTGCTGAGATCAGCTAGGTCTTGGAGACCTGAGGACACTTGCTCGTCACTCAGATCTTAGGGAAAAACTTGCAAAGAGTAAAATTATAATTAAAAAGTGTCACCAATGTAAAATATCAAGAAAGCTCTGTTTCAGACACACAGATTAAACAAATAAGTAAGAATACACTACAAACATAGAAAAACACTATTATATCCATTTTGGCTCACCAATCTTTAAAGTACACAAAACGTACATGATATTACTCATATACTTTTTGATGATACAGTTCAAATAATTTTTTACTGTTATCCTCATTCTTCAAGATGAATAAAAATACCAACTTGGAAATCATTACTGGAATTTATGATGAGAATTTACTATCATCTTCATTAGAAAAAGTGAATTTATCTATATGGATAGGTAATGCCAGTTCTTGAGTAAAAAGTTTTCTGAATTTAAAAAAAAATTCTTTTACTTTTATTCTTAGTAGATACTGCTAATAAAATTATATGACATTGACTGTCTAAAGAATATTGATACTAAAAACAGATTTATTTCTAAGATACAGGGTGCGGCAGATATACCTCCCACATTTTAAATTGCCACCTGTGTGGTGCAAGTAAACTTAGGCAAGTGGCAATGGTAGCTCTACCTAGCTGTCTTACCATCTGTTTTTTTTTTTTTTTTTTTTTATTTTTTAGATGCAATCAGTTACAATCATGGTTTAGACCAGTGCACACCATGCATTTGCAGTTGGAAGACTGGTGAATCTGTAATTGCTACACAGCTTTTCATGCTCATTTCATGTTATATCAAAATGATGCTGTTCTGGATAGAATATTCAATCCATAGCAGAATCAATTTTCTACCTGGAACAACATCATTCTGACATAACATGAAATTGGCATGAAAAGCTTTCTGTATAGTAATTACAGATTTATCACTCTTAAAAAATCTTTCAAGAGAAAACACATGGTGTGCATCAGTCCAAGCCATTATTGTAACTGATCATATTTGTACCCCTACCCCCCAAAAAAAAAAACCAAAAACCCATAAAGCTAACACTTTAGCTAGAGGAAACTACCATTGCCAATTGCCTAAGTTCACTTGCATCACACAGGTGACAGTTTAAAATATGGGAAGTATTTCTGCCACACAATTTGTAGAAACTTCCAAATCAAATAAATATTGAAATTCAGAATCAATTAATGATCAATACCTTTTGTCAGGAATTATTTCAATATTTTTTAAAGATCATACACATACTAAAATATCAATTCTTTCAATTATCATCTAATTAAAAATGTGTACTTTTAAAATCTTTATTCAAATTATTGACAAAGTTCTTTTTATACAAAATTAAACACAAAGTAAAGAAAAACAATGATTTAAAATTTAACATTTTTTGGTTTAGAACAGATATAATTTTATTTTTTGGAAGGTTTTTATAAGTATAAAGTGTGTTTAAGTTTGCTATAAACAATTTATACATAGAAAATTTCCCAAAATAAATGAATAAAAAAATGAACAAATAATCAATCCAGCTCACCAATTAACAAACTGCAATGAAATTGATTTAAGTTGAAAGAGAAAGATAGAAACTTCTTTGAAAGAGAAAAACTAATATTTTGAACTAATGAAAATCTATAAGTTCAAACTTATTGACAGAATAATTGAAAGCAAAAGAAATGTGTGTCTTGAATGAAAGCAAAATGAACAGCATAAAATCAATGGGCAGAAGAAAAAAAAGTGATTTAATTCTTAATAGCAAAATCTACACAAACATCAAATTTCTATAAGCCAATCTAAGATGTTTATTTTGTTAAAGAAGAATAATCTTAGAATAAAAAATATTCATTGGGTGTCATAGAGAAAGTATAAAAGATTAATTGATAAATGAAGGCAATCTCATTAAAGAGTAACATTAAAGTGATTGATCTCATCATATACATGAATGAAAGTGAATTTAGGATGCAAAGAAATAAGCTTTATGCTTAAAATCAAATCAATACCAAAACTTATGCATGAAAAAATATTTTAATCAATTATAAAATCAACAAAAGCATTTTATTCTGCCTCATGATATTATAAATTGTTTTCTTTGATATGGAACTTTTGATTTATTCAAGATGAACTAAAAAAACACTAAAATCCTTTTCTCTATGGGCTGTAAAACACATGACATTTGGTCAAGATGTAATTATCATTTCAGTTTCATTTATAAAAATTCTAATAAAATGTTCATCTTAAAGACAGAGATATACAAAACTATTTTTTATTATTGCCACAAATTTTAATGAAACTTCAATGGTTTAGACAGACAAAAGAAGTGATTATTTTCCTTGATCATTGTTGTCAATGTTCTCTTCTTTTTCTAAAAAGAAAATTCTCCAAGATACCAAAAAATAGGAAATTTCTTAGAATTTTCTTTTCTTTGATGTCATATCCTAATTTGTGATTAGTTCTTTGCTAATGACTTTTTGCTTCAGTTCTAACAAATACAAATAATTTTCAAACAGATATATTTGACCTACAAATGGGACTCTAACAGATACTACCAATCTAGGTTATAGTGGACCTGAGAGTAATGGCAATGAAGGGGTACTTCATACTCCGCAGATTTTCAGAACTGGAGCCTCACCATCAGATGCAGTTAAATGTCATATCTAGGCTACCTCTGTAAGTTTCATTAAGGTTTGTCGCAATTATTAAAAAAAGTTCAGCTTTTAATTTTTTTCTCTCAATATTATAGCGATAACTACACAGAAATTTTAAGTTGTTCACCATTTTAGCCAAATTTTATGGCAACAAAATTCCAAATAAAACCAGTTAAACAAGTTGATATAAAATAATTCAAAATTAATTTGTAATTGATACTTTACCATGTACATTTTTTCTTGCTTGTTTCAGTTTCTTTTTTTTCTAGATATTCCTTTTCATATGGTCATAGTCATTTAATTAAATAAACAACATTCATCATTTATTTCAAGTTTCTTCTTTTTACTATTAATTGCTAATAAGAGTTAAGCCTCAAAATAACTGTTCTTAAAAAAAAATTCTTTAAAAGAAATAAAAATCATGATTTTGAAAAATTTATTACTAACAAAGATTTCTCTCTGGCATATTACAAAAAAGTAATTTAATAATGTAGAACTTTACTATCATCTGTTCACAAGTAACTTCTATGTTTAAAAACATACTCCAAGTTTGTTTAACAACAAGAACACTAAAACTTTTAACCATTTTTTTTCTAAAGAAAATTAAAGGAAAATAACAAGCATTTCTTTTAGGTTAACAAACATAAAAAATAACCTTGTAGATAAGAATCTATTAAAAATTGTTATGTGCAATGTTAATCTATTGGATTTTAAAGGAATACAAAGTAGCTTAACTTTTAAGATAATTTTTCACAGAAAGATCTGATATTAATATTATCATTGGGTTATCAAATAACACAGAAAAAAATTTTATTGAATAGAAAAAAAAATTCTTACTTTCATTAAAAGTGTCTTTAAAAAAAAAGAAAAAAAGTTAAACCTATATATTATCCATCCCCACTGCTATGGGCAGGATGTAACACAAGGTCATTTTTTTAAAAGTGGAATGTAGCTGGTTTTAATTCAAGGTTTACCTTTAGTTGCCATACCAAAGCTCAAGAACCCAGTTTGTTTTAATATTTACAGATAGCTGAGGGGAGAATGGATAGATTAATGCCTATCCTAAGGGCATTAGTACAAAGTTAAATTCAAACCGCCTTGTTAAGTATATATAAGTAAAATATATTAATTTACTTATAAAACCTAAACTATATTTGCAATTTGGTCTTACTACAGATTAAAGAGAAATTCCACTGTGATGGTAACATGAAGCATTTTTAGAAATTTGAATGTTTTTATGGGTAACACTACATTACTCTCTCTCTCTATTTTTTTTTCTCCCTTCTCTCACTTTAACTCTTTATATTTCAATCTTCTACCTTCTATTTTTAACTTTGTGTTTTTTGTGATTGATGGTAACAGCATGTCAGCCTGTCTAGCGTTATTTTATGCCAAGAGGTTAGAGAATCACATTCATATTTACATTTTTGTGTATTTGTTTCTCAAGAGATATTTTTAACACAGTCCTATTGAATATGAATAATTTTCAAACAGATCTATTTGACCCATAGAATGGACCCTAACAGGTTAAAGCGTACATGAGAATAACGGCAATACAGTGGCTCTCAATACTCCCCAGATTTTCAGAACTGGAGTCTCACTATCAGATGCAACTTAGTGGTATACATGACACACCCTTTTGTGTTTTTATTCTCTTTTTCAATTTCTATTTCCATCCAACTGATTATCTCATTATTTTCCCATTCTCATGCCTTTTTAATTCTGTTTTTACAATCTCATAGACAAGCAGAAGTGCCAATCCACAGGGAAATAATTTCATCATTTATGACAGGCACTATGCTAGTCTTATATATTATTCTTTATCAATTTTCTTAATTGCATTTAAAACAGTGAAAATCATTTTCTTAATTGCATTTAAAACTGTTTAAATAAAAAGCATCTGAAGAGATACAAAATTATTTGCTCTAATACTGTTGTCTTTTTTTTGTTTAATGTACTGATTGAAAATAAAAATGTAACACACTGAATATGTTTTTCAATTCGCTCAGGATTAGATATACAGGTAATATAAGTGGATAACTGTAAATGATCACTTATAGATATCAATATGTATACAGGTTCTAAAATAAGCATTGATTCAAATAGATCCTGTGCATACGAGGGACAATCAAAAAATTCTAAGATTTAGAAAGAAGAGCCATTTCTTATAAAACTAGAAAGACCAATTCAGATTTCTTTGTCAGTGATCCCAAATACAAAGCTGAGAGGTGTGCAATAAATCTAGAAATGGATAAAATAGAGGCCTAGCAGTCATAAAGTATCTGGGTGAGGCTTAGAACATTTTAAACGACCCTCATATACTGTGTCTATAGCAAAATCAACACAGTTTGTCAGGGTGTTGCAAATTTATCTTTTGTCATTGTATTTAAATTCTGAAACAAAATAAATAAACCAAGTAACAAAGATGATTTATTGAGAGCAAACAGATACTATCCACCAAAAATTAAACATCAAGTTAATGTATGTAAACTGTAATCCAGTTTAGATATTCACTCTTATCTATTGGGTTTTGTTGAAGTTTCTCAAATCTTCTATAAACACTAACACATATAGAAACATTGTTTCCAGAAGTTAATTTCCTGCCTTGTTATATGACACCAACATGCATAATATTTTATAAACAGCTTGTAAAGTGGTTTTGCTTATACCATTCTCTTAAAAACATTTTATGACTGCCTTTTATTACAGAAGAATAACGAGAACAACAACATCTATAACTCACAGTGCATTATCAAATTGTGCCTTAAGCATACAAACTCAAAGGGTTCTAGTCATTTGCACTCGGCAAATATGCAAGTGTAGTCTGAACAAGACCGTCAGTCATGGTCAGTTGGTCAGTTGTTATATGACACATAATGAGCATCTAATAGACTAAAAATACAAGTGATATTTACATAGGAAATATTTCCCAAGGTGCAATGAGAAAAAGAATCAGACATTTTTCACATGAATCAATAAAAAAAAATAAAGGAAACATAAAAAGGATAATTTATTCTTTTCCTTTAGGGAATACAGAGTTTTTTTCTATTCAGTAAGCAGTTATCTGTAAGCTAAGTACATTTTGATGGCAAGAGAGAATGTCATTTTGACAGAGTACAGTCATCATTTCCAATTTTGTTTAAGGGCAAAAAGTGAATTGCATAATGATCTAGTGTTATACACAGGTTACATCATTTTTTATTTGAACGGGAAATCTTAGAAATAAAATATGACCTCTGTCCCATAATAGTTGGTACATTTAGTGTATGAAATTTACATGCATTTACCAAATCCTTCCACAAGAAGGATGCAACACAAAGACAATTTTTAAGCAGAGTACAGTTTTCATTTTCCTAGATTGGTTGCCTAAAGAGCCCAGTCTGCCCTACTATTTACCATAAATTTGTACCTTTTCCAAGAGCATTAGTATAAAGTGAAATGCAATATACCATATCCAGGAATTGGGGTTGAGTTGCTGATTCCATTTCCTATGATGATAACTGTTATGCTAAGCACACCTCCTAAATGCAATATAACAACTATTATGAGACAGAGATAATTATGAGGATTAGATGATAATATAGTGAAATATTTGTTTATTATTCAATGCAGCATTAGCATTATTTTTAGTGCTTTCAAAAAATGTCCTTTACACATTTTTTCCATATTATTTCTGAGGATTATTTTCCAGTAGTAATAAATATGAATAGCCAGTTTATTATTGAAAGAACAATTCTTTCATTACATAAATAAAATTTCAAAATATCAATCTATCATAATATCTTATAAGTAACTAAATATGGAAGGTAGTAAAAATCTTTTTCTATATTTCAAAAATACAGTTAAATACAATACAAAATTGTAGAAAAATTATAAAATAAAAGAAACAGCAATAAAAAGTGGAAGAAAACTCATTTAAGCAAGTGAATTTTTCAGATTTAAACAAGTGTAATCTCTGTCCCAAATTATTTGTTAAATACAGAGTATGAAATATATATGCAAATGTTACAACTATTGTTGTCCAACACTAGTGTGTCCATGTGTAGGAGTCCACTGGAGAACTTCACTTATGAGTTTGTCCTTATTTCTCGAGCAGTGCTCAGCATTTCTTGTTTGTCTTACTTGTATGATTTGTGTGATTGGAAGTAAGTGGCTGCACAGATGCTGTTTAGTGGGGTTCTGCTTGTGTAGTTCCCATTTAGCTCTAAATTAATCAAGAGTTAATGTGTCGTTGAGTTTTTAAAAAATTAATATATACAAAGTGCGATTGATTACTTTGAGGCATAAGACTATTTTCAGTTAAATTTACATACAGTTCAACTATTTGATTGATTGATTTTAATGGCATGTAAACCCATCTGGGATTATTTCAAACTAAAAGTTAGGGAATTGAGTACATTATACATCAACTCTTTTTTTAGTGTATAGTTTCTTAAGAGAATTTTGCACACAGTTATATGATATCAAGCATTCCTACCTAATATAAATCATTTTTAAACAGATCTATTTGATCCATAGATGGGATCCTAACAGGTGCTAACATTTTGGGTCAGAATAGATCTGGAATAATGGCAATGAAGGGTTACTTCACACTCCTCAGAGCTCCAGAACTGGAGCCTCACCATTAGTTTAGTGGTCAATTCTGAACAATTACACAGAAAATTTGAACTTGATCACTATCTTATTTTTTCTGTTTCCAATTGTTAAGAAAATAGACAATATTGGCAATTCAGCTGTCTACTTTTTAAGCATGCTGTGAGAAAGGGAAGCCTTATTTAGGGTCACTATTTCTTAATATAAAGAATTCTTTTAAAAATACCTCTAACAACAATACATTGATATGAGCAAATATATTAATAATAATGAGGGTAATAACAATGAATACAAGAACAGCATGAGTGTCATGTTAGCTGTTTTCTATTTTTTCTATTATTTGAATATAAAACTGTAATTATCTTTTCTTATCAACTAAAATAATTTTGAGCTTAGGACTTTATCCCCTGTAGAGGGGTAAGACCCCCCAGAGTGTCCTGACACTAAACTGCATGTGGTGGGGAGGTTCCATTTCTGGTGAGAGTAGTGTATCTCTTCATTACCATTACTCTCAAGTCCACTCTGACCCAACGTGTTTGTACCTATTAGGGTCTCATCTATGAGTCTCGTAGATCTAACTGAAAATTATTTGTATTAGATAGGAATATGTGACATCATATAACTGTATGCCAAAAAACTTTTTTTTAAAAACTACACAAAAAATGCAATCATAAATGTACACAATTCCCTAACCTCTAGGCATAAAATAACTCCTGACTATTTGATGCTGTAAAAAATTTAAAAAATATTATTAGGAACTTTTTTGGAGCTCATTACTGATAAAATATCCTATTTTGAAAAAATATTTATTTTCCCCAATAAAGACAAATAAAAAGAAAAGCAATATTATAAAGAAATATTGAAACTTGAAGGTTTTCCCATAAAATAGAAATTATGACTATTTGACAAAGACTGTTTTCTTTTAAATCTTCTGTTATTATAATTATCCTAAGACTAAGAAATAGTTCAAATATGAACACACAATTCAGATACATGACATTTATATGAATATACAATTTTGCTACCATTTTATGACACTATACTTTTATACGCCTTTTTAAATATGCAGCTGGTCTGATAAAAATTGCATAGTAATACTAAGAGTCATCTAATGAGCTCCCATTAGCAAATCTGTAAAGCAGCAGGAGGTAACATTCTGACAGTACAAGAGAGCTGCAAAGTGTTACTTTGTCAGATGCTTCTATCAGAAGGAGGAGGAGGATGAGGAGGAGCTTTGTGGCAGGCCAATCATTGTAACAAAGACAAGGATCACTGATAATGTCGCTCATGAGGGGAAAAGAAAAAGAAACCAATGTATTTTTATTCTTTCTTTTTTTAGCCTCAAGAGGGTTTATCAATTTGATTATTTGTATATCAAATTTACTGGTGTTGAAGAAATCACACATAAATATGCATAACACTGTGTATATATTAAATATCTTATAAGAGGATAACAGTTTTATTTTGAAGATAAGAGAATTAAGTGCATTCAAGGAAGCGACTTAGAAAAATGGTTTCCTCATTTTACTCAGATGGAATATCATAGAAAGAAAAGAATATAATTAATCTATTTTTTATTTTCATTCTATCTTTTTAGCATTTATGAACTTAAAGGTTGCTTTTGGCGGCCATTAAGTTCAATGTCAAGTCCTGTCCTATTTATAGAATTTATATTATAATCAATAGCAGATAAAGTAATAAATCAATTGAGGGTAAGTACTCTATAATTAGCATTTAATACTTATCTCCTTTGAGAAATTATAATTGGAATGAGTGCTAAGAAATACACCACACTATATTAAATTGGAAATTGTTTTATCCACTTAGAGCATTTTGATGCTATTGTACTAATACAAATATTACTACAATGTGACATTTTTGCTATGTCATTGTGACATACATAAAAATTTGATCTTTATTAAAAAAATGAATGATTAATAAATCTTAGTTATATCATCCAAATTTTGTTTCCTTTTAATTGTTGCATATGAAGTGGTATACAAAAGTATTTTAAACAGGGGATTTAAAAAACTGTTTAAAGAAAATAATAATTCTATGTTATTAGGGCCCTAAGGGAGATAATAACATAGAATACTTAACATAGCTTAACACTTGCACCCAGTCATGGTTAACAGAATAAGAACAGTTTACTCCTGTGGATTGAATAAAGGGTTTGGTTCGAAGTTCTGTGAAGGCTCCTGATTACAACATGAAGGTTCCCGAGTTTGACAAGAAACACAAGAAGGTTGGAGGGCATATCAGCCAAAATGTTGTGTATATAACAATAAAGATGAGGACAATAGTCTGAATAATCCAAATAATCCAAATTATCAAGCTACATCTAAAAAATTCAGAGAAATAGAAAAGAAATCATCCTCCACCATGATAACTCACAACCTCATACAGCATAAATGACCAAAAATCTTCTGGTTGAACTCAGTTAAGAGAAAATGCTTCATCCATCATTTTCCCCAGACCTTCCACTTCCCAATTACAATCTGTTTGGTAATTTGAAATGCCATTTGGATGGACTGAAAGTAACTTTAATAGAAGAGGTTGAAAATGATTTAGTCTCTTACTTCAATGCAAAACCTAAAGAATTTTATACATGTGGCATCATAAAAACTTGTTGACAGATTGGATAAAGTCACTGAAAACAATTGTGACTATTGATAAGGATTTAAATGCATCCATAATTTGTGTATTTTATTGCATTGTTTGTTTTATTTATCCTTTCAAAAATCGGACAGAACTTTTATTACTTATTACAACTTGATATGGATAAAGAGAAAAGAGGAAATATTTGCCAATACCTAAATTCATAGACAAATTCAACATACAAGTAGTCAGAGACACATTCCAAAAATATGAATAGAACAATGAAATTTGTAGTTTGGAATTGAATTCTATTCAAATCATTAATCTGTAAATTTCTGCCAACCAACAAGAATATGCCACACACAAAACCCAACAATTTAAAAGGTCTGAATGTACTTGAAACAAACAGAAAATTTCTGGCTGTCATGCATAAATGTTTTCACAGAGATGAAAGCAAAGGAACTCTCTCAAGAATTTCATAGAGTGATAACTGACCATCTTAATCGTGGAATGGGATACCAAAAGATCTCCACTAAACCTAATATTTCCATCAGTATGATTATAGCCATCATTCAAAACTGGAAGCAACCTGGTTTGACTCTATGGATCTAACTCAGACAGGATGTTCTCGTAAATTAAGTGTATAAGCAGCTACATCCATTTGTCAGGAAGTAATTTGAAACCCCATTTACTACCTGGGGAGAACCTCAGAAGATCTGCAGGCAGTTGGGACAGAAGTGAGCAAAGACAGAATTAATAGGACATTCCATTGTGTAGGACTGCATTGTCTGACTCTGAGGAAATCCTCTTCTTCTGAAGTCAAGTCAGTCTCATTTACTCTTTGCTCATAATTATCTCAAAGGAGTCTGTTTCCTTCTACAGTAAAATAATCTGACAAGATGAAAATTAAACTTTTTGGTGGAAACAGTTCAAGACATTGAGAAAAGAAATATACTTCATATGATTTTCAAAATATCATCCCAACAGACACAGTGGTGTAAATATAATGAATTGGGTGTTTTTTTCTTCAAGGAGTATAAGTGCACTAGATATCATTGAAGTAACAATTGACAGAGCTATGTATAAAAATAATGGAGAAGAACAAACTTCAATTTGTAAAACATCTTTTATTGTTGAATTTTTCAACATGATAATGATGTGAAACCCATAGAGTGGTTAAAGGATTTACTTATATGTTGAATTTGTCAATAAATTTACATGTACGCAAATTATGTATTTATTAAGTATTTACTGTATTAAGGTGAAGTTTTAAGTTAGTATCAATAATAGAAATTATTATTTTCTTAAAAATACTTAAGAAATCTCATGCCCAATATCTGTGTATATACATGTACACATAAACAATTACATAAATTCAGTTTCGTGCATTGAAAAAATTGTTTATATATATATATGTGTGTGTGTGTGTGTGTGTGTGTGTGTGTGTGTATAATAAAATTAATGTTAATCAGTTAAAAAAGTAAAACTGCTAAACTGATGAAAAGTAAAAACTAAGTGTACTCAATATTCAATTGATAGAGCTATCAATCGAATAACAGCACTCTTAGTTTTTATTGCATGTAAGTTTATTGAAGTTTTAATTTTTGTTTAACTGAACGTAATTTTATTATCTGATATGATTAATTTCCTGCCAAAACAATAGAAAACTTCATTGCAATTAAATACTTTTAATGTGCAAACATGCAACTTCACATAACTTCTATATATACAGGGTGCAACAGAAATACTTGCACATTTTAAACTATCACCTATGTCATGCAAGTAAACTTAGGCAAATAGCAATAGTAGCCCCATCTAGCAAGTGTCTTACCATTTTTTTCATGCTGTTTTGAATAGAATTTTCAACCCATAGCAGTATCAATTTTCTATCCAGAACAGCATCATTCCGACAAAATCTAACATGAAATGAGTATGAAAAAGTAGACAGTTTACTTTCAGGCCCATGCAAACCCAGAGTGGTAGTACTTGTTAGGGTCCCTCTTATGGGTTAAATAGATCTGTCTGAAAATTATTTGTATTCAATAGACTGTGAAAAAAAAAAAAAAAAAGCTCATAAGAGACAACTACACAAAAAAATGTAAATATGAATATATGATGAACAAGATTCTCTAACCTCTAGGCATAAAATAACCCTAGCTAGATGAACATATTGTTAAAGTCAATCAATCAAATGTTCACAAGAAAAATTATAAAAGAATGTTTTAAATGAAAACCTTTTAGCATCAGCCATTCAAGAAATACTAAGATACTACTACATTTATAGGATTCTTAGAAGAACAAATTTGTTTCTGATTATAGCATTTATGATAATTAAGATGAGAATCCTGTAAAGGATAAAAAAATGCTTTACTACTACATTTGAAAGTAATGTCAATATGAAACAGGCTAAAATATCTAAGAAGACTTTCCTATAAGAAATTCTAAAGACTAATGCTATTTTTTGGTTGCAAAAAATAAAGACTGGCACATGTTCTATTGTTGTCATTTTTATTAACTGGATACCGCAGTTAGAAGACATCAAAGAAATAGTAAAACATAAAATAATCATCAAATATAAAATATGGGAGATACTTTTCTTTTCTTTATCACCTTTTACTTGATCTTTGATTTATCTAATAAATCATAGAGAAAAAAATCAATTCTTTTAAAAATTCATGTTTTAGCCATTCAGTCATCATATATGAGGTTAGATAGGGGAATTCTTTTAATATTCATCTTTCTAGCTGAATAAAATAGCAACTAGGAAGAATGTTTTTTATATAATGATGTCAAGGCTGATTGACTTGTAGGCTAATTCACTCTACGCAAGGAAGTGTTCTATCTATAATGGTTATTGTAATAGGAAATGGTCCTGATAACCAGAGTTCAAATCCTGGACAAGGCTGTTTGCATTTCACATAGTGATAATATCTTTGGGAAAGGTATGAATCCAAGTATTTCCCCACCACAAGTTATGGGTAAATAGTAAAGCAGACTGGGCTCTTTAACCTTGATATGGTAACTGATCTAAGAGAAGGAAAATTCTGAATTCAAATTAGTTATACTGTGCTTTAAAAATTGACCTTGTTTTGCATGCTGCTGGTAGAATGGTTGGGTAAATACATACTTCATTCTGATCATGTCATACTGCTTATGCCTGATTTATAGAACACAACCTAACATGATTTTACTTAGGATTGGGTTCAGATTATTGGCATAGAATTTGATTGTCATCACACAAGACCTTTTTACATGATTTCTAATTTGATATATTTTGTACCGAACTATAAATGCTGTACTAGAGGTTTAAAAATTTACTATACCAATCAGCTTTTCATTTAAATTAAGAGAACTACTTCATTTAAACTTTCTGCATATACAGCTGGTTGTTAATTACTGTCAGATTTTTAATAACATACTTATCTTACCAATGGAGTTGCTCAGTTAATATGAAATAAATATCAAGTAGGCATGTCAAACAAAAAATCTTCTATATTAGATTCTTAGAAGTGTATCAGATATTTTCTAAGTTATTTAAAAAAAAATCAGAAATATACTTTTGACTTTGAGGAACTCTAAAATATTACTTATAACTTGGCATAAACTGAATTTATAAAGGATATGAAGTTGAGATTGATTCACACAACTAACATTTGGCCTGAAGTAGGAAAGTTAAAGAGAGAAGAATTTCAAAGAAGCTTCACGAAAAAAGCAAATTCACTAAAGGACAACCAAAGCACTTAATGTTATCTTAGGGACTAATGCACTGACTTTGTAATAATAGTAAGGTGTAGAGAGATGCAATGAGTACAACATAAGAGACAGTGTATAAAGGTAAATACTTCTTTGAAATGTAGGCTATGCTGATCATAGGAATTGAGAGAAAGAAATATAAACAGAAACTAGAAAACCTGTAGTTATTATTGTGGTTCAAAATAAATTTAAAAAAAGAATTATGGTAAACATCATAGCATTTAAAAATCACAATACTCTGGGAGGGGGAGACCCCGTTGTATATTATGTAACCCAATACTACCTGTTTCATAGTCAGATCATCGGCAACTAAACCGGTAACCCAACAGATTTTGTTGGTGAGGAGGGTGGCTAGACACCCTGCAAAATGAAAAAAAAAAAAAAAGACCTGTAAAAGGGTGGAGGAAGATTTTTGCTCAACAGTCATCTAGCACATTATTTCTAAAGTCCAATCCCTCCTCATTGTGGCAGGGCCATGTAAACTTGGTAGTGTTAGCCATGCTGTCAGGAACTTAACTTCCTGGTAGGGTCCCCAGAGCAGACAGGTCTGGTACCCAGTGGTATTAGGGCCACAACCTGGCCCAAATCCAAAGAGTGTCTCCATCATCTTTGAGAATCAAGGCTTTTAGTGTATTTATCACTGCATTTTTGGAAAATTTGCGGCAAACAAGGGGACTGCTTGTGAATTTCCTATTCCCTTGTTACTCCTTCCATGAATTTACCACAGGTAAATTCATTGAATGGCGCTGACTCAACTGACCTAGGGTGAATGCTGTCAGAGAAATAGAAAACCCTGTTGTGTAGTGGCTAACATGCCGGACTGTGACATCATAGTAAGAGAGTTTTAACTCCTGTCACACTATTACATTTGGGAAAGGTATGAAAACCTTCATCCCCCAGCTATAGTGCCACTAATTTTCTTCTACAAGGATAACTTTGGCATTGAATAACCCATCAAGTTGATATGCCATTAAAACAAAGAAACCAAACCAAATGAAAATACTCCATAGAAAACTATTTTCTTCTTCTTAATCAGTGCTGTATTTCTTTTTTTCAAAATAAAAAAAAACAAAAGATTTGTTAGACAAGAATAAAAAAAATTCTCCAGTTTAATCTATTTAACAAATAGTATTCATACAACAGCCATAACATAGCATTTATAAGAATTTACTATATAAAAACTTTAAATAAACTACCAACTTTCTCAACTCATTTACCCCGGTCAAGTTTTAAGTGGAGCACAGCTGATTTGAATTCAGAATTTTCCTTCTCCTAGAGTGGTTGCCTTACCAAGGCTAAAGAACCCAATCTACCCTACTATTTACCAATAGCTGGAAAAGAACAATAGATTCATACCTTTCCCAAGGGTATCAGTGCTATGTGAAATCTAAACAGCCTTGTCCAGGATTTGAACTTGGGTCACTGTTTCCATTTCCCACAACTATAACAATTACATAAGGTGTGCCTAAAATGTACGAGGATGCAATGAGTATAACATAAGTGAGAATATGCAAAGATAAATACTTCTTTGAAATATAGGCTATGTTGATTATATGAATTAAGAAAAAGAAATTTAAATAGAAACTTGAGTAGTGCAGGGTTCTTTTTGATACTTAATAACAACTTCAATTTCATTGATATCAAATGATTAAGATAATTCACAATGAATTTATAGTTACATTATTTACATTAAATGATATAATGTATATTATTATATTTCACAACCCTGAATCCAAACATTGGCTGCCTTTAGCCCAACCCACTTATAAGAAAGGTGAGGACAAATGCAGAGTGAAGGTCTCTAGGGCAGGTGCAATACTTTCTTCAATCTTGTTCTTGCAACTCCTAAGGTGCCAAGTTGTATCAACATTCACCCTTCTCTTGCACAACATTGGTTGTATGGAGAGGCTGTTTTCCATACAAATTTGTCCATCCAAAAGAGGAAGCAACACTTTCCAGACACAGGTCCATAATTCCATGAAACTGATAAATGCTGTACACATATATTCAATTACAATAAAGAAATAAGTTAATTAAAAATTTAAAAAAATATATTATGAAAACATTATAGAATTTAAAAATCAAAATACTTCATAGGACAGTGTTTTTTTCTTCTTCTTGAACAGTGCCATGTTAATTATTTAAAAAAAAAGAAAAAAGAAACAAAGAAACAAAGATATTGGTTAGACCAGAAATCATAACATTTATTCTTATCTATCTCACACGTATTCATATAGAATCTTGGAAAAAAGGTATCCAATGTACTAGTTTGTTGGCAAGTTGTATCAAGACAAATCCTGTCAGTACTTTTTATCTATTGAAGCATAGAACTACTCCATGTGACTTTTGTAGTCTTTCAGGGAATTAATTTTATCATTATTTTAATCCTTGCATGTTTTCACACCTATTTTAACTGAGAGTTTTTCACTGAAGTCTAAGTGACAGTAAGTCTCTTAAAGTTTCCAGGACTCTTCTAAGTATTCTAGTTGATTTTAATAGTGCTGTGGATGGTCTCAATTCTTCATCTGATCTGCAGTTCACCCACTCTCTTTTCAAGACCTTTGAAGATGATTCCAAGGGCACCAATCTTTGAGAATCTGTGTTACACCTAAAAGATATGTGGTTCAAAGTTAACTAACCAGAAAAAATTTAAAAGTTTTTAAATAAATTAACTGGTGCATTATATCTTTTATTCATATATCAACACTGAAAATTTCCTTAAATTCAATTAATTCCCTGATTTTTAGTATTTTTTTCTTTCGGTGAGGTGACATACGATGGTGGAATTTAGGTCCATTAAGTTCGATTTAACCTCCTTTAGACCTGGTCATTTTAAAATTAGATTGCAAGCCCAAAAGTGTGGGCACCCCTGATATACTGATATAACATTTGCCTCAATACAATCAAAAGGGATTTCTTTTTAATGAATAAACACCACTCTTAATGCCAACTAACAACAAAACAGAACAATTTTTTTATGCAATATCAAGTAATGAGCATTACTAACTCAGCACTTGAGATGAATCTGATGAAGACTTAGTCATTAGTTTGATACTAAGCCAAATCTAAAAGTATTTCCTTAGTCAGCAATTAATACTGGAAATGTAGCAAGTTAAATGCAAACTATAAAAGCAGACTAGAATGGTCTTCTAAGAAAAAATGAATAAAAACAACTTTGGTGTTATAAAGAATTAATATTTCATACAACCAAGTGGATATATTCCAAATATATATTCTTTAAAAGAAAAGGTTATTTTTTATGTTCTAATAGACAAAGAAAAGAAATACAGAACTTTATAAGTATCAGAGACAAAAATAAAACTCAGAACTGGATATGAGGGAGCCAGAAAGAGCTTAGGGGCAAAGCAGTCTTAGAATATTGGGTTATCTAGACCAATTAAAAGAGATATTAATAGGAGGCACTTAGAGAAGAGAAAGTGACTAATGGCAATAACAGTGCTATCTGATAAACTAAAAGGCACAAGTTTAAGGAATTATACAAGAAAACAAAGTTTAGGAAAGAGGTCTTTTCTAAAATATATTTCTCAAAACAATAGAGAAAATTGAATAAAATCCTTAATGGCAGAGAAAAGTAATAAAACCAAACAATTAAGTGGAGGGGGTAATGAAAAAAAAAAAGAACCTAAGTAAGGATAAATAATAAAAGCTCTTAAGGATGATGTATGGAATTTAAAGCATGGTGATAACTATAATGAATAAAGTGCTTAGAGATTGGAAAGGTAAGAATTCATAAAGAAGGTAAATTTTTATAGGATAGTTCTACTTATGTCTCAGTGTGTGCAGTTAAAAAGGTAAATAAGATAAGAAATGAAAATTAGCACAAAAATAAATGAGGAAAAAAATGTTGACATATTTCCAAGTAGAATATAAACTTGAATACATTTCACACACACACACAACAAATATTTACAAGGCAAAAAATTTGGGGTGGCCCTGCGGTTCTTTTTCATCTTAAAATGAGACATTTTTGTATATGTCTTTTTAAAGTAAAAGATAAGATTTAAGTAATTACTGTGTACTTCCTTTATTTTTCAGTCTTTCTCCAGACTTTCTTTCATAGATTCTCCAAAAAGTTTAAATTTGGAATCATCTGTCCTCAATAAATTTAGCTAAATTATGAATATTTTTTGTATGAGAAACATTGTTTTGGGATTACCAAAATTTTTGACTAAGTTAATACAGGTTCTAAATGTTAATTAAGCACTGACTAATGTTGTAATACTGGTTGTTGTTTACTAGGACCACTGATTTTGGTCAAAACATAGCTATCTCTGAAGAAAAAAAAAAAAAAAACATATATATATATATATATATATATACAGTATGAATAAGATATAATGAAAAAACAAACGATGTTTACAACTGAAATAGGCTCATCATTTGCACACTATGAGCCTATTTCAGTTGTAAACATATTATATCTTATTCATATATATATATATATATATATATGAGAAGTAAACAAACAATGTGTTTTGATATGGCTTTTTTAGCCGACAATTTTTGGGAGAATATGTGCTTAATTGAAGTCGTACCTAATTTTGAAAATTAATTAATAATTAATGAATTAGGCGGGCATACCTATTCAAATATAAGGCTAAACAAATCGAAGAAAAATCAATCTCTGTATGTACATTTCTGCCTATTAGGCCTCATCAGCAGAGCTATAGACAGGAAGTCACCATAAGTGGAATATAATCTACTTCAAAACAAACGAAAAATCTGGGAAAACCAGCTGGTGTAATGGTTAGAGTCCCGCCTGTCAGCTTGACAGTCAGGGTTCGAATCACACACAAAGCGGTCATCCTGTCTATCTATTGATTTTTCTCGATTTGTTTAGCCTTACATTTGAATAGGTATGCCCGCCTAATTCATCAATTATTAATTAATTTTCAAAATTAGGTACGACTTCAATTAAGCACATATTCTCCCAAAAATTGTCGGCTAAAAAAGCCATATCAAAACACATTGTTCGTTTGTTTACTTCTCATATTCTTGTGTAATAAAGTCATCATAAGTGGAATATAACCTACTTCAAAACAAACGAAAAATCTGGGAAAAACCAGCTGGTGTAATGGTTAGAGTCCCCACCTGTCAGCTTGACGATCAGGGCTCGAATCACACACAAAGCGGTCTTCCTGTCTATAGCTCTGCTGATGAGGCCTAATAGGCTGAAATGTACATACAGAGATTGATTTTTCTCGATTTGTTTAGCCTTACATTTGAATAGGTATGCCCGCCTAATTCATCAATTATTAATTAATTTTCAAAATTAGGTACAACTTCAATTAAGCACATATTCTCCCAAATATATATATATATATATATTATATATATATATTCATATTTGTTAAATGAAAAAACAATATATCTGGAATTTTACACCTTGAAGACTTTCATCTAAAACTCTACGGACTTATCAACACCACAAGAAAATTTTGGAACTCTAACATCTTTCTTCAAATTACACTGTGGATATTTTTAACAGCTGAAATATATCCTAAACAATTTTGATACCCACTTTACATTTTTTATATAATTTTTACAACAAACTCTTTTGAGTTTTACTATAAACTATAATGCTTCTGATTTTTAAAAATTAAAAATAAAATTTATTTTATTTTTAAAACAGAACACGCATTTTTCAGAATTTTCAGCGGTTGAATTCCGCATTTGTTTTTGTAAACAGTCTTTTAACGGATATCTTTCTTCCCGTCTATGTCGCTCGTGATGAAGACCAACTTATCGATTTGGTCGAAACATATCTGTCAGCAATTACATAACAAACATCATATGTTTTTTTCAAAATGTTATATTTCATACTGTTGGATTAATTTCCATCTATTTTATATATATATATATATATATATATATATATAGGTGCTGTGGCTGACATTGTAGAAAATGGACACAGTGACACGAGTTCAAATTCTTGATGAGGTCAGTTTCATTTCATATAGCACTAATACCTTTGAGAAAGGTATGAATCCAACTATTCTCCAGCTATGAGTAAATAGTAGGGCAGACTGGGCTCTTTAATCTTGGTATGGAAACTAAAAGTCTGAATTCAAACGTGGTAAACTTCACTTAAAAATGACCTAGTCATATGCTGTTCCTGTGGAGGGTTGGTAAATACATGTACACACACATATATATATATATATATACACAAACATATACATATATATTTACATATATACACAAACATATACATACACACATATATATATATACACATGAATACACACATCATATATACACGTAAATAAACACATACATATACATAAATACACACATAAATATACATGTAAATACATACATACACATAGATACACACATAAGTATACATACATACATACATATATATATATAAATATAAAGTTGTCAGCTGGACAGCAAGGAAGTCTATTCCCTTTTCACTAGCACTAGACTAGGGAGATTATTTTTTTGCTGACGTGAAGTGCCACACCTAGTTCCCCAATTTACCACACAGATCAGATTACCCAATCTGTGCTACTCATGCGCTGAATTGGTGGGGACCTTGGTGCTCTACCGACTGAGCTAAACCAGCCCATTATACATATACACTCACATAAATACACATATACATAGATATAAACATGCATATATATATATATATATATATGAAAAATGAATGGAAGTGAATCTGACAGTGTGATATATATATATATATATATATATATATATATATATATATACTTTGGTGTGGTACCAAGTTTCTTGGTACAAGGTGATTCTAGGCTGGTCCTATTCTCTACCAGTAGTTTGTTGTAGAGTTCAGGTTCCATATGAGAGCTCAATGTTTAATTATTATAAACAGAGCAAAGTTATTTGTGAATAAAAAGGCCTTAAATTCATGGGTATTGTGGTTATGGACCATTTCCACTCATGGGTATCTAGGGCCCACAAGCTTTTTCAGACCACGTATATCTTTTATTTCTAATAAAAGATATACATGGTCTGAAGAAGCTTGTGGGCCCTAGATACCCACGAGTGGAAATGGTCCATAACCATGATACCCATGAATTTAAGGCCTTTTTATTCACAAATATAATATATAAGTATAGATAAAAGGATACACACAACGCTGTTAAAATGAAAACATTTTTTATCATATATGCATGTATACATGCATACAAAATATATGATGAGAAAGAAAGAGAGATTGTATATCTTTGAATCCTTGTGTTTTACAATTAACATTGAAATAAATTTTCTAGTACAATTTATTTCTATAATATCTTGAATGGTTGTATTTGTATCTGAGTGATACATTAATCTTACTATGAAACTTTGATAAATTAAATTTATAATTAATCCATGAGTATAATCCTAATAGCTTAGAGAATTCTACAAAAAAATCACAGTACTTAACAAACAAAATCTCCATGGGAATTAAGTAAATGCATTTCTTCTCATGTGGAACTGTCAAACGTGTAATGAATGACTAGTATGAAAAATTTTGAACAAATGTTATTTCATTATACCCTTTTGATTCTAACCCCATTTATAAAACATCTGTAGTATTTTTCTTGCGAGATCAGTTGGGGCAAACTTGCTTTGAATTTCATGTAACAGCAAGAAACATTAAAGAAATAAATGTGTTAATAGATGCCTAAATATGAACCTTGAGTAATATATTTGATGTAGGATAAACATATAAATAGTGAATGAGACTGCAATTCTCTTTCATTTCTATGAAATATGTAATTCATATCTTGAGTCAATTTGATCTAGTTTTCTTTCGATTAGTTGACTTCATGCCATAGATTTCAATCTGTGGATGCCTATCATATTTGGAATAATAGAACTCTCTTGGGCTAATCCAATCAATCAGCCTATCAGTGATATTTTGACTTCAAATTGAGAGGTGAGCATCTTAGAAGAAACTAAGCCCCGATTGCCAAAAATTTTCCTCTTTGCTTAGACAAGTGGTTCTTTGGCAAATGTCATAGTTTGTCATACAGAAGATCTTTAAAGCAGTCTGCAGTGCACATGGGTTTGGCTGGCAATTCTAAAGAGAAAACAGTCAAAAGGGAAAAATATTTACTTCTAAAAATGCCAAGTTGATGTACAAGAAGATGAGATCCACAATTTTAAGACTACTATACTTGCCATAATGTCTGTTTGACTTGTTATAAGTTAATGTTTTATGTTGTTGTAGAATTTATAGATTTAAATCTACTTTATTAGACTCCAATTTCTGTATTTATATTACTGTAACAGTAAAAAGGACACATTACAGTGAGATTTTTTATTTTTATTTTATTTTTTGAGTAATTTAACTCTTACTGTACAGAAACCAAGTATATTTGGTTGAAAGACAGAAACAGAGTTAACTTGTTTTTAATAGTGGGGTACTTTCTGTTTTTCTCCACATCTTATATGATGTAATAAGCATATTTAATTTTTAGAAATAGGTTGCAAGAACTGATTTGCTTAGGATTAGCATGGTACATAATGTTTATCATCATAGGAAATTGATTTGATAATTCAATACTGGAAGTGGCTGTTTGCCTTTCACTTCCCACTAAATTCCTTTGGGAAAGGCATGAATCCCTCTTTTCTCCTTCCAACTATGAGTAAATAGTAGGGTAAACTGGGCTCTTTTGCCTTGGTATGGCAACCAGTCTAAGAGAAGGAAAATTTTGAATTAAAACCAGATATATTCCACTTAAAAATTGACCTTGTCACATCCTGCTCACGTCAGAGGAGATAGGTAGGTAGATAGGTATATATATATATATATATATATACATGTATATCACCAGCTTGGGGGTCATATTTCTAAATTCAGAACACCAAATTAAGATCGCAAAAAGGTAATTTTTTCAATTTGTCCTACGGTAATTCTGATTCTGACAGTGAATTTGAAGGGTTTCAGCTTATAATGTTGAGTGCAGTGACTATTTCAGCAATGACACGAAAATTATTGTGTGTGAAAATCAGGGTATATATAATAGTGACTAAGAATAACAAAAAAATGTATTAGTTATTATTTTGTGTACATAACTTGGGGATGTCAATTTCAGCCTATTTAAAAAAATAATTCACTATTTGCAGGTAATTTGCACAAAAATCTAATCTATGTAGGGGGGGGGGTAAATATTATTTTGTTAACTTAGAGAATAAAGCAATTTCTAATCCAATTTACAACTGAATAATGAATAATAATAATAATATGGGGTTTAAACTTGCATCCATCCTGATAATTATAATTCCTTAAGAAAGATTGTTATTCAATGCTAATTACACAGTGCCTTTTCTTATATATTTATAATTAATTATAATATAAATTCTATCTAAAGGATGTGACTAAGTTTAATGGCTGTTAAAGGTGACTTTTGAGATGAAATTTATTTTTTATTTTTTTTATTTAATACAGTAATACATTATTGTATATTATATCTATATCAATTGAAATAGCAATTTTATGTATATCTATATATATAAAAGAAAGTTTGGTATGTACATGTTGACATAACTCAGATAAGAGATGTTATTCAGATTCAAAATCTTGTATACACCTTGATATCCTTATAACTAAAAAACACACTAAATTTGGTTATTGATTTTTACTGATTAAGGGATATAATTAACTAATTAAACAAAAATCAAATGATTTGCGATAATTGTGGCATAGCTGCTGCTGCTAATATAAGAAAAGTTCGCTGACTATATCAGCAGTGATTTAAAATTGCGCCGCTGCTGGTAATTTGAAATTAACAAATTCGTGCCCTAATCATTTCAGCTCGGAATTTCTCGCATATCACCGGTTAATCTTAGAAATATTTATTTGGTTAGAAAGAAAATAAAATAATCTTTCTAAATATGTAATTTGTATGTGGTATTATTGATTGAATTATTTACAGTGAATTAAATAACAGTAATAAATGAAAACATTTAATGATTAATAATAACTCAACTTTGTTTTTATTATTAATTCTTTCATTTTAGAATAAAATATATCCATTTTTATCAGTATAACTCAAACCTTTTCTGAAAAAAACTTCATGAAATAAACATTATTAAATTAATACGTAAAATATTCCACCTACAAATAAGGTAATGTTTAGTTATTAACTTCTTTGTTACTTTTAGGGGTTGAAAAAGGAAATAAATTAAACTGATAAACTTCTCTAAGAAGGAATTAAGAACTGAATTTAATTTTTTCGTATGTACAAAAGAGTTTTAGAAAAAAGAAAAAAAGAAATTGTAATACGAACAATTGTAAGTATTTAATTCTTAACATTTTATTGTTACATTTTAAAATGATAAAAAAGAAGGAATTAAATGAATACATTTCATTTCTACCATTGGAAATCAACAGGCAATGAAGCTTGCGTAAAAAAATAAAATTGTTTCAAAAATGTAAATGTTGTTTACATTTTTGAAACAATTTTATTTTTAAAAGAGACTATTCTTAAAATAAACGAATATTATAATACACTAATTCTCAGCCTTGTTTATCATCAAATCTTTAATAAAGCTTAGGAATGCAATTTAAAAATAATATCTTAAATGTAAACAAGAAAAAAAAGTTTCCTAAAATAAACAAACATTCTACTATACAAATTCTTGGTGATTTAAAAAAAAATTTTGATAAATCATTTTCCTCTTATTTTCTCTTGTACTCCAGTTTTCTCCTAACTCACTCTCTGGTGGTCCTAAATTTTTTTTAGTCCAGTCATGGACCAGGTACTTTTGCTAGTCTATATATATATAAAGGAGTCACATCTGCTTTCGTATGTATATGTTGCCTTCATAACTCAGAAAAGAGATGTCATTGAGCATTAAAATTGTGCATATACTTTAATATGGAAACGTATAAGATTTATTTTTTGATATTTACTGATAAAGTTAAATAATTAAAAATCAATAAATTTTTGGAACTCTTCACACTTCTACATAAGTACAAAAATTATGTAAAAGCAAACACATTTTTTTTCACTGTAACTCAACAGAAAATTAAGAATTGAATCTAAATTTTTGTCATATAAGGACTCATTTCTTAGAACAAAATATATTAATTTTTCAATAGTGTAACTCAAAAACTTAAAAAAAAAAAAAAAAAAAAAAAAAAAAATAAACTGTTCATAGAATCAATGATTAATTTGAATTTGAATTAATACACAAAACTTTCTATCTACAAATAAGGACACATTTTTATCACTTTATTTCAACAAACAATTAAGAACATGAATTTGAATTTTTGTCATATGTACAAAAAGATTTTTTTTAGAAAAATAAAATTATGTTTCAAAACACATATGAGTTTAGGGTTACATTTAAAAAAATTATATTCTAAATGAAAACAAAAAAAAATTCATATAATAAACAAATATTGTAATAGGAAAATTCTTTGCAAATTTTGTTTAATTTGAGAAGGAATTTGCTAAATTATTTTTCTGTTACCCCCTCTCTTACACTTCTCATCTCCCTTTCTCTCTCACTTCCTGTTTTTTCTAAAAATCCTTTTAGTCTGGTCAAAGACCGGGTGTTTCTGCTTGAAAATCATTTCCAATCCATTTTGAATGGATGAATGAATTATTTCTTTCTTTCTTTTTTGCAATTTCCTTTTTCCATAAGACACAGGAATATTTCTTAATGCCATAACCTGGACACTAAGACCCCCAGACACAACCTTCTAGCACATATATATTCTCTTTTTTCTTTCTCTCTAAGAGAAAGAGATATATATACTCATTATTGTTTAATAAATAAGTATATATATATATATCTACATTGCAGTATCACCTACACTTTGAATTCGGGCACACTTGGTAAGTCTACAGTATTTCTTAAAGATTTGTCTATTTTAACTCAGAAAACCACCATCTTGTCATGCTTAAAAAAGCTAGTACTTTTATTTTATTTTTATAATGCAAATATGCAAAGTATACGTCAAACCCTTACAATAACAAATATATATATATATATATATATATATATATATATATATGTGTGTGTGTTTGTGTGTGGGTGTGTTATCCACCCCCTACACAACAAGTAAGATATAATCCAAGTTGATTTGTATTCACAGTTTTCCTTCTTCCAAACTGGTTGCTATACAAAGTCTAAAGAATCTGTTCTGTCCTATTATTTTTTAGAAAAACAGATAGATTCATACCTTCCTCAAGAGCATTAGCACAGTTGGAAGCTTTATATATGTAACTTTGCTTATAAGAGGATTTGTCTTAGGTGAATGAGTTATCTGCATGTTTAAGTATGAAAAAAAGTTGCAATAATAATAAATGATAAAATAAAAAAGGAATTCTTTCAATCAATAACCATGTCAGTACTATTGTATGGTTGTACTACTTGGACATTAATGAAATGCCTAGAGAAAAAGCTAGATGGGATCTCTACAAAGCAGTAGCTGTATGGCCATTTACCTCTTGTCTCACAAACCATGCAAGTAAGATGAACAAGACATTCTGGGAACTGCCGAAGAAGTATGGACAAACTCATAAGCAGTGTTTTCCTAATGGACTACTATACATGGACACATCAGTTGACTGACCAGCAAAAACTTACATTGAAAAGCTCTCTGCCAACACTGAGTGCCATCTAGAGGTCAAGAGTAATGGATGGCAAGAGAGAGTCAAGGGAATCCATGCTGTCAGCTTTCCTTAATGATGATAATGGTAACAATAGTGTGTTAGACTCTTAACCAGAACCACTTACATAATTTCCAATTCTCTATGTGATGACAGTATTAATAATGCTAACCTATTTACTTGTATGTAGAATTAGAAAATCAATGAAACATAATATTATTTTCCCTTCAACTTGCAAGATTTTAAAATAACAACCAGATTAGAATATAATTTTTCTAATAAATTTGCTAGCATGAGATTATTTTTTTTATTTCTCACCTGTATCCTCAGAAAGAATGCAATTTTTGTTTTCTTATAAAGATGTTTGTTGAAATCCACAGAATTAACAATTTTTTAATAAAATAAAAATCTAACTAAATGAAAATAAAACATAGCAACAATGAAAGAATCAAAACATGACCAGATTTTGGGTCAGTGAGCCTAAAGCATAAAATCAACAAATAATATACTGATAAAAAATAAGATTTATTGATTTTAACAGCATGTCAACCTATCTAGGATTTCTTTATGCTTAGAAGTTAGAGAATTGTGTTCATTGTACATTTATATTAACATTTTTTTGTGTAGTTGTTTCTAAAGAGTTTTTTTTTAAGACAATTATATTATATTTTTATCTAACAGAAATAATTTGCACATAGTTGTAGGTTTTAAGTATTTTTATCTAATACTAATAATTACATGGTTTCAAGTAATTATTTTTATCTAATGATAAAATTTCTTTAGTCAGTAACTAAAGCATAACCCTTAGTAAACAATTCTAGTTTCAAGTAACTATTCTTAATACAAACAATTTACAGTTATATGGCATCAAGTATTCCTATCTGAAAAAACATTTTTTCAAACTGATCTATTTGACTGATAGATGGAATTTTAATAGGTACTAGCACTCCAGGTCAGAGTAGGCATGGAAATGATGGTGATGAAGGGGTTAATTCACACTCTCCAGATCTCCAAAACTGAAGCCTCACCATCAGATGCAATTTAGTGTCATGCCCAGAAAAAACTCCTTTTTTCTTGAGGGGAGGGCCTTACCCCTCTGCATCGGATACAGTGTAGTCTACCAACAGGATGGATTGATTTTGATCTGGATATTTTAAGTACATTACCCTAATAAACATCTCTATGATGTGCCATTTTTGCTGTTATATGGTTACATACATGTAATGAAGATTTTATATATATATGTTATTAAAATCTTTATTGTTATTATTATTAAACATTGTCTTGTATCCTTACTTCTTTATTTTCTTCCTTCTCTGAAGCAAGCTAACATCAAAAAGCCTCTTTCAATTTTTATAATATGGTTTTGTTTCATAATAAATAGTGAACCAGGCAAATAAAATCGAGAAATGAAAACAAAAAAATTATGAAAGGGAGATAGCAGTTAGGATAAACATACACATATATTGTAACCCCAAAGAATCTATTTCCCCAAATGCCATGCTGATTGCTCTGCACATCGCAAAGAAATAAAAATATTCATGAAAGACAAACTATAATTTTTCAACTCTTTATCCAGATGTAGAGTGAACTGAACACAGACTCAGAATTTATTTTTTGGCTGGTTTGCAATTATTTTTCAATTTATGAAGAATTGTAGAAAAAAAAAAAATGGCTGACGAATAGGGGAAAAAATGTAAGCATCTGAAAAAGAGAATAAAGTCAGGAAAATATTCCAAGAGGTAAATGAAAAAAAAAAAAAGGTAAAAGAATTTGTGTTAATGGTGGAAAATAACAGCCTTCCATCGTCTATCAAGATCTGTACACTCTTGTTAGTAATGACAAAAATCATAAAATTTCAACTAAAAAGGAAGAAAAAATCTAATGTAGGTAATAGAAGCTGACACTATTACTTAGCAGCAACTCAATAGACTTAACAGTTACTTATGTGTATTTCCAAATGTTTTAGATTAGACTGAACGTTGTTATATCTATAAAAAAATATACAATATTTCCCAAATTCTATTTCTTTTCTAGATGCTTACTAAGTTTTTTTCCTGTTCCTTATCTATTTTCTTTTTAACCAGCTTTCATAAATTGAAAACATGAATAGACTTTCTCTTCCTGTAAAAAGAAAACAACACAAAAGAGTATACTTTCTTCTAAAGTAACAACCAAAACAAAAATAACATACATAAATAACAGCAAATGAACAAGTTCATCACAGGTACAAAAATGGAGGATAGTGTCATTTTATCTAAAGCACTCTTTACCCAGAGTGTGATAAATTCATTTGTTTATGATCTACTTGGAGATTTTTGTAAAATGGAAAGTACAACTGATAAAACACTACTAATTCTGTTTTTATTGTGAAGCAATCTTTCTCTGGCCAGGAAGGATCCTATATTTCCATTCTGAAGTCATTGATTTAGTAATGAGGTTTTAGTGTGTGTGTGTGTGTGTGTGTGTGTGTGTATCATAATGTGGAATGCAAAAGTTTATGAGCTGAATTAACTCAACAATCACTAACTATAGCAAAGGCTAGTCTTAATCCAAAAGTGATATATAGTGGTATTGGAAGGGATTCCACTCCTATTTCAGAAAATCAAATAACTCAATTCAAACAAATACCATAATTATTCCTGTATAAACATAACTTCCTCATAACTTTTGGTTACAAAATTCTGAAAAAAATCATCTTTCATGTATCATACACATTGACTTTTTAGAACTTGTATCAGCTAAATTGAACATTTGTTCAACTTTTTATCCGGTTTGTATAAATGAAAAATAAGAATTTATATAGTTTGTATAATGTTTTGAAACACAAAATTTATACAGTATTTAAGGTAAAGATAAGGACATGTTCACATGAAAATGTAATAAGCTTTCAGTGAAAATAAGTTGACAAACAAATTATAAGCAAATATGCATTTCAATGGTTATTTCTCTGTAGTTGTATAAAACAAAAATTGTTTGTTACACATTAGTTAGTTTGGTCTTTAACTATTACTTTTGGTCATGCCATTCTGAATATGGGGATGCATATGACCGGAAAAAACAATTTAACATTTAGTTCTTGAGTATATGCACCCATAATTTTGGGCTGAAAATCTGGAAAAATAGAGCATCTTATACATAAACAATTATAATACCACTTCAAATTAGACATCGGAAAGAAGCAACATTCAGCAAAAATTTGTCCAGAATTAGTTAACAGAAAGAGTACTATATTCAGATCAATTTCTAGACATGTATCTTTAGGCAAAAACTGAACAGCTTGGCTCAGAATGTTTCATTCATCTGCCATAATCAAAAGATGCTGCAATTTAGGATTATCATTTAATTTGGATCTTTACAGAATTCTCAGAAGATTGCAAAAAGTATCTAAACTAGTTCTTTTTTATGAAGGAAGACCAAATATTCTGAGAAAATTATAAAATTGCCTGATAGATGGGAGGAGATGAAACAGTAAATATGTTGTTCAATGAATTTAATGTTGAAACAATTGTTTGTATATATCTGAAGAATAAGTTCCAATTACCATCGAACTGGGAAGACAAGGTAGCATGTGATTGTAACTCAATACAAACTCGAAATGCTACAAGGTCCACTGCAAAATGACAAAGTATATATAAGACTCCACAATGTCATTCAAATCAACCAGTCAAGCAACCAATCAGAACTCAAGGAATGGAATGACCCAAATCACCCTGATTCATGAATGGATCATTCTTGATTCCTATTTATACCAGCTGTCTTGGACACTGCTGAAGTTCTACTTAGCTGCTGTTATTAAAACCAACAGTAGGCTAACTGACTTCAATAATATTCTCTTTGTGAAAAAATAAATAAATACATCCACAAGTTTTGAAGATATTTTAAAGCCAATCATCTTTTTCTTGTCAATTTGTAGAGAAAATACATTTCTGGGGATCTGGGAAATGAAGGATTCTTGGTTTAAAAAAAATCAACAACTAAAAACAAAACTCATTACCTTTTCTGTTCACTTCCCCTGCTCTGATCCCATGAGTATGCATGGTGGTAGTAGTAGTAGTATGAGGAGGAGCTCTCAGGTTTGACTAATGAGAAGAGAGCCCATTTGGTTTGAATTCTTTTCTTTCTCCCAGACCAGTTGCCATACTAAGGTTAAAGAGCCCAGCCTGCTCTACTATTTAACTATAGTTGTAGGGAGAATAGTTGGATTCATACCTTTCCCAAGGGTATTAGTGCTACGTGAAATGCAAATAGTTTTATCCAGAATTTGAACTTGAGTCATAATGTCCTTTTTCCATGGTGATAACTGTTATGCCACAAGCACCTCCTCTGTATACTATTAACAAAATTGACTAACTTAAGGACATCTTCTCTATAATGTACTAGCAGTCACAAAAGCAATGGTAGAACCCAGAGAGAAGAAAAAAAAATTAAAATCAGCCAAACACAATTTATAATCACTCCCCAAAAAAGAAAAGAGGAAAAGGTGTTTCATTAGGAAAAAGAAATCCCATTTTGTTACGACAAAGCAATCACAACTCAAATTTTCTCCCACTGAAAAAAACATGCATATAAAAAACAACAACAAAAACAAACCAAGATAAAAAGGAAACATAACAAGTTTTGATTCAGTTTAATCCTGAAGGGATGATTTAATTATGAGGGAACATTTACATTAACAACAGTTGTTCACAGAGAGAAAGTAATTGTCCCATCAAATTAGTTAAAGAAAACTCTCCCAACATCAATACTCAAGGATTATGGAGATAAAAAGGTGGAAAGATAATCAAGAACCGTAATCTCAAGGTTATCAATAATAAGGACAAAATTAGTAAAGCAAAAAAGTAGGTAATTAGGATTAACTAGTTTACTAAAAAAAAAGAATGTGTGGTGATTTAATTGAAACTTTTAAAATGATTAATGGAATTTCTAATTATGGAATAATTTACTGTCAAGGCAGATTTCAAAAACCAAGTCTATTAACCAATTGGATTTTTTTGTTTATAAAAATAATACATTTTTGGAACAAATTGCCTATTCAGATCAAAAACAGTAATAGTGTAAAAAAATAAATATTGAATGGGATGATTTCAGAAATAATGGTAAGAAATGAATTTAACAGGGCATTTTTGGAAACTATTCTTGAATTACTTAACAGAATTTGATCTGTGTATTAATATTGTATATGTTTTATTCAAAGTTTCTCTTTTCTTTTAAAGGTTGATATACAAAAATAGTAAAAATGGTAGATGCCTAATGAGGCATAATAAACAAATAATGTTTAAAACTATTTGTGGATATTTGCCAAAAGCAATGAATCATGAGACACTAGAAATGTATTGCTTAAAAAATAATAGAAAAAAGTTTCAGTCTTGATGGACCCAGTCAGGAAGATATTTAGTCAAGTCTCCACTCACCAAGGACTAATATTAGTCTTGGTATATCATGATATCCAAACACTGAATAAACAAAAGGAAAGACAAAATAAGCTCATTTACACATACAAGAACAGGTAGTGCACAGGCCATAACAATTATCATTGTAGGAAATGGAATTGGTGACCAGAGTTCAAATTCTGGAAAGCTTGTATGCATTTCCCTTTTCACTAATGCCCTTAGGAAAGGGGTAAATCCACCTGTTCCTCCCACAGCTATTGGTAAGGCAGACTGGGTTCTTTAGCCTTGGTATGACAATCAGTCTAGAAGAAGGAAAACTCTCAATTCAAATCAAATGTACTTCACTTAAAAATTGATCTTGTGTCACATTGTGTTCCATGAACAAGCAGTATGTGAAAGGGGTAAAAAATGAAAAATGGTTTACTTGACAAATGTGAGTAATATCACCATGCTGTATTAGCAATCCCTCCCAAGATCAAAAATGTCTCTACTGTTCAAAGAACAGAGTCAAAAAGAGGTCAAGAAGGGGTTTCTAAGGGAGTTCATTATTTCTTGAATTCTTACACTGGTATACTAATAACAAGAGATTTACCTAAGTCAGCCAGGGTTCAGTGACCAGAAATATACTTTTTTTGTTAATATATTTTGAAAAACATAATTAATGTGGCTTTAAGAATATTGATTGATTTAAATGGCATGTCAGCTATCTAGGGTTATTTTATGCTTAGAAGTTAGCTAATTGTGTTTATATTACATTTATATTCACATTTTTTTGTGCAGTTATCTCTTAAGAGTTTTTTGCACACAGTTATATGATATCAAGTATTTTTTTATCTAATACAAATAATTTACACACAGTTGTATGGTTTTAAGTATTCCTATCTAATACTAATAATTATATGGTTTCAAGTAATTATTTCTATTTAATTATAGTCATTTGTTTGCACACAGTTATATGGTTTCCAGTAACTAATAATAATCTTTAGTAAACAATTATAGTTTCAAGTAACTATTCTTGATACAAATAATGTACAGTTATATGGTATCAAATATTCTTATTGAATAAAAAATAATTTTAAACAAATCTATTTGACTGATAAATGGTAGCCTAAAAGGTACTCCTAGGTCAGAGTGGTAATAGCAATGAAGAAATACTCAACACACCTCAGATCTCCAGCACTGGAACTTCATTATCAGATGAAGTGTCATACCCAAGACACCCCTTTTTTTTGGTGAGGGAAGCCTTATTTCTCTGCAGTGGATGATACAGTCAGTATATTCTAAGCCCTGCCAACAGGGTTTCTTTTTTACTAAAGTTAATGTTGTACTCACTGCACTTGGTGGGAGGTTTCTTTTGGGAACCCTCTTTTAGCTAATTGTACCCCTGCACTAAGGTCCAGTCCCCTTGGTTTTAAAATCAGGATTGTCCTTCTCCTAGACTGCTTACCTTACCAAGGCTAAAGATCAGTATACCCTACTATTTTACTCATAGTTGGAGGGAGAAGAAACGTCTTTCCCAATGACAGTTTAAATTGAGTGTAGCCACAGCTAGAAACTGAATTCAACTTATCAATTCCATTCTTTACGTCAATAATTGTTATGTCAATGAAACCTTTTATATTCTATGTAATTCATTTAATCCTAAATGTTGTTGATATTAAGTGAAAGGTCAGTTGACCAGTTCTAATCAAAAATACTGTAAAAAATGATTACATAAAATAGCACTTTGATTGAAACATAGAAGTTGATACTTGTATCCTACTTATTAATTTTAATCACCAATTTGATAAGGTTGTCCATCATGCAAATGGTTCATAAACTGGTGGATTTAGTTCCTCTATCTATTTTTGTTATTAATGGGGAATGCAGTTAGAGATACCTGATGACAATTGTATCTGCTCTATTTACTGCAACTCTCCACTCACTAGCTTAAAAGTACATCTCGTCATGTGAGAAATCATGTGCCTTTATAGTGAGATTGGAATGTTTATGTACATCAATAAATGTGAGTTAGCCAAATGACTCTGTTCAGACATGGGGGTTTGAGTTTAAAGCCTGTTTCCATTTGAGAACAAAAAAATAAAATAGATAAAAAATTTAAAAACCCAAGTAATATGTATTCACCCACTCCATTTACACGAAAAGGATGTGACACAAGGTCAATTTTTTAAGCAAAGTTTAAAAGTTTTGAATTCAGTTTTCCATTTAGATTGGTTGCCATACCAAGGTTAAAGATTCCAGTCTGTAATAGTTGGATTCATACCTTTCCCAAGGGTATTAATCCTATGTGAAATGCAAACAGCCTCGTCAATGGATTTGAACTCAGTTTGCTGTGTCCATTTCCTACGATGTACACCACAAACAGTTCCTATCAAGCAATTTGAGTTAGGAATAAAATAGCTTTTAAAGCTTACACTTTTAGCCCTAATTGTCACAACAAAGCAGACGCTAACGCATATCTCTTGCATTTAATATTGGCACTTTACAGAATGACAGCGTTACTGGAAATTGCAAAAAAAAAAAAAAAAAAAAAAAAAAAAAAAAAGAACCAAAAAAAAGGAGAAATTCTGGTTTTCTTTCTTTATAAGAAGCAATAATATATTTTTGTTTTGTAGCGATATCTTTGGATATATGCTAAATCTGATGTTAAAAGGCTGTTTCTAAGTTTGGCATTTCCTGGAAGAAGCAGGTTGGAAAACATGCGCCAATATTGTCTTTCCTTGCTTGGATAATATTCCTTCAGAAGAAATGCTATGATGCCATTTCCTGAAGAAATATAACAGAAAATAATGATTTATATTCATCCATCATCTGCTTCTATTAAGATCATTGGTGAATGTATTGTATTATAGATTAATAGTAATAATAAACTAGATATTCTTAATAGAATAAAATAACCCACTGGAAAAATCGTGACACAGCTTGTGATATAAAGATTTGTAGTAATAATTTAAAGTAATGACGTTTTACAAGTTAATTTTTGTCTGAATTTCTGGTTTGGTTTATTTGTTTAATAGCATATCAACTCCTTATGTGTTATTTAATGCCAAAATTTGTTTAATTTGTAAATATATGTTTATAATCATAACTATATTTTCAACACTCCATTGCAATCATTTTTAAAATCATACATTTTTCTTATTAGTTAATAATAATCATTTGTTTCCATACAGTTATAGGGTTATAAGCATTTGTATCCAATAATAATAATTTCCAAACAGATTAATTTGATTCATAAAACCCTAACAGGTACTACTACTACTACTACTACTACTATGGTTATCATTGAAGGAAATGGATACAGTGACCAAAGTTCAAATCTGTTTGCACTTCAGAGAGTGCTAGTACTCTTGGAAAAGGTATGCATCCAATAATTATCACCTATGAGTAAATAGAAGGGTAGACTGGGCTCTTTAACCTTGGTATGGCAACCAGTCTATGAGAAGGAAAACTCTGAATTCAAACCCGTTAAACTGCTTAAAAAATGACCTTGTTGTATCCTGCTCATGCAGCAGAGTGGACCTGGGAATAATGGCAACAAATGAGTACACCACACTCCTCAGAGCTCAAAACTGGAGCCTCCCAATGGATGCAGTTTAGTGTCATACACAGGACACTGAATTTCCTTTGATGAGGGATTACCACCATTATAAATTAATATACAAGGGTCATTCAATGAATAAGATGAATATTGCCTAAAAAGTTAGCAATAGGGAGCATTTTTATAGTTGCTACTTTTTCAAGGAAATCAACAATGATGAGTCCTTTCATATCCAAGAAGACTGTCAGAATGACATTCTTTACTGACCACTGCACCTGTAACTTTTTCTTTACTGGAGAGTCCCCATGTTTCCATTTGATGGCCTGTCTTTTCATATCTATAGTGGCAAACCAATGTTTAGCCCATTTGTAAAAATCTTTTTGACTAAAACATGCTTCTATGCACACATCACACATTCTTAGCCACCAAAAATTTAATGGCAAACCTTTGTTTAAGACTACAGCACTCTGATTTGCTGCTATTTTGAATAGCCTCAAAACAAATATTTTTGTGAAATTAAAATCATTCTTGCCATAAATCAATTTCAAATTATGTAGTTTAGATTTATGAAAAAAATTTTTTTTTGCCTTTTTTCAAAAAGATTCTTCCTAATTATTGAATAACCCTCGTATTTGGACTAGTGTCTTCATTTATATTGTTATCATCACACCATTTCAGCTATTGGAGCTTCTGGTCTTCTTCAGATATTAGTCATCATAGTCCAAAATCTTCTAAGTACTTCAAATGAAACCCCCTATTCAATTTACAGTGATAGATTGTTCTCATTTTGTTGTTCGTACAAGCATATAATATTCTAGTTAATTCTTTATTGTGATGTCAGTTGTCTGTCTTTCCACTGAACCATTCTGCATGACATTTAGCACTGCCTAATGCAGAGGTCAGGGGTTCAATCCATTAGTTGTGTAGTGCAGAAACTTATATAAATATATCTGGAAAAGATCAGAAGGTACAGTTGCTAAAATGTTCTGATTATAAGAAGCCAGATAAAGTCAATAGTCAGAGTATAGAAATTGATAATAAATCTTGCAAACTCTAATAAAGAATGAAACATTTATACTTAAAAAATAAACAAAAAAAAAGATTCCAGGTAGTTTTTACATGTCTCAATAATGTCAAATCATTGTTGTATATATATATAACACAACACACACATATATATATATATACATAAACATGTATACACATGTATACACACACTTACATATATATATATATATATATATATATGTTGGCTGTCAACTCATACCTAAGCAAGATCATTCCCTGGAACAAAATCATTTACAAGCATTCGAGAAGTTGTGAATATGAAAATTACACTTCCTTCCACTGAGACTTCTGAAGAATCTGTTACACAATAGACATACATGAGGGCTGGTAGCATTTGACACAGAATCCTTGTTTTTTTTTCTCAGATGGCTCACCAGACCAACCCTGGAGAGACACATACTTCCACGTGAAGTATTTGAGAATTTCTTTACTTTGGATGTTCATAGACTCACCCTTTCTAACAGCCCGTCTCATTTGTTCATGTTTAATCCAATCTGACTCAAACTTTTTCCAGACCAAGGTATGGTGGCTCTCCAGCCAGGTCTGTTAGGAAACAGTTTCTACCAGTCCTTCACAGGGATGGCAGTGTTCCCAGTGTCCTTAAGGCAGTCCTTAAACCTCAATTTGGGTTTGCACAGACAATGCTTGCCAGTTGAGACTTCCTTGTAAAATAATTGTTTGAGGATTTAGTGATCATCCATGTGAACTCGGTGACCAGACCAACAAACATGAGATCCAAGGATCAAACTCTCAATTCTAGATAGATGATATATTTCAAGTACTATGGTGTCTGGTGTAAAGGACAACCAATCTATCTTTTAAATCCTATGAATGCAGCTCTGATGGAATCTCTTACATGTCCTGAAATGTCATCTATATACAACCCAGATCTCATATATATATATATATATATATATATATATATACACACACACACACACACATACACAAGCATATCTATAAACATTTTTACATTTATGTATATGCATATTTCTGTATGTCATATACTTAATGGTAAGCTGATAATACGTAGGCCGCAATGTACAAAAATGGGAAACTTAATACAAACAAATCATCAATATCCATACATTAGGCATATTAGAATGTGAGACCAAATCATAGAATATTGATAAGAATTAATATATATATATTACTGCATACATAAGATAAGAATAACTAATAACATTTTCAATAGCTACTGATACAATTACACTGTTGCTGATGGATACAGGATGAAACTTTTCTAGATCAACAAAGAGATGACACTTCATGTTTGTGCAATGCTTATATTCTGTACAGACAATTGTTGTATCAATAAAGATAATTACAAAGCTTCATTTAGTTGAGCACTAAAAAAAATACTCCCAATATAAAATAAAGAGGTACATTCTATGAAATAACTACAGTGTTGAAGCTATTAATGATGTCCAGGGCCAGCTCAACCCAAACCCCCTGATTGAGTGCCCTAAAAGGGAAGGTTTCATATATTTCCTATGTATAGATTCAGGTGGCATATGAGACCCTAGCACCAACCTAAATTAAAACAAGGAAGTAAATCACACAAACCATCCAAGTAAGACAAACAAGATATGCAGTGTACATCTGGAGAAGTAAGGTCAAACTCCTAAATGATATTCCCCTATGGACTCTTACACATGGACATACCAGTGTGACCAGCAAAACTTACATACAACAGTTGTGTGCAGACACTGGATGCCAGGAGACATGTCAGGAGAAATCTGATAGGGATGGTTGGTGAGAGAGAGAGAGTCAAAAGAATCTGTGCTGTTAGCATGACTTGATGATTTCCCAACCTGTAGTCATGTCAGTACTATTGTATGGTTGCACCACTTGAGCTTTAATGAAGCACTTTGAAAAAAATCTAGATGGGAACTACACAAGGATTTTGCATGCTGTTTTGAACAAATCCCAGAAGAAGCCCAATAAGACAGCAGTTGGATGGCCAGTTACTTCCCATTTCACAAACCATGCAAGTAAGACAAGCAAGACATTCTGGGCACTGCTGGAGAAGTAAGGATGGACTCATAAGCAACATTATTTTATGGATTCCTACACATAGACACACCTGTGTTGTCCAACGAGCAGAAACTTACATTCAACAGTTCTGTACGAACACTGAATACCGTCTAGAGGACTTGTCAATAGGGATGTATGTTGAGAGAGAGAGAGAGAGAGAGAGAGAGAGAGAGGAGAGTCAAAGGAATCTGTGTGGTTGCCCCCCCCATGATAATGATTTCCCAATATTCATAGTTTGATTGAAAAAAGGAAAATTAATTAAGCATTTAACAATTATAAAATATATTATTAATCTTAGCATGTCAGTAATCCTATAATACTTTCTTTGCATCTATAATATAACGATCTTATTTTTGTATGCATGTTATTGCAACAACAAAATATAGCACATTTTAACAAGATTTCTTAAGCACAGTTCCATTCTGAGAGAATAAAGTAATTTCCAGTCCAATTCAATAATACTGGGGTGTCTGCATTTCCACTCACCCTAATAATGATCCAACTTCTGTACATCTGAATTTTTAACCAAAAGTAATAACTCTTAGTATAAGTTTTTAGGTTTTAAATTTCAGTGTGTTAGATAAAAATTGTCTTCTAAAAGTTTTTGAAGTTTACAACATAATAGCTTTTAAGCTTAGAGATATTTTATATCATTTCAACCCTTGTTAAAGCTGAAGTCAATCTTTTTTTAACATTTTTACAAGCAATCATATGGTTTCAGGTGATTGATGATAATTATGTGTAAACAATTATAGTTTCAAGTAAGTATTAACTTAATACTAATAATTTATGCACAATTATATATTTTCAAGTAACTGTTCTTATTCAATAATAATGATGATTTGCTTGCACACAATTATATGGTATCAAGTATTCCTATTTAATACTAATAATTTTCAAACAGATCTATTTGACCCATGGCACTACCAGTGCAGATTGGAGTGGACCTGGGAGTAATGCCAACAAAGTGGTACTACACACTCTCCAGAGCCTCACTACTGGATACAGTTTAATATCAAACCCAAGACCCCACTTTTTTGTGGGTGTCTTACCCCACAAGTGTCAGCATTTTTGAAGCCCCACTGACAGGGCTTTTGAAGGTAAGTATATGACATAAATAATGTAGTTAAATAATCTTGTAATTGAAAATTGAAAAGAAAATCATATCAACATTGAAAGAGAAAAAAAAGAAAAAAAAAGAAGACAAATTGGTTCATAAAAAGAAGATACTCTTATTCTAATGATATTCTTACTTCACATCTTTCCTCTTCTATTATTTCCTTTTTTCAGTTTAAGTGACAGGACAAAATATAAAATATATTGGTGAACACTCATACTTACCTTCAAGATAAATATTAAGTCAATAGATTTTTTTAAAAGCCTGTCAATGTTCCATTGTTGTTGCAATTCAGTTTTTTTCAAATAATTCTATCAAGAGGAATTGATTTAACCCTAACTATGGCGTAATGGTTATTGACACAGGAAATAGTAAGCCAAGTTTAAATCCTGGATGAAACTCATTGTGTTTCACTTAAGGCTAATGCCCTTGGGAAAGACATGAATCCAACTTTTCTCTTATTGGTAAAACAGAAGGGTAGACTGAGTTCTTTAGTGAAACATGTTTTTATTTTCATAACATTTTTGCTTAAATGCTGTTGAAGGCAGCCATTAAGCTCAATATTTGTATTTACCAAACCCTCTCCATTGTATATTATCCATAAATGTAGCATAAGGTTTTTAAGTAGAGTACAGTTGGTTTGAATTCAAAGTTTTCCTTCTCCTAAACTGGTTGCCATACCAACACTAAATTGAAGATAGAAGAAGCCTCCTTAATTTCAGGACATTTCCTTTCTTTCCTTAAAAAGATAAATATCGTATAATTCATACTTTTCATGTTATTTCAGGAAGTGTTAATGAACAGTTAAATTATCTCTTTTCTGCTGTTTCATTGATTTTATATTTAACTATTTGATTTCAACTAAATTATGCACTGTGAGTGGCCAGTATTTGTGCTGCTACTTAAAAGTACATATGTGTAAGTGTATATGGCAGAATGGTTATCATCATAAGAAATGGATGTGATGACCAGAGTTTAAATCCTGGTCATTAGAAAAGGCATGAATCCATTTGTTCTTCTCTTAATTAGAGATAAATAATAGGTCAGATTTGGCTTTTTAGCCTTGGTACAGCAACCAGTCTAGGAGGAAAACTGAATTGACCTTGTGTTACATCCTGCTCACGATGGAGCATTGGGTAAATATATACAGAGAAGTACATATGCCCTGGGAAGCTTAAATTCTAGCTGGAGAATCCCCATTTCTAAATCACTATTGCCTATAATTAATGGTTTTTAGATTAAAAAAAAAAATATTCAGCTCTTTTTCAGGCATAAGCCTGGGATGGAAGGGCACATGGGCATTAAGGGTCTCAGAGTTCTAAGAGTTAATATTTTACTCTTTTATATTTTATCTTTCTATTCAAACATTTTTCATCTATACTAGTCTGTTCTTATCTATAAAGATACACAAAGACACATGTTTGTATGTTGTTGATGAAAGGTCAAATCATGTTAGTATAGAAATCATTGTAGATGAAAAATTGTTGGCAAAGGTCAAGTGTAACTGAGATACATGTTGCATCTCTCGTACTTTACACTCACTGGTTCCATTAATGCTAACATTATCATCTCTCTGCTTTTTCCGGGAGGCATGTGAATTTTATATTACAATTCTCATTCACAAAGTCACTTATTTGTTAGCTACCCATTCATGAAATAAGATGAACCTTATAGATATTCATCAGCACCTAACTATTCATTGCCTGCTCTTTTCAATGGGCACATATTGATGGGGTCTGGATTTCATTTCCATTCACTTCTATATGTAGAAAATCCTCGTCATCCCCATACAAACTGTCATTGTGGAAAATGTACAGGAACTTATTTAAAAATCAACTGTCTCCTTTGACAAATGAAAAAAAACTTATCTTTTTGATGCTTTCAAATAATTTAGCCTAAACTAGTAAATCATTTTGTGCTTTGGGTAATAAACATCAAATACATTAAAAGAACCTGTTTAATATTTTCTTTCTCAAAGTTTATTGCAATATGAAATTATCAAAAATTAAAACCCTTTCTACAAGCCATATATGTATTGCAAATATTCAATTCAGTAGAACATAAAAACAAACTTATATTTTCTATGTTATTATTTGATTGGTTGGTTTTAATGGCATCTCAACCCATCTAAGGTTATTCTATACCTAGAGGTTAGGGAATTGCATTCATATTTAAATTTTTTGTGTAGTTGTTTCTAAAGAGGTTTATTTTTGGCATACAGTCCTATCAAATATGAATAATTTTTCAACAGATCTATTTGACCCTGTGACAAAAAAGGAGGTACTGATAACAAAAAATGTCAGTACTGCCAATTCTCAAATCAGAATATCCAACTCACTTTCACACCATCCGCAAATCAGGAGCACTTCTCCTCAATTGAAGAAAATTTCAGTGTTATATGGCTGTTTTGTCTCAAACCCATGCTGACTATTGGTTAATGTCAGACCAAACACTCTTATGTAAATTAGTATGACGATTGCCACTCAGATTTTGTTAGCTCAACCTATGGTGGCAGGGTATCCACTCTAAACATTTAATTGATGAAGAGGACATAACTCTTGCTAGAAACAGTACAATTTTGAGAGTGCATACCCAAACACACCCAACACTTGGCCTCTTTTCACATCAACCTTTTTTCTTCACTACTGACCCATAGATGAGACTTTTGATTTATAAAATTATTCATAAATACTTAAATGAATAACTGTTAAAAATATGTTGAAAATGTTAATATGCATCTTAATAGATATGACAGTAGAATATCAAATGTTTTGCAGTTTTTATCATTTATGGATATAGGTACCTCTCATGGTGTGAATGATTGGCTTGATAGGCTAGCAGATCATTGTTAGTGAATTTGATTCTCACTGAGTGACCCACACTTTTGACCTTTTATCAAATCAGGCTCAGTAAATGCCAACTCATTTATTGAATTTGTCATATAAGACATTTCTTCATAACGTTGATGCACAAAAATCATCATTAACAGTAAAAGTAAGTAAAGTAAATAGAGTGGCACATTGTCAGTATCAGCCAGACAGTGAGGAAGCATTCCAATTCACAAGAACTGAAGATTGAAAATTTATTAAGAAATAACAGTCAAACTTTTTTTCATTCCAAAATGAAAAAAAAAAAATCAATTAAGTGTCTTATTTTAGATGGGAAGTTAATTTTACTGACAATAGATATATAATTCTCTGCTTATATAGTCAAAAGTTATGATTGTGATGAAAACTATAAAAGTCTTCTCATTTTATTATCTTTTATATTTGGTTGATTGGTGGACTTTGCGTGTTTTTCACCCGTTGGTTTATTGCTGAAGTCAGTTTTTTTTTCCTTCTTTTTTTTGGTTGAGGGATTGATCGATTGATTTTAATGGCATTTCAACCCACCTAGGGTTACTTTAGACCTAAGAGAAGTTCATTCCTTGTACATTTATATATTTTTGTATAGTTTAAGTTATTTTGCACATGGTTATATGATATCAAGTATTTCTATTTGAGCCTTAAAAACATGAAAGTAATGGTTCATTCACATGATGGTGACAGTTTTCTTTGACATTGTTGCTGGAGTCCTATAAGGAGATACATTAGTACCATATATATCTAGAAAATGGCTGTACTACAAATGTCATTAGATCTAATAAAAACAAAAGGTGTCATACTAAAAAAGGCAAGAATCTGATAATATCCTGTAAAAACTATTACAGATGCAGACTAAGCAGATGATCTAGCACTTCTTACCAATATACCTGCCCAAGCCAAATCACTGCTGCATAGCCTGGAGAAGGCAACAAAAGGCATTGGCCACAATGTGAACTCAGATAAAATGGAGTTCATGTTTTTAGGCATCTCCATATTAAGCCTCTTAAAATGGTAGACCAGTTCACCCCCCTTAGCAATATCTTATCTCCAGAAAGCGATGTAAATACACACATAAGAAATATGGACTGCCATTGTAAAAGATTATTGACCATATGGAAATCTGATCTCTGATAAAATAAAGTGTGAATTCTTCCAAGCTGTAGCCATGCGAGTGCTACTGTATGGCGACACCAGCTGAACTCTAATGAAATGCTTAGAGAAAAAGCTAGATAGGAACAAATATGCTGTGGGCTGTCTTTAATAAATGCTGGAAGCAGTACTCCTCCAAAAAAGCAGCTATACAGCCACTTGCCTCCTATCACACATACCATCCAAGAAAGATGAAGACATGCTGGATACTGCTGAAGAAGCAAAGATGGACTCATAAGTGATATTTTCCAGAGGTCACTTACACATGGGCACACCAATGTAGGCCAGCCAGCAAAAACCTACATCAACCAGCTCTGCATGGATTCTGGATTTTGTGCACAAGACCTGCCAAATGCAATGACTCATAAAAATGGTTGGTTAGAGAGAGTTATGGGCATCCACGCTGTCAGCATGATCTGATGAAGGTTCCTAACTATTACAAATAATTTGCAAATAGATCTATTTAACCCATAGATGAGACTCTAAATCTGGGTTAGAGTGGACCTGAGAATAATGGCAAGGAATGGGTATGACACACTTCCCAGATTTCCAGAACTGGAGCATCACAATAGGATGCAGTTTAGTTTCATACTCAAGACATTTTTGGTTGGGGGTGTCTTATCTCAGCTGATTGGGTTCTTGAAGGTAGGCATATAAGACATAAATAATATAGTTAAATAATCTTATAATTAGAAACTGTCAGAAGTCACCCTGATGCAACACCATGAAGCTAAGAGGTCTAGAAGAAAGCAGTGGCAACAAAGCACTGGAACATCAACATCTTCAGAGACAGCCTTCAAATGCAACATCTGTGGTTGAGAATGTTTTTTTAAACATCGGACTTCACAGTCACAGGAGGCGCTGTAACTTCAGGAGCACAAAAACTTTATTATAGGCTTCCGAGACTGAAAAGAAAATCATACTAACATTGGAAGAGGAAAAGAAAATATCCAGAACACTTTATTCTTATAGGGACATTTTGAATATATTGAATTGGAACACAAAAATATAATAGACAAAATTCACTCTTAGAAATCAGCATCTGACAATGCTTGTTAGCACTGAATTTTTCAAGCATTTAAAAAAAAAAAGATTTTTTTCTATGAAAATAAAATTCAACACTTTCAAGTAAAATGTGGTTTTAATAGTTTTACAAAGAATGTTAATCATTCTCGGAATCTCGGGCTGCTCTCCTCTCTTTAAGAACATAATCATTTTTAGTTTTAATTAAAAGAAGATGTTCATAATGATTGCTAGCAAGAAGTAACCTGCAGATGGCAAAGATGTCATCAAATCAAACACACCCTGAATATATCAGTTATTATCTAAAGTGCCGAGATAGTGGCAAAGGTGAACAGGATACAAACAAGATAACATACACATCTATTTAACACTTAGTCTTATCTTAGTAGCAGGCTGAACTGAATGCAAAATGGTTCCTGCTTTGTCACTGCAAATCTTCTGGAACTATCAAAAGACATGGATATGTAAACAGTAGATAGTCTATCTTGACAAAACATCACACACACACACACATAAATATGCACACACGCTTTTTAAAGTATAATTTAAGATACACATTAGAATTATATAAACCAATTAGGTTTTTGTATTTTTAATGTTATAATATCAGTCAGACACTTTAAAAGTAAAGCAGGTTTTAAATGAGGAATTCAGAAGAATGGATTGAAATCCTTCTAACAAATATAATATTTCACCATCATCAAGATGTACTGGCAGCACAGATCATCTTGACTCTCTCTCGACATCCATCCTTACCAGTCATCACTCTTGGCAAGTCCTTTAGTTGGCATCCAGTGTCTGCATAGAACTAATGAATCTAAGTTTTGGCTAGTTGGCAAACACTGGTGTGTCTATGTGTAGGAGCCCATGAGAAAATATTGATTATGTGTGTGTTCTTATTTCTCCAGCAGTGCCCAGTGTAGAATAAACATACTAAGTTCCAATTACTGTCGAATTGGTAAGACAAGGCAACAAGGAAGCCATAATTTAATACGGATCTAACCTTGTTGCAATCCTACTGCAGAATGCCAGAATATTTATGAAGCCTCATAACATCACAGAAACCAAGCAGCCAATCAGGACTCAAGGAATGTAATCACCCAAATACATGAATGGAGTATTCCTGAGTTCCATAAATACCAGCTGTTTTGGGCACCAGTCAGTAGTGCTTAGTTGACGTTGTTCAAACCAACAGCATACTCAGCTCACAACACAGTTGGATGCTAATCACCCAACAAATTTCTACACTTGGAAGGTTTGTGAGATGGGAGGTAAGTGGCCTTACAGCTGCTGTTTTGTAGGGGTGCTGCTTCCAGGATTTTTTCAAAATAGCACGCAGAATCCTTGTGTAGTTCCCATAATTTACCAAATTTCTTAATGACTTAAATACAAAATAATATACAAAAAAGAAAAATTGTTTAATTCTTCATTCTCAAATTGTCCAAATAAAAAAATGAACAGATAAGTAATTGCATTGATACTGAAATCAGGAAAAATATTTCTTGGAAATTGATTTGAACTAATATCTTCATCTTTCTATTTAAAAAAAATTATTTTCTTCTAAGCATGTTGACGAAAACAAAAATGTTTTGAATCAGATCAATAGAACCAATTTTTATTCAAATTTGTTCTCTGATAAAGAATTTCTAATTGGATGCCACAAATACTGTTATTTGTCCATTGAATGATGTAGTGATTATGTGCAGAACTATTTTTTCCAATGTATTCTATAACATTGAATACGAAAGACTGAACTGAGATGAGAAATCAAAAGTAAACTTGTTAAAACATGAATAAAACAAATATCTGATACATAGCCAAAACAACTGTCAAGTGAAGATGAGAGCGTTTCTCATTATAGAAAAATCAATCCTGTTCAATATAAATCAGAGAAGAAAAAAAATTAAATTATCATAATTAAGGAAATTTTAAGAAAAAAATCACAAGATAGTGAGGAAAAATGACAAGAAAATTCAGGGTTAATAGTGATAATATTTCTATGAAATATTCATTTAAAAACTGATAAAAAAAATTATAACAAATGATTGGATTTAATAAATTATAATAAATGATTGGATTTAATGAGCTTGAAATCCAGATAAATGGCTAAGATACATTAATGAATGTTTTTCTTTAAATGTTTGAATTTCTGTCTAAAATAGAATATAGTTTTAGATTAAAATGACTACAATAGGTAAAGAAACATTTAAAGTATTTAAGAAAATACCAATAAAAAATTAAGCTTTTTCATTCTCTACAATATTTTTAGATTGATTTTAACGGCATGCCAATCCATCTGAGGTTATTTTATGCTTAGAGATTAGGGAATAGCATATGTTTATATTTACATTTCTTGTATAGTTTCTTAAGAGTTTTTTTTTTTTTACATAGTTATATAGTATTAGACATTCCTATCAAATACAAACAATTTGACAATAGCCTAGACTATGCATTACACACCTTAGATCTAATGAAGGAAAAAGTTTTCACACTAAAAAAAGGCCAGAAGCAGACAGTATACCATGGTATTACAGATGCAGATGATCTAGCACTTCTCACCAATACACCTGCCCAAGCCGAATCACTGCTGCATAGCCTGGAGAAGGTAACAAGAGGCATTGGCCTCAATGTGAACTCAGATAAAATGAAGTTCATGTTTTTAAACAAGATGTAGACATCTCCAGACTGGATGGTAAGCCTCTTAAAATGGTAGACCTGTCCATATATCTAGTAAGCAATATCCCATCTTCAGAAAGTGATGTCAATATACACATAGGAAAGGCATGGACTGTTATTGTGACAGATTTTGATTATATGGAAATTTGATCTTTCTGATAAGAAGATAGTGTGTATTCTTCCAGGTTGTAGTTGTGTCAGTTCAACTGTATGATTGCATCACTTGGACTAATGAAATACTTAGAGAGAAAAAACTAGATAGGAACTACACAAGTATACTGTGGGTTGTCTTAAACAAATCCAGGAAGCAGTATGCCACTTGCCTCCTATCACAAATAATCCAAGTAAGATGAAGAAGACATGCTGGACACTGCGGGAGAAATAAGGATGAGCACATAAATTACTTTCTCCAAATGATATCTACATGTGGATACACCAGTGTTGGCCAACCAGCAAAAACATACATTGATCAGCTGTGTGCAGAGGACTTACCAGGAGTGATAACCGATAAATACGGTAGCAAGAGAGAGCTCTGGGAATCTGTGGGAAGCCACCACTTGATAGTTTTGACATAACCAGTCTCAATGAAGGAAAAATCTGAATTTAAAGCAGCTTTACTTCAGTTAAAATATAATTGATTACAAGGAATGCATCAACAAAAAGATTTTGAGATGCCCAGGTGTAGACATAGTTATTTCCCCTCCTATGTATATATGCAAGACTATAGCTGGGATTTCTAAAACACTGAGCACAAAGAAAGTCACCTGATCCAACAGTGTAATGGTCATTAAAATTGTGAATGAGGCTGTTTGCATTTACTTTCATGCTAATGCCCTTACAGGAGGCAAGACTATGGGTAAATAGTAGGGCAGACTGGGTTCTTTAACTTTGGTTACGCAATCATACTTTTGTTCAAACAAAATTACTTTCACTGAAAATCAATTCCATTTCTAATTGGATTGATAACTCTTTAAACATAAACTAACCTAACATAGCAAATTTCCTTGATCTCAACGGTTCCAGTGTTTAAACAATTAGAATTTGAACAGGATTAAAATCCAATGCAGTTTATAGTTTGAAAAAATAATAAAGATTTTTCTAGATCTATAAAAAAATATTCAACTCATATTTTCTTTGAGTTTATATTTTAATCCTAATTACAATTTAAACTATTATAATTAATTCCAATTGGAAATTAATAATCTTTTCACTTGACTAATTTTGATCACTGCTTTTCACTAAACACTTAAAAAAAACCAACTTAAACCTGGCTTTAATTTAGTAAATAATATTTTCATAATATTATTTTGAGTTCTTTTTGTTTTTGCGTTATTTTTTTTTGTTTTGTTTTTTACTTTTCTTTTCTGGTCTTGAAGTTATTTTAAGTACCAAACCAAAATACTGAATTTAATTTGCTTAATTTCTTTTCCTGAATCTTTAAGATTGATTTATTATTATCTAAATGGTAATTATAGATTTTTGTCATAATTATCCAGAAAATAAATCCAATATATTGAAAAATAAAAGGTTTCTTAGATATAACCAACTGTAATCAAATTTTACAATCAAGTACATATGAGAATTTCAATTAGGATCAATAAGTTTTAGAATCCATAAGTCTTACTGATGATGTCAAGAGAAAATATTACATTCAATAGGCCAAGGTTATCCATTATAAACAAGTTCAATAAATTTTGTTACAGCTTATATAAGAAAATTATCAGATATTTATGTAGAATATAGCCAATAATTTCCAAATTATTTCATGATTATTATCTGTCTCTCCTTATTGAATTTAATGTGTAGTAATAAGCAGCTAAAGCAAATCCTACATTCCTAATTAATAATTTTACTTTTGCCCAAATTATGGTAATTCCTTAGAATATTACAATACATTAAAAGGAGGCACAGATGGTCTTGGCAATTATTTAATTTAAACAGGCCGTTATAAGAGGCACAAAATATACTGAAGCCTGTTTTTATTTATTTATTTATTTATTTATTTATTTAGAGAGAGAGAGAGAGAGAAGTTCATTTACTGATTATGAAATAGGCACTCAATGCAAATTAACTTAAAAGGGTACTTGAATTGCATAACTGAAACTAACTGGAAAAAAGAAAAAAATTCAACTCTCTAATCTAAAAAAATAAAACACTAAATTCCTTGCAGAACAAGTAAATTCCAGTATTGAGTTTAAACTCATAAAATTAAAAATGCTAAAAGACACTGAATATTATCTTATATATATATAACACAATGTGCTTATATGTACACACATACACTCACACACACTACATATGTGTGTTTGTGTGTATGTCTATGTTTATATAATACTTTCTTTGTTACCAGAACATTGTAAAGTAAAGTAAAAGAAAAGTTGGCAGAGTGGCCTATAATCAGTATCAGCCAGACAGTGAGGGAGTCTATCTCTTTTTCACTAGTGCTAGACAGGGAGATTGTTTTTGTGTTTTGAGGTAGAACGTCACATCTACCATCAGCTCCTGATTTTCTTGCATAGATCCAAGCTGTGCTACTCATGTGCTGAGTTAGCAATGGCTGATATCAAACCCAGAACTTTGTAGTGCCTAGGTAGATGCTTTACCAACTGAACTAAACCAGCCTTATAACAATATAATTTCTGGTAATGTTGTCATAGTGATGCAGGGAATGCTTGAAGCTCAAAGTAAGTAAGCATTATGTTGCCATTAATTAGAATTTTAAATATTTAAAAAAATATATAATAGAAGAATAGAAATGATCATAAAGATTCAAATATATATATTAAAAGATATTAATATGTAAATACATATAAATATATTATTTACTTTAATTTCTAAAAAATAAAAAAAATAAATAAAAAATAAAAATAAAAACCCAAAAAACAGAGCAAATCATCTAATAAAATTTAAAATATATTCATGAAGTTTTTCAAGGTAAAAACCATTTTAAAAATAAATCAGCAAATTCAACGAATTCCAATGCATAAATCAAATGTATACAATGAAAATAGATCCACAAATTTAGTTATGATAAATGAAATATTGTGTTTATTGTCAGTAGAACTGATAAGAAACAGAAGAGCTAAAAATTGAGAAACTTCAGGATTTGGGAAAGAAATCTAGAAGGATCATGATGTTAAGAGGAGTATAACAGAATGTTAATAGATGATCCTCCCTTCATTGTTGAAGGGTGGAGGGTAGACCCATGAGAAGATTTTGGTTGATAGCATTCCCATATTGGATCTGCACATCTCCAAATGCTTTTGTTGTACAGGACTTGACAGTTTCCAGTTTTCTTAGCACATTTACAATGAGCTGAAAAACTGTCTTTGTCAACAGACCAAAGACTCTTGCATCTAAGATTAAAGGAAAGAAAACAGCTGGAGATAATCGTAAGATAACATGAAGACTATTGAATGAACAAGTGATGACATTTCATTGAAATGAATACAACAGACAAAAAACAAAATACATGTAACTGTACTTCACAGCAGAACCTCTAGGATCAGTTCAACAGCCTTTTATTATTTCTTAAATAAGAAGCTAACAAGATTTTAGTATTCAAATTGGTCAAACAGCTGACTCAAAGTTACATAGTACCAAATTTACAATTTATCAGAATGAATTAATAATTTATACAAAAGAAAAAAAAAACATATGCAATAAATATAATTGATATGTAAGGGATAATGGTCACAAATGGAATAATACAAAATTATTTAACCCATTAACTTTAGATTACTGAAAGTTCAGTTAATGTAGTTCTATGTCTCAACTCTAAATGACAGAAATTTCCATCAATGATACATATATAACTATAGCTTAAAGTGAATTATGGCAACTCAGTTCTATCTGTGAGTCAGAGCATCAAACATACACTTCTTCATCAGAGGTATCAGAACTCAGAAGCTATTTAGTCTGAGAGGGATATTTCAAATTATTTCTCCACCTTCAAATTGGCAATACAGAGCTTTGTGAAAGTGACCAATCAAGCTTAGTTTTATTATTTGATAGTGAAAGAAAAAGAATTTACTTATCAGGTGACAATTGATGATTTATCAGATAATGAACGAGGTAATTCTTTACCATCCATAATCCTCTGATAAATTTCTGTTTGCAAATTTCATTATCATATGTATTAGTTTCCAAGATAATTTTTAAAATTATTTCATCAGTCTGAATGGATTACAAATTCTCTAAAATATTATCAGTTCTATATTCATTTTTTTATGAGTAGTCATTCTGCTTGTGAAGTACTTAGTTTATTTGTCTAGCTGAGGGCCAGGATACAAAAATGGTCAACCATAATGAGTTAAAATGTGGCGTAATGGTTAACAAGCTAGATTAGTTGACTATTGATAATAAGTTTGATTCTCACTGGGTGACCCATATTTCTGGCCTTGGACCACATCTAAGCTAAGCTTAGTAAATAACAACCCCTGCTAACATTAATGGGCTAATTGTTAAAATTATTATAACTCTAAAAGATGATAATGTGATTTTTCAGTTAATTATCATCTAATGGTAAATTCTTGATAAAAGAAAAAAAATGATAGTATTCTTATTTGAGTAATAGGAAAATATTTGGCAGATAAATATTATTCTATTAAATTAATCTCTTCAAAGTCTTTTATTTATTTATAGATATGAAATGTATTAAAAAACTATTGAGACTGAAACTTAATTTTTTTTTTAAATTTGAAGGAAGATGTGTGCCCAGCTGAGTCACTCATATAAGTGTTAAAATCTAGTCAGTTTCAATGTAGAAGAAAAAGAATCAGAAACCAGTCTCAATTCTTTTTGAACAGTAGTTTTTGGCAAAACACAGGATTATATAAGTGCAGAATCTTCCATACTTACCAAACCTTCAGCTTTGTACAATGTTTTTCTCAATTGAAAGTATTTTAGGATGTAGAGGAATTTAAAATAAATACAATAACACAGTTTCACACCATCTCAAAAGTTTTAGGGATGCTTTTACCAATAGAAAACTTGCTGGAATAAGTGTGTCAAATGTCACGAAGACTCTTTTAAAGGAAATTAACATTTTATTGATTGTTCATTTCTGGCTTGGTAAATACAGTTTCAGCATTCAGATGCTTTTTAGACACAACTTGTATATGAGGATGGATCAATAAGTACATAACCTGACACAATTATCAGTTAATTTTTTGCATAATGTTTGATCTATGGAGGGGTATTATGTTTGACAATAAAAGATTATATTAAAAATATTTGTTGTGTAAAATAAATGGCATTTTTTATCATCAGATAATGAAGAACCTATATATATGCATACAAAACTTTATTTTTAAAACATAATTTTAACGTGTCAAGCATTGTTTTGAATTTTAAAAGTATACTTTTAATTTAGAATAATAAATATAAAAAATGGACTGAAGAAATTTAGGTTTGTTATTGCCTGAAAAGATGACAGTTCAGAATTTATTGCCTGAATATTTAGATGGTTCCTAAAGAATATTATTTTTAATGGAAAAAAATTATTCAAATTTTAAGTAGATTAAAATTTTTTAAATTCTTTAAAAATAATGTTTAGATTATAAGCATTTACATAATAAATTCTGAAAATGTCATTGCTGATTTAAGTATAATTCTTGGCTCTCAGACAGCAAATACCATAGACAGCTATCTATATAACACACATTTTTCATTTAAAAGTACCTATATTTTTCCCATTTTTCATAATATCTGGCAACTTTTAGTACTGTGTGGTGAACAAGAGAATTTTAAAAATATTTTTTGTCTGAAATTGGAAGTGGACATTATACACACATTCTGTATACACTTTAATCTATGATAGTTGATTTTTTCTATGAGAAGTAATTTCAATTCTGTAGATTTTATAATAAAGTTAGTATTGCTACTGACTTAGAATATATCAATTGTATGTAAAGTTTGGTATTTTTTATACTTATTCTATAAACAAAGGCCAATTTCAGTTCACTTAGAGAGTGTTACTATTATTCAGTAACCTAGTACTATCAGTGACATGGTTGGGGGGGATTGACAATGAAACTGATTCCTCCACTGATTCATGGTTTAATTAAGTAGAAACATGAATTGACACCCAGCAGGATGAAAAATAAGATCTATAAAAGGGGATAAACTCTCTTGCAGGGTCAATGACCATGTAGCATGTAAAAGGTATCCTTTGCAAAAAAGTTTGGCCATTCACAGCTGATACACCATGAGTTGTGGAGGTACATGAAATAATGATTTGTTTTGTTTTTATTGCATATCAACCCATTTCAGGTCATTTAATGGCGAATCAAATCATTTTGATATTCAGTTTCTTACAGTACCTGCAGTTGTTTATAATGGTCACCCATCTAGGTATTGAACAGGCTCATCACTGCTTAACATTGATGATTTAATAAGAACTGGTGCTTTCAATGTTATTTGACTGTAATCCCCATGACATAATAATTATTATTTTAGGAAATGGACATGATGAGCTGAGTTTAAATTTGAACGAGGCTGTTTGCATTTCACTTCATGCTAATTCCCTTGGGAAAGGCATGAAGCCATCTCTTCATCCTCTAGATATGAGTAAATAATAGAACAGACTGGGGTCTGTAGTCTTAGCATGGCAACTGGTCTAAGAGAAGGAAAACTCTGAATTCAAACCAACTGTATTCTGCTTAAAAATTCTCCTAGTGTTGCATCCTGCCTGTGCTGTCCTAGATCCTACCTTATAACTGGATCCAGGAGGTTGGGTCCGGAACTGTACAACCTCTAATTCATTCATATGTTACTTTTAAATGAAATGAACCATCATCATCCTTTGGGATGGATAGCAGTAGATAAGCAAAGGCTTAAATATCTTACTGGTGAGTAATTGCATTTACTTAACATTTTAGTAATAGTTGCTTAATCAGCATTGAGAATTTAAATCTTTGAAATATAATTTTTAATATGTATGGTAAAAAAAATAGGTATTAGTAAAATAGTAGTGCCACAAAGCTTTGGACAACTGCACTTTTTGTTTTTGTTGTGTATATATATATATATATATATATATATATATATACACACCGGTAGATCGTTTAAATATATATATATATATATATATATATATATATATATATATATATAATTTTGTTTTATACCATTTTTGCTTTGTGCTACAAAAGAAAGAAACCAGAACAAGAGCCTTTATTGAGAGAAGTTAATATTAAACCTGATGAAGATGGGAGAATGTAATAGTTGAAACATTATATGAACAATCATAACAAGAATGAGTTTAATTGTCCAAATCTGGATCTATTTTCATGACAATATAGCTTTTTGGAGGGGGGGGCTTATATTTGAAGACAAAAATAAAGAAGACAAAAACACAGTTTTCTTTAAAGTAATTACATAAACAATTTCATAATTGAATGAAGAAATGTGACATGAATGCAATTTAAGAAACTGAACACCAAACAGTAGAACCTTTTCTATAGAATCTACATGTGAGGGTGTAGGATGAAAATAGGCCCAGAAATTGTACTTGGATAAAATGTTTAGTGGATAGTTAATGAAATTATCTGTACGTAAGCAGTGGGATATTCATAGTGAAGCTTATTGGCAACTTTGCATTAAAAGACAAACCTGAATTACATATTTCTGAAGTTGTACCATACATACATTCATTTTCATGGTAACAGGTACTTACCTGAAAAAGAAGAAAAAAATCTATTAGAATATAATAAATATAAAAATTCATTTAAAATCAATTCTCAAATCTAATGGTAACATATAATAAGCATGTATTTTAAAGAAAAAATACCAAACCAAAAAATAAGCAGAATAAATAAGAGAAAATATAAATCAAATTAAGAAGTCATTATGAAAAAAACAAATTAAATGTTTCACATATCATTCTATGAGCATTTCAAAATTTAAATTCAAATTCACAAAATAACAATAAAACCCAAAATCAACAGCAAAAGAAACTGATGTTTTTATTATATCATTTAGGAGGCACACTTAGTGTAATGGTTATCATCATAGGAAATGGAATCAGCAACGCAATTTCAAATCCTGGATGAAACTGTCTACATTTCACTTTGCACTAAGGTATGAATCTACCTGTTCTCCCTCCAGCTATGGGTAGATAGTAGGACAGAATGGATTCTTTAGCCTTAGTAAAAGTAACCAGTCTAAAATATGGGAAACTTAATTCAAACTAGATGTATTCCACTTAAAAATTGACCTTGTCACATATGATTATATCATCTCATAAATTTGAAATGAAGTAAATAAGAGTGTGGATGGATGTTTCCAATAACCTATTATATTTGTACAGTTCCATACTGACTATTTCTCTTTCTTGTATTTCTCAGGCCAATAAGGATTACTTGGCAGTATCCATCTCCACTCCAAGTAAAAGGCTGTAGTGGTTAAATGGTAGCAGTAGCAAAAGGAAAAATGAGTTAAACTTTACATAAGTGAAACATAAAAAACAGTCACTCCCTGTTAAAATCTATAGTTGGAAAGAGCTAATATATTACTAAACTTTTATAATGAAATAAAAAATTTCAAAACTTTCCACCAAATGTTGTTTAATCGGACCACTCCCATCACCATAAAAAATAATAAAAATAATGATAAAAAAGAAAAACTTTATTGCCAAGTTTATTTTCTTTTTCCCAAAAGTTACATTTGCAAACAGAATACTAATATTGGTCAAGCAATAAAAATGTACAGTTTCAATAAAATAAACTAAAAAGAAAATCTACTTGCAACATTGTCACTTTCTTGGGTTAGTAACACATTTTTAAAAAATAGCTTCAACTTTTCTGTAATCATTTAGATGCAAGCACAAGTTTGAATGATGAAAAAGATGTAATTTCAGGTGAGTAGAATACTAACTTTCCATTGCAATGATTGAAGAGATAAAGTAAGAAACTAAAGAAGAAACTCTGGAAGCACGCATGCATGTCTAGGCATAAACATAGAATAGGGGAAGAAAATAATAAATTGGGAGAATGACAGGGTACAAGTGATCACTTAGAACATGAATCTTCTAAGTTTGAATGCTGTGAGATAAGCAAGTAATGAATATCTGTTGGCTTAAAGAGTATTCTTTATTTTAGTTATTTTCTTTCTTTCACTTTCTTGTCTCAATTTGTATTCCAAGCACTGTACTATGCAGATGCCTGTCAGTGTTGCAGAAGAACTAGTCTGCCAACCAACCAACCAATATGGCTCTTTCCTTGTTTCTCTTTTCCCTTAGCTTACAACTCTTTCTTTTGTCAATACCATGCAAGGCATTAATACTAACTTCTCACATATATCTGAGCATTGTGTAAGGACTATTCATTCAGACGAAATAACTTCTTTTTTTCTTTTTATCACATTCCATTTTCCATTTGGATCCAAAAGCTTCACAGATACAATACATATATTGTATAAAATATAAGAAAGATAATTCATTGCTTCTCTAAATAATAGTAAGAACCATACCAACCAATTTGAAAGTGCATTATTAATATAGGTGTTAGTGAGTGTCTATCCAGGTAGTACAAGAATGACTGGATATTTTAAGATATTAAACTTATATATATATATATATATATATATATATATATATATATATAATCATCAAGGCATGCTGACAGTATGGATTCCCTTGACTCTCTCTCTCTCACCATTCGTCCCTATCAGCTATCACTTTTAGATAAAACCTCCAGATGGCATCGATTGTCTGCACAGAGCTGATGAATGAAAGTTTTTGATGGTGTGTCCATGTGAAGCAGTCCATAGTAGAATATCACTTATGAGTTGATTCTTACTTCTTCAGCTGTGTCTTTGTCTCACTTGGATTTTTTGTGAGATGGGAGGTAAGTGGCTGTACAGTAGCTGCTTTGTGGGGTGCTATGAGAGGAAGGGTAAAAAATCCTTGGTCCAAGGAAAGAAGGGAATGACCTAGATTCATTTTGAAGTTCAACACACTTAGCACATTGTTTCTCAAATTTCTTTAACCATTAAAAGACTAAATGCTTTTTGGCACTCTTAAATGCAAGGTGACACTTTGATTCCATTCACAGAGGGAAAATGGAGCAAACACTACTAGCATACGGTCTTCCCAAAGAAATGGTTACCAGTATAATATAAAAAGTATGCTTTACAAAGACACTAAATGGTATGCTCATCTGATGGTGACACAGATTTCTTTGACATAGCTGCTGGAATCCTACAAGTAGATACATTAGCTCCATATATATTCATAATTTGCCTAGACTATATACTCTGAACATCATTAGATACCATAAAAGAAAAAGACCTCACGCTAAAAAAGGCAAGAAGCAGGCAATATCCCACACAGACTATTACAGATGTGGACTACACAGATAATCTGGCACTTCTTGCAAATACACCAGCACAAGCCGAATCACTACTACAAAGCTTGGAGAAGGCATCACAGAACATCAGCCTCTATGTGAACTCCGATAAAACTGAGTTCATATGTTTTAAAAAGAAAAGAGGCATCTTCACACTCGGCAGTAAGCCTCTAAAGCCAGTAGAACAATTCACATACCTAGGTAGTAATATCTCATCCACAGAAAGTGATGTTAATGCATGAATAGGGAAGGCATGGTCTGCTATAAACAGATTATCCGTCATATGGAAATCAGATTTCACTGACAAGTTAAAATGACAATTTTTCCAAGCTGTAGTTGTGTCAGTGCACCACTTGGACCCTAGTGAAGTGCCAAGAGAATAAGCTAGATGGGATTTGCACAAGAATGCTGCGTGCGATCTTGAACAAATCATGGAAACAACACCCCACAAAGAAGCAGCTGTACAACCACCTGCCGCCTATCACACAACCACCCGAGTGAGAGACGAACAAGACATGCTGGACACTGCTGAAGAAGCAGAACAAAATCATAAGCGACGTTCTCCTGTGGAAACCAGCACATGGACATGCCAATGTGGGCTGTCCAGTAAGGACCTACATTGACCGCTCTGTGTGGATACTGGATGCTGTGCAGAGGATCTCCCGAGGATAATGAATGATAGAGAGGGTTGGTGAGAGATTGTCATGGATATCCATGCTAATTGTGCATAATGATGATGAATATAGATAATATTCAAACGTAAAAACTTTGCAATTATCTCCTCAAATTACAGAATGAAAATTAACAGCTGTTTTTAGCAAAACATATAAAGAAATTAACTGAAAGAGAAAAATATTACACCTTTGAGTAAATAGTTTTGATAATTCAACATATAATTTTATAAATGTTTCATTAAGATTACAATATTGAATACTTTGAATTGATCAATGATTCTTTGGAGGTATATCCAGTACAAAAAAAAATGTTTTGAAATATTATGTAATAAGATTTGATAGAAAATGATCTTCTATTATTGAGAAACCTTGTTTTATTTTCAATGATTAAGAGATTATCTAATATTATGCCTATAAATATATATATATATAGTCTGAAGTTCTCACAGGTGAGAAACTGACAGTTACCAAGTGCCAGAGAAAGAGAGAGGGGATATAAGGAGAGGAAACTTGAAAAGGTTATAGAGCAGGAACAATTTAAAAAATAATAAAAATAACTTGTCAAAAACAATAATGTTTGTAATTTGTATTTTAATGATTTAGTTTGGTTTCTTTGTTTTAATGGCATATCAACTTTTGTAGGTTATTTAATGCCAAAGTCATCCTTGTAGAAGAACAGTAGTGGTATTATTTAACCCATAGCTGTGGAGATAAGTGGGTTCATACCTTTCTTAAGAGTATTAGTCTGAAAGAGAATGTAATAGACTGACTGGAGTTGAACTTGCTTACTACAATATCACTGTCCAGCATGTTAGCTACTACACCATGGGGATTTCCCCTTGTATTTTAATAAAAATTATAGTTGCCTGAAGTAGCTTAAACAGTTAATATTCATGAAATGCAGGTGATAATGCCTTCTTCATCATCTGTAATTCTATAATATAATCACCAATTTAAAAAAATCTTAAAAGTAAAAGAAATGAATAAATAAAAAAAAAAAAAAAAAACACAAAAAAACATTATCATTTCAGATTATAATAGTATAACCAAAACTTTGAAAACTCAAAAATTACCAATAATCAGCATTGTCTGTGAATAATGGAATTAAGATTTCTTTATAAACGTAATGTGTTAATAAAGAGAATTTAACAAAAACTAACTTAATAAAACTTTATTCTCTTTTAAATTCAGTAAATAACATTAGGTGTTTGTGGTGTAATGGTTATTGCTGTAGGAATTGGATTTGGCTACTTGAGTTGAAATCCTTGACAAGGCTGTTTTCATTTTCACATAGTGCTATTACTCTTGGGAAAGGTATGAATCCAGATATTCTCCATCCCCCAGCTATGGTAAATAGTAGGACATATTTTAACTTTAGTTATGGCAACTGGTATAGGAGAAGAAAATCTCTGAATTAAATCCATTTGTAGGAATGTGGTTGGGGACAACCTTCGAACACCAATCCCCAAGAAACTTCACATGAAGAGTAGGCTTAAAACACATTAGGCGAATGCCATCACAAAAACCCACACACATATACAGATAGATATAACATTAACTTGCTATTCTACAATTCAGCTGATTGACAATTACCATGGTAACAGAATGAAAGAAATGAATTTCTATAGCATGTATAAAAACTATGCAAGTGAAAAATAACACCTTTTCGTAAAAATGCCATTCATTAATAATATAATTTTCCATTTCATCTATAAAAATGAACCTTATAGATGAATAATATTATTATTTCCATCACTGCCACTGCTACCACCACAGCATCCTATATTAGTTGTTAAATTTGCATATATATGCAGTCAATATAACAATTATGGGACACTAGTAGATTTATTATATAGCAGCTATTTTTTAATTATTTTTTTAACTATGAGAATAACCTCTATTCTTTAATATATATATATATATATATAGTAATACTCCATTTGTGTACATGACATAATAATTTGCTTCCATACCTTATATGTCTTTGAAAGGAAACTGGCAGATGACTAGCTTGTTTCCATACATAAGTATTCAGCTTATTAAAAAAAGAAGCCCAACACTTATACATGGAAATATTCTTGATTTTCTATAATAAAAAAACTACATTATTTACCTAAATATACATCAGGTTCATTAGGGTTTAAATAAACATCAATATCATAAATACATGAACTGTATATCATATATATGAATATGTATATGTGCATATCATATAATGTTTCCCATAAGAAAAATTAAAAATTTACATGTGTTATATTTTGTAGGATTAATGCTAGATGGATGTTCACAAAAACATTTATCAAATGACTTTTGTCAATTCAAAGAAAAAAATACTTGAAAGAAAAAACAAAAAACAAATGCAGAAAATAAAATTAAAAAAATAAATCAAATGATAAATTTTTGACAGAAAATAAGTAAAAGGTTCCAAATAAATAAATAAAATTCTTAAAGAGGTTTCCAACTATGAAAACCTGTTCAAGTGAATAGACTAACACACAGACACATAAAATACTAAATACATACTGAATGAAAGCTAGAGAAATAAATGAGTAAAGAGTCAACCAAGGATTATTATACTAAATACTTTAATTTTTCACAGGGGGAAAGAAGAAGATAACAAAAAGAGGGAGAATACCGAAAGATGTATATTAGAGAAAGAAAAAAGACAGAGAATTGAAAGTATCCTCCATTATTCCTATATATATTGATGCATCTATTTTGGAAGCAGTCAGAAAGATATAAATCTCTTTACAGCAGGCGTGGGTGGATACAAGTGTTGACCAATGGCCAGCATCAATGTACATGTGTGGGAGTTGCATTATACTACCATCGAGACATAAAAAAAAGAATATCTTTTAAAAGTGGCACAAGTCAAATCAATAAACTCTATTTATTTATTCCTATTCCTTCCTCAAACAGGAAAAGATCAGTCAATGTTTCTTGTTACAATTTTGCTCATAAAGATTCAGTTTTGACTTTTATTTCTTATAACTTTCTTTTCTCCCTCAACCAGCCCAAAATTGTTTACTCACTTTATTTAAAATAATCTTAGCAGTCTATGGAACCTTCATCCATGGGGTTATGGGAACTCTTTTATTCAGGGGATAGAGATTTACCTTTAATTTTAAACCAAAGTAGCAATTTCTAAAATCTACACAAGTGACAGAGAATATCTCTTTTTAAAATATTCATTAATTATAAAAAATTTCCATTTCATCTGTGAAAATCAAACATCATATTTTTTTTCTATCAATTGAATTTTTCCAAGTGTTTTGCCAAAATTTAGGAAAGCACCTGACCCTTCTCTGTCCCTTTGGTCAACTTTTTATGATAAAACGTTTTTTTAGAATTATATATATATATATATATATATATATTCTATACTATATAAAATTTTGTAAGTAGTGAACTCTTTATACGAAATATTGATTCAAGTTTTGCTAAAACATAAGCATATTCTTTTAACTGAAATAATAAAGTATTCAATGAATATAATTTGGTGAAATCAATTTTCATAGTGGCACTGCTATTATTACTAATAAACTAGGATATTTGCTTTTAATTGCTCAAAACCATGGTGATCCTCATGAAACATTAAAACTAATATTTACTTTGAGACTTTTGTAAGTGTCTAGCTTAATCTTTTATAGAATAATGTTGAAGTTTTAAAGCTATCCAAACAGATTTTTTTACAAAACTACAAAAGAAACTATAAAATTGATTCTAAACACAAAATCAGAACATTTTTGTTTAGAAGTAATAAAGAATAATTATGATTAATCACAAAATTATTCAGCTTTCATCTTTTAATCTATTTACTTTCTTTACTAGCGTTTTTTTTTAAATCCATGTTAATTTCCTTTATCATATAACAAGTACAAATCTCTTAGTGAATAAAACAAAACAAAAAACAAACAACTGAAAATACAAGTGTTATTTACTCATCCTTCCATGGGAGTAGGATATGACACAAGGCCTTTTTAATATTGGAGATCCAGCATATACATGGGATTGAGCCAAAAATTACCAAGCACATTTGGAATTTTCCCTTTAGAATGCCCCAGGCATCAGGGACTTATCTAGACCCTACTCCTCTTAGTTCAATAGAAGCACAGCTTCAGAGAAAGCCCTTATTGAAGCTGGGCATTGTAATAATAGGTTCTTGCCCACAAATAACCAAGAACAGAGATCAAAGTTGAAAATGTACAATCCTCTTTTTAACCTCTCTATATAGAAAAAAAAGAGGTAAATTTCATTCAACCATATTGGATTATATAAGCACAAAATCTTTATTTACTTTACTCAAACTTTATCAGAATAAATAAATAGTTTGATGCAATTATCTATATAAAAGGTTAATTTATATTATTATTTTTATTATTATTATCATTATTAACATCAAAAGAAATCCATTAAGTTTAATTTGTATGTGTTAATTTATAATAAAATTAATAATAATCATAATAACTGTTAACCAAGTTACTAGAGAATTATCTATTTGTGTATATCTTCCAAGACAAGTGGTTGTCATCTTTTTTATGCCTACCACCCACTAAAAGCTTAAAATGATTCATTCATATATCATATTGCTCAGGTTGGCAATAGTTTCAAGAGAAGGTTTTTATAAAATATTCATAGAAATGAAGACATTTTTTGTTAAACATAAGAAGGCATATACAAGGTGTGTTCAAAAAGTATCAAAGTTATATTTACTAAGCCAGAAATAAACAATGAAGGACATTTTCTTCAAAATAGTGCTTTTAGCATTAAATATACTTATTCCAATGAGTTTTTCATTGGTTGAAGCACCTCTGAAAACTTCTTTTGATATGGTGTGAAGCTGCACCATCGTATTTAAAAAAATGTTTTCCACATCCTCAAATCTTACTCTTAGGATGAATTTTCAATTTAGAAAGCAATAAAAGTTGAACAGAGCTAAATGTAGTGGGTATGAAGTATACTGCACTAGTAAAATCCTGTGTTTTGCCAAAAACTGTCGATCAAAATGTGATAGACAGATTATAAAAAAGTATTGAGCATTGGTATTGACTCATCGAGACACCATAACTTTATTATAGAAGTTGCTTAAGTGGGCACACAATTTCATTTAAATTTTAAATTTACAGTCCACAACACCATGGAGGATTATTTTGTGTTTTACTCATTAAAGTTTTACTGCTAGTTTAAACCCATTTATTGTCGAATTATTCATAACTTTTGAAACAGAATTGCAAAACTACCAAGCAATAGTTTATTCTAATTGTCAAATATTTATCTCATAATAACATCAACACATTGTGTTAAAAAAAAATGGTGTCGTGGATTGCTAAAAAGATTTTCAAGTTTCAGTTTCAATACTTATTTTTATCAAACCTTATATGTATAAGTAGAAATAAAGTTGTAGTTCTTACTAAAGTTATGGAAGAATTTTTAAATCTTAGAAAATTTGCTAAGATGTTATCATTTTTTTTCTTCTATGATTTTTCATGTAACAACGTAATTTTATGACTACATCAGCATTTAAAAAAACAAAAACTGTAAACCACAGTCCAAATAAATTTGAACTTATATCAATGGAGGAGAAATCTTGAATTCTGAATAACAATTATAACCTTATCTAAAAGTAAAAGTCACCAAATTGACAAAGAAAAGAACTAATTACACATCTATTCTACTATGTTGAAGTTTGTGGAGTTTGCTTGTGTCTGTCCAAAGGTCAAGGAACAACCAAAAAGTCCTCAGGGCTTAATTTTTTTGTGTGTGGATTTTGACTTGGCCTCAGAGGTCATTTGAGTGATTGGAGGTTATTAGATGGCAAAATATGCCATTTCTCTCTATATATATGACATATAGAGATAGATAGATAGAGAGAGACTTTGATATAAAGTACAAAAATGTTTTTTGAACTTATAATTGGTTGGACAGACAAGGTCAGATTCATGTTTTGTATATAGCCTTTATATGAGAAAAGGAAAACAGAACAGAAAATTAAGTTAACATATTCCATAAGAATAGCTTATCAGAAATTAAATTTTATTTTGCAAATATGAAGTTTACACAAGGAAGAGATAAGAATACAGCTTTATAAAAATGTTTATTTTTATCTTGTATTGGTTAAATTTTGGACCTTAGTACAGGAGTTGGATCAGTACACTTTCTATGCACCTTCACCAGGACAAATTTTATTCCATTTTTATTCAAGAAGCATTAACTAAATCAAAGTTGTGGTAATATGTGTTCTTGTTGTGTACAATAGCATCTCTTGTGATTGTCATGTAGACTTTATTTTTGCAAAATAATATGAAGCTATCAGTAGAGTAAAATGGTTAAGTTAATTTTACATATTGTCTTCCTTTTCTCATACTTTTGAATCTTATTCCAAACCTTACCAATATTTGATGTATTGCTCACAGAGAGAGAGAATCACTAATAAATAATCAAATAGAACTACATGGCATATTTAAAAAGTATTAAGACTGAAGTTGTATTTATCAAGACAGAAATTAACAATGAATGAAAGATTAATTTTCTTCAAAATTCTCATTCCATCAAGTTTTTTTATTGGTTAACGCACCTCTGAAACTCCTCTTTTAAAATATGGTGCACCATCATATTTCTTTTAATATCCACCATATCATCAAATCTTATTGTTAAATTGAATTTTCAGTTTAGAAAATAAGAAAAAGTTGCATGGACACAAGTCCCATGAGTATGGAAAGTGCTGCCCTAGCATAATCATGGATTTTGCCAAAAATATGGAGACTGGCTTCATAATCTTTTTTCAAATTGGCACTGACACATCTTGATGAAATCTAAATATCATCACTTTATTATCTAAGATTTTCAGCTATGCACACATCTTCATATAAATTTGAATTCTTAAGATTAAAAACTTTAAAGCTTCAGTCTTGATGTTGCTTTTTATGATACCTCAAAGAAACTAATCAGAATTTTTCTTTATATTCAACACTTTCTTTTTGTTCTGTATTTAAGTCTCTGTATCCTGAAAATCTTGTTGAAATAAATATCAGAATTATTTCATCAAAATATTATATCTCTTATCTTCTTTTCCTGAGCAATGACAGGAACCTCTGCCAATTAGATAGAGACTATAGAAAAACTCCTTTGCTTAATAAAATGTAGAAAAGAAAATATTAGGAAGAAAAATAGGAAACTACCTAATAAAACTTTAAATAATTCACATATAGCAATATTTACAAATATGAAAAATACAAAAGAATTTGTAAATATCTATTATTACACCCTTTTTTCAGTGGCCCAGATTTTATATATTTCTAATAGATTTAAAAAAAAAATCTTGGGTGATGTTTTACTTACATGGAGGTGCACTTAGCATAATGGTTATCATCATAAGAGAGGGAACTGACGACCTGATTTCATATCCTGGACAAAGCTTTTTGCATTTTACTTTGCACTAATGCTCTTGGGAAAGGCATGAATCCATCTCTTCTTTTTCTAACTATGGCTAATTAGTAGGGGTGACAAGGTTCTTTAACTTTGGTTAGGCAATCAATCTAGGAGAAGGAAAAACTGAATTTAAATCAGCCTTGTGTCACATCCTGCTTGTGGTACAATAGTTGAGTAAATATATACTTCAATTGCATATAATGTTTAGTTCTAATCAGTAAACTGTTTGGGAAAAAGCACTATTTTGATCCATCAATTATCATCACAGATTCCAAGAGTGATACCTTTTCAAAAAATGTTCACTTTTTTATTTCAATGAAATTCAACTTTTAATGTACAGAATAACTTTTTATGATAAAAATCTTCACAATTCCAGGAAGTTTTTAGCTATCTTCATTTACTTTGACAATGTGTTGATGAAAAAGTCCCAAAATTTTCACATTATTTTTTATCATGACAATCATGTACTTTTTATAAAAAGGTATCTTCATTTTTTTGTTTGGATTTTAAATAGAAAATAAAAATGTACAATTAATCTAAAATTCTTCTTCTGTGTACTGGGGCCTTTTTTATGAGTTTGCTCCCTCTGGTCCAAGGGGTTAAAGTATTTTAAACATGACAAACATTAACCACTAATGGGTTCCCCCCAACAACCTCATAGCATAGATTACATTTTTTAAACATGTAAGTCTTCTTTCAAAATTTCAATTTTCTTTTATATGTGCATATATTAATGATTAACAATTAATACTTAAGCAATCTCCTATAAGGAATTCATTTAGCCTTAAAAACAGGATTACATTTTGTTTATCTTGTTAAAAAAGAAAAATGGCTTAAAGAATGCCAAATAAAAAGAATGTTGACACCTTGCCTGTGCAAAGACAGACCAAAGACTGAAAAAACCTTATTAATTTTAAATGTTATGAAAGATAATGGCATACAAGATACGTCGGTTTTTCAAGGACTCTAAAAAGCAATGCGCAGAAAGATAAGTGACTAGAAATGTCCATTGTGTTTTGTTTTTTTTTTCAAACAAAAAGAAAAGAAAAATTGAAAATTATTGACCAAGAAATAAATTGCGATGTAAAAATTAAAATTGAAATATAGAAAGAAATCACAAACTCTATACCAAAAGAAAATTAAAAAGTCATGAACAAACAGGTTTTTTAAACAAAAGAAATTGAGAAAAATTGGGCAGATATAACAAGAAATGTGTATAATGAAATAGTAAATGATAATCGTGGAAAACACGTCCAAAAACCCATTTAAAAAAAAAAGTATGAATATATCAGAAACAAATATGAGAGAACAGAAAAATCATTTGAACAACCTAATTTCTAATTTGGAAGAAGAAGAAAAATAAAATCTAAATGAAAGTTTTCTTTATTTAATTCATAAAGAAAAGTTAATATTTATAAAGGATATTATAAGAGCAGTACGTCTGGGGGGGGGGGGAATAAAGTACAAATAGAATCAGACTAATAATGGTTACACTAAGACAAGATGCCAAATTTCTGCACAACTTTAAACTTGGAAGAAGAATTGAAAATGAAGAAAATATATTGATAAATCCAGATTTAACCAGAACAGAAAAAGAAGCTGCATTGAAATAAGAAAGAAAGAAACAAAAAGAACATTAAAAATAATACAACTTAAAATCAAAATGAAGGAAACACTGTTAATGTAAATGAAAACTGGAGAACATTTTGAAATAATATATAGAAATGTTATTTCATTAAGAAACAAAATAAGAGAACTAAAATATAAAATAATTTGTACTACAGAGAAGCAGATTTATCTGAGGAAAATGTAAATGGAATGGAAATAGAAATACCAAATTTTAGATTGGGAAGAAAGGAAAAATAATACAAATTTTAGGGGGACTGTTATTTATGTACGCAAATCTTTAAAAATAGTGAAATTGAACCAATCTGAAAAAACAAATCTTTGGCTTTAAGAATAACTGATTCTAATAATTAAGTTTTTGATATAATATGTATATACAGATCACCTAATTTTAGTAAAGAACATGATTATAAAACAATTGAATGAGGTACCTTTTACATCAGATAAATTTCAACATATTATCATGATTTCAATTTATCTTACCAAATAAATGAATTAGTAATGTCTCCTGTAAATTCAATCAGTCAACATTTTAGATTCTAAAAAGAATAATTTGATCTGTTTACAATAAAAGGATTGAATTGGTTTATAGAATAATATACTACATGTAAACAAGTGGGAAATAGATATATCATCTGGTGTTCCTCAGGAAACAATACTGGGACCTTTGTTATTTTTAATATTTGTTAGAACATTATTAAAAGAAATATTTTGAAATTAAAATTTAACATTGAAAAAGACATAATGTATTACATATTGGATCCAAAACCATTAAAGTTGAATATAGATTTAGCAAGAGGAAAATTAATAAGTAAATAAGGAATGTAATCTAGAGGTTTGGCATTGATGTTACTTTTAAAGTTGACAATCATATTTTGTCAATGAAATTGAGGGCAAATGAAATGATTGGCTGGATGGTTAGAAATTTTATTTCAAGGGAGGCAAATGTTGTTTTAAAAATATACAATACCCTAATCAGAGCTCATATAGAATATTGTACTCAGGCCTGGGCTTCACTTTCCAGACATGAAACATGGAGGTTGGTTGGTTGGATTTTTACAGCATGTCAACCCATTGGATCATTTTTTTGCTGAAGAGATTTTTTTTTTATTCGTTCTTGATGGATATTCAATTTTTTTTAAAACTCAATTTTTTTTAAACACATTTTTTTAGAACCCATTTTGTTCTATTTAACCTATAGAAGGGACCCTAACAGGTACTACCACTCCAGGTTAGTGTGGATCTGGGAGTAATGGTGATGAAGGGGTACTCCACATTCCCTGAACTCCAGAACAGGAAATTCACCATCAGATGGAGTTTAATGTTATATCCAAGACAATAAGACTCTCAGCCACTGCCTTCTAGCACACATATGATAAAAAGGGTTGGGGTTGCCATAAGGGCAATAGGATTGGAACAATCATATAGGTGCTAGGGCTTGATGTGACCAGCCAACTGATCGAAGGGGGCCTCTCCAACTGTCCTTCTAGCCTAAGTAAGGACCAAATTGAAGTGTTGACTGCTCAGCCACCTGGGTTCTATCCTTAAGCATCATGGGTTGCCACCCACAGCGAACAGGTGGCCACATTGGGGGAGTCTTACTGCAGAGGTGTAGTTGATGTATTCTAAAGCCCCAGATGACAGGGCTAGATATTAAGAATGGGGGGCATACAAAGAAGAGTCACAAAACTAATAAAAAGAGTAAAAGATTACAGTTACAGGGAGAAATTAGGAAAAACTGTTTTACAAGAAAGAAGAATGAGAAGTGATCTAATTGTAACTTTCAAAATAATAAATGGAATTAATAATTATGGTTGACATTTAAAAAAAAAATTTCTCCTCAAACAGAAAATTACTGTCAAGATAGATTTCAAAAACTTTTTTTGCTAATAGAGTAATATATCCTTTAACAAATTACCTAATCAGATCAAAACCAGAAATAGTGCAAAAAAATTTAAGATTAATATGGATGATTTAAAAAAAAAAACCTCAAGACAAAAAATTTAAGAGAGTATTTTTGAGAATTATCTGATGAATTACTTAAATAAATTTGATGTGTAGATATTATATTAACAATGTATATGCTTTGTGCAAAGATTCTTTTTTTATTCTATTTTTTTATTTGTTAAAGGTTGATGTGAGAACATAGAAAAGGGGGAGATGCTCAAGGGGGCATAACAAACAAATAAATAAATAGCATGTTAAACTGTCTGGGGTTATGCTTAGAGTTTAGGGAACTGCATACATTGTACGTTTATATTTACATTTTTGTGTATAGTTTCTTAAGTATTTTTCACATGGTTATATGATATCATGTATTCCTATCTAATTCAAATCATTTGCATGTAGGTGGGACTCTAACTGGTACTAATACTTCAGTTCAGAATGGACCTGGAAGAAATGACAATTAAGAGTTACTCTAAACTTCCCAAACTTCTAGAATTGGAGCCTCACCACCAGATGCAGTTTAGTGTCAATACCAGAACACCCCATTTTTTTGGGGGGAGGGAGCTCTTACCTCTGTGCAGAGGGATACAGTCAGCATATTCTAAGCCCTGCCCCTGCCAACAGGTGATTAACCATCAACAAGAGGAGATGTGTATTGCATGTATAAAGCAAATACCAATGTTTCTTATGTTTTTCTTTTTTTTCTTATCTATAATCTATATATTTTGAACAAATTATTTAAAATATTTGATACAAAACTTCCAATTAATTTTAGATTGTATAGTGGATGCACCTGATCTTTCAGATTTTACATTTTCAACAAGAACAACAAAGAATTAATTGCTGGTTTCTTTGATTTTTGATTTTTGGGTTATTCAAATGGCTGTCTGGAATCAAATGGAATTCTACTGAATGTTTACTTAATTTTCCCATTATATAACTAAATAAATGACAGATTGTTGAAGTCTAAGCTAGCAATGAAGCTGAGAAATACTTAGATGAGCAACCACTTAGTTTACTGATGCAAACTATACAGGTAATCTAGCGCTTCTTGAAAATACACCTGCCCAATATGAATCTCTGCTGTATTGTCTGGAGTAGGCAGCAAGAGGCATTAGTCTCTACATGAACTTAGATAAAACAGAATTCATATATCTTAATCAAAATGGTACAATTAAATGGCAAACCTCTGAAATTAGTAGACCAGTTCATATACTCTAGTAAAATATATCATCTACTGAACGCAATGTCAACATACACATAGGTATAGCATGGACAGGTTAGTAACTATATGGAAATCTGATCTCTTTGATAAAATAAAATGTGAATTCTTCCAAGCTGTAGCCATGTCAGTACTACTGTATGGTTGCACCACTTGTACTAACGAAACATCTTGATAAAAAAAATTAAATGGAAACTACACAAGAATAGTGTGTGTTGTTTTGAACAAATCCTGGAAGCAGTACCCTACAATACAGCAGTTGTAAAGCCACTTACCCCCCATCTCACAAACCATTCAAGTAAGACAAGTTGGGAACAGATGAAGAAGTAAGAACCAACTCATAAGCAGCATTCTCTTATTGACTCCTTCACATGGACACACCAGTGATGGGGGACCAGCAAAAACTTACATTTATCAGCTCTCTGCAGGTACTGGATGCTGTTTAGAGGACTTGCCAAGAGTGATGACCAATAGGAATGGATGGTCAGAGAGAGTCAAGGAAATCCCTACTGTTGGCATACCTTGATGATGATGACTACATTGCTAATTCTTTTTCAAAACATTTCAACCATGTACCCTTCAGCGTTCATCAGATGTTCCTTGTTCTGTAATGGGAAATTGACTTACTTTGAGAGATTCTTACCATATTCTAACAATAGAATTTTGACACTCTCTGTTCCCAAAACTTGTTAAAATATGGATAGTGACATATGTCTCATTCACATAATTTTACATTACAGAACAAAAAACAACTGAAGGATGCAGCTGAGTACATAACTTAAATATGAAAAATTAATTATATAGACAATAAAAATAGTCTGATTATATCATAAAATGAACACTATATTTATATAGTGTTCATTTTATGTGGTATAATCAGACTGGTACTAGGATCAAAGTGTAGTATCTGTACTTATGGAAATTTGGTGGTTATCTAAAAGAAATAAAATAAAAGATATAAAATAGAAGAAAGATTAAATAAAATATAAAAAAAAAAATAATAAATTCATGAAATCATAACTATTCTAGCGAACTTAAACTAGACTGATAAAATTTAAACCAAAGTTTAATAACACAAATAACAAAAAGCAGGTTACCATGACAATGAAATTTCTCATTACTCAGAAGTGAGACTAGGTTTTTAATATATTACAAAATTGTTTTTGTCTATGTTCAGAAAAACAAGATGCAAACAGTAAATAATTCCTCATGTTACCATGATGATTAATTTTTTCATTATTCTGTAATTGCATGACTATATAGTCATATTGTGTTTCATATATAAGTAGATTCATATTAGGATTGTTACTTTAAATTTTTACATATTAAATATTCTCCAATTCTAATATAATTAATTGCTACTTAATTAATTACTAATAGTTAATGAACTAAATTTGGTAGTTTGCTATTGTTTAATATTTTTTACATCTAAAAGCTTGAATATATTAATTAGTATGTTCGTTTCTAAATATGGAGAAGAAAGACAGCAAGAATTTGAACTTGGAGAGCATACAGTCTGCAACATCTGCCCTCGAATAATTCACTGTTAACCCAAACACTCAGAAAAGCAGAAATCCTTGTGAGAATTCCATCTATCAATGCCAAAGGTCTTGAATCATTTGATTAAGTCTTGCAGAACTGTCTCAATCACTAGAAAGATGTCAACTGACTGACTTTACTAAGTGCTTCTGTCCAGATATACACTGTTAGTGACAGCCAATATCTCCACTGTGAAATCATGAGGTTGGAGCATAAATTCTCAGTGGTTAATAGCGCAGAAGATCTTTTGAACTTATTTATTCTCTCAGTTTGGTTATCTATATATTACTAAATTTCTCATTATATTTGTTGGGTAGAAGGGGATACAGTCTAAGGACAAAGCTGTGGTGAAAACAACTCTTCTAAAGAAAACTTTATTTCAAAATCAAAACTGGATAAGTGAGCTCCAAAATCAAAACTGGATAAGGGATAAGTGAGCTCCAAAATCAAAACTGGATAAGTGAGCTCCAAAATCAAAACTGGATAAGTGAGCTCCAAAATCAAAACTGGATAAGTGAGCTCCAAAATCAAAACTGGATAAGTGAGCTCCAAAATCAAAACTGGATAAGTGAGCTCCAAAATCAAAACTGGATAAGTGAGCTCCAAAATCAAAACTGGATAAGTGAGCTCCAAAATCAAAACAAAAATCAAAACTGGATAAGTGAGCTCCAAAATCAAAACTGGATAAGTGAGCTCCAAAATCAAAACTGGATAAGTGAGCTCCAAAATCAAACTGGAGAAGGAGCTCCAAAATCAAAACTGGAGAAGGGAGCTCCAAAATAAAACCTCTGTTGACTATATATCCTTTGACAGGAAAATTCTAAGGGAAGGTATTCTGAAATAAAACCTGAACTTTGCATAATCATCAATTATGTTGCCATACTTGTCCCTGAGCTGTAGCTATGTAGGCCCAAAAAGTGCCATACGTATCGTACAAACATAAGTCACCATTATCCAATAACATACAGATGTCTTACTACCTTATCTTACACATCTTGTATATTTTTCACAAGTTGAATTAGTTATTAAACAGCATGTTTGAATTGTAATTTTGGTGGTACTGATGGCTATTGTCTGTCAAGATGTGGCAATCATCACACACACACACATATATATATATATATATATATATATATATATATATATATATATGGGGGTATGTATGTAACTGTAACCCAGTAAAAATAACACATCATAGCAAGATCTTTTTATTAAATCAATAAACTTTAAAATGCTCTAAATTAGAGAATAAACCAATTTCCAGTTCAATTTGCAACTATGTGATAATTTTGTAGGGTCTGCATTTGCACTGAATGCTATTTTTAACATCCAATTTCTTGATATAACTGGGATAACTATGAAATACAAATCAGAATCCTTACACCTTTTTATATAGAAGCATAAATATAATCATAGTCTTCTGTTACTATAGTAACCCAACAGGGTCATGGGTAATCTTATATATATATATATATATATATATATATATATAACGAATGAGAGTGGACAGTAACTTTGAGGTAAGGAATTATCCTTTTTCAATATAAGGATTAGTGTTGACTTCTTTACTGATTTCAAGAGTATCTCATTAGATTAGTTAAGGTTTGAGATATGGAAAGGTGTTTCAAATGTTCTTAAAAGAATGTTTTTGATTTTTTTAATTTTGTAAATATGTTGTATTTTGTGTAGTTTCTTAATCTTCTTTTAGAATTTTAAACCTTCTCACAATCAGATCAATAAAGACGGCCTTTGGATTGAATGTTAGAATGGAGCTAATATCTTGAGCAAACATTTGAGGATATTGTCTGTTTAATATTTAGTCATGTTTGCCTTTGGTGGAAATATAATCTGTATTTAGAAAACAGATACTCATTCTGTTTCCTTCAGGCTTTGTCAAGAAAGCTTGTTATTATCCAAGATTTTTTTTTTTTTGTATATTCTCATATCCTGCAAAGTTCTACAATCTTTACAGTCTGCTAATTTCAGTTATTTCTAGGTAACACATTGTTATTTCATAATTTATTTTCATAAAGTTCTTTTCTGGGAGAAATTTGTCCATTCCACTGAAGCAATTGCCATGTCAAAGAGGCTTAAAATATGCCGACTGTATCCCTAGCAGAGGGTAAGACCTTCCCCACAAAAAAGGGGTGTCCTGTGTATGACACAAAATTGCATCTGGTGGTGAGGCTCTAATTCTAAAGCTCTAGGAAGTACCCCTTCATTGCTATTAATCCCATGTTTACTCCTATCCAGAGTGAGGATCCCATCTATGTGTCAAATTGATCTATTTGTAAATTATTTGTATTAGATAGAAATATTTGATATCAAAACCGTGTGCAATAAAACTTAAGAAACTATACAAAAAATGTGAATATAAATGTACAATGTATGTAATTCCCTAACCTCTAGGAATAAAATAACCACAGATGGATTTACATGCTGTTAAAATCAATCAATCCAATGTAGCAAGAATTTAACAATAGAAACTTGGGTAATTTCCTATAAATCTAACATAAACAAAGGGGAACCACTCTTGACTGATAAATTATTTATTTATTTATTGATCTACTAGGAAAAAAGAAGACGGGGTTAGGTTTAGGGTTAGGGTTAGTTTAATGGGAAAATAAATAAATAAATTATCAGTCAGGAGTGGTTCCCCTTTGTTTATAGGAAATAACTAAACTTGTATTAAATCTTATAAGCAATGAAAGTTTCTTTGAAAAAACAAAAACAAAACCTATCAAAATACAAACAGTGCATATTTGTATTTCCATATCAACTATTTAGAAAGCCATATTTTTATAAAAATAAATGTAGGTCAAACTCAGACATGATGATAACTACAAAGTATTAAAATGCAATAGATAAACAAATTTTGGAAAAGTTTACATGTTTCAACCAATTATCATGAAAACCTCATTCTTAAGATATGATATGACCAATTAAATGCTGAAATGTAATTTCTATTAAGATGATTTCCTGTAATATTTGATTAAAGCAAATTTTCTTATGTAAATTTATGACAGGAAGAGAAGCTTACATGCAAGTTTAACCTAACACTTTACATTATTTACTGGGTTTTACTTTCTCTTCCACTGAATTCTTTTTCAAGGGTACAAGGATCTTGTGCACTCAGTAACTTTGAAAGCCTGATTTCAGTCAAGGTCGTTTTTTCTGTTGCTACTGCAGGACATGACAACATAACCATGAAATCCAAACACATTATTGTTCAGTAAGCAGAGTTGCCTGCAGTGGCAGAATAAACTTTTTCTTCAGTGAACAAATTCACCAACAGAATACTATAAGTTGAAGGTGTTTTTTTTTTCTTTAAAAATCTAATTAAGTAAGAATTGATTAGCATTCATATTAAAGGTAGTCAAAATGCTTGAACTTGTTTATACATCACATATTAACCTTTCAAATATTTTTTAATTGTTTCTTTTCTCAATTAAAAATCAACCTTTTTAATCTCACAGCACAGTGAGCTGGACAATAAATTGATCGAGGTACACTATCAGTATATAAACATATAATTATTTTATCCTTTAAATTTTAAAAGAAAAGGAATAGTGAAAGTGTGCTACAAGTGTAAAAGAAAAGGGATATTTTTAATCAATTAAAACAAAAAATAATAAAGTAATAGAATAAAAACATAAGAGGATGATCAACCGTCCTCAATACTCATGGCACACCTATGAAAGCTTCACGGTACACCAGAATTTTCAATCCTTTAAGTATTTTCTAATTCTCTTGATGATTAAGAAATACCATTTCTTACAAACTGACTGTAAATTATAATACTTAAAATCTTTAGCTTCATTTAAACGGCTTGGCCTAGAAGTTAGAGAATTGTCTTCATTGTATGTTCATATGTACATTTTTTCTGTAATTATTTCTTAAGATTTTTCATTTTTTGCATGTTGTCTTATCAAATATATTATTATAATGGGGATTTGATGTTTGTCTGTCTGGAACTGAAACTACATTACTGCTTATACACCAGTGATTACATAAGTTTATCAATGAATATTTAATTTATAGAAAAATCATTAATTAATACATAGAATATATCTTATTTATTAATGATGTCTCTATGAAAATCAGAGTTAGAATTGCCACAAAACAACCAATCAGAGTTAGAATTGCATTAGTGCAATTAAAATCATGCAATGTATCTTATATATCTCTAAGAAATAAAGGTTTACATAATATATGGTGTACTTAATTTGCATACTGGTTTTAACAAAACCGGGTTTAATAAATAATTACTTAGTGTTCTTTAATATCATTATTTTATTCTCCAATGTATTAAAATCAATCCTATAAATGATTATATATAGAAACCAATTAAAATATAATTAAAATAAGTGTAATCTTTTTATATGTGTTCCTATTTAATTTCATTAGTCTTTCTAATTTAATATATTTATCTATATTAAAACTTAAATACTTATGCCCAGAGGGTGCATATTCTTGCTAGTATGGATAATTTTAAATAGATGCATTTGACTCATAGATGGATCCCTAACAGATATTACTATTCTGGGTCAGAGTGGACCTAGGAGAAATGGCAATGAAAGGGTACTCCACAATTCCTATATCTCCAGAACAGGAATCTCAACATCAGATGCAGTTAAGTGTCATGTAGAGTGTCCAGGTATACAATATTTTTTAGACAATTAATAGACATTTTTAAATACAGCAATACTCTTAGTTTTTGGTTAACAAACCATGTAAATAAGAATAAAAACACACATATTAATTTATCATATAAGTATATATATATATATAATATATATATATATATATATATATATATAAATGAAATGTATATAATTAATACATTCCATTTTGTTGAGGTTCAATAATGACATTGTATATTTTAAAATGATTACAGGCAATATTTTCACCATATCATAACCTTTTTTCATAATTATAAATTTATAACAGCAGTTTCTTCAAATCACCATAAAACTCTGCAATTACAATACTATATAATTAAGAATGTTAAAGGGTTTCTGTTTTTATTTGCGAATGATTGTCATTTTTAATGGAGTCACTTCTGATTCTCAATCCTGGATGAAAGAATTGCAAAATAAAAATTCACTGAAACATTCTCTTGAGGTTGGTTCCTACAGCCAGTAGAATTTGAACCAATTTGACTGTTTGTAGGCCTAGAACAACAGACATTTCAACAGCAATAGATTAAAAAAGAAATCTGTCTAAAAGTGACTTGGCTAGTTTGTGATCCTTAACCTGCCTGGCAATGATACCTGGATATTTCCAGAATTTAATCATTATCTCCCAAAGAAATTATTGCTAAAGGCAGCATACCAAATAAGAGACTGCCTCAGAATAGAAGAAACCATTAGGGCATCTCGTCATTTTGCCATCGCCCTTGGATTCAAACCTATTTGCTCCAATTACATGGCAAAACCAATTGCATCCTGCTTGATAATATCATCCACAGGAAAATACTGAGGGAAATGACCAGTGTTCAGTCAGCAAGACAGTGGATGGAGTCCAAATTCATCCACCGGAGGCCCACAACAGCACTTGTCTCTTTTACATATTTGAAATCTCACCCTTAATGATAGTAATCATATATTAACATGTAAGAAACTATAATTCACACTCATGCATGCAAAATATCTTATTCAAAATTTGCTATCAACACAATTTCTACCCATCATGATTGTATCATTCACCTATCAAATTTGTATCTCTATTTATACTATGTTACAATAACTGAGTCTAGCATTATATTCTCTAGAAATAATCTTAAGAGCTAAGTGAGATATCATGTAATGAAATAAAAAGAATTATCATACAATAAAGAATCAAAATATCATACAACAAAAACCCTTTACAGTAATAACTAGAAGAAATTATGTAAACATAAAAACAAGACATAAAAGCAAAAACAAATGGTAATCACTTTTATTTTAAGAGGAAATTGTATTTTTTCCACTTATACTTTATATAGTTTTTTTTCTCCTGTAACATTATCAGATCAATTCATTAAAACAGTAACATTTTCTAACAAAGAATACAAATTGATTTGCTGATATCTATTACTGCACTCTTCATTATTTGATTTAGATTTTATATATTTCTAATATGAATTTAGTATTTAAAAAAGGTTTTGAGTTTGGGTGATATACAGGGTGCTTCAAATTGTTTTATATCATTGGAGACATTTTAGAAAAATTGATATTTCAAAATCTAATAACTTGACCATTTCTCAATTAAATGATCTCAAATTTTAACAGTATGTATAGAAACAACTTAAAATCCTTTGTTTAATGTTTAAACGTCTTTTTTTCTTCAGTGAATAATATTCTATACATTTCTAAGTTGATAGTGTGTCCTATATGCTGAGATGTCAGTAATTAATTTTTGAACATCAGTGAAAATTATCATGTTCTTGTGAGGTACAAATTGATGATCTGATATTTGACAGGATACTATGTACTATAAAAACAATATAATTTTGTTATATTGTAACAAAATTCTCAAAACACTCAAAATTTCAACTTGAGCATTTTCTTGGACAATAAATGTGAATAGAATTATATTTTGTTAATATCCTTCTGACCTCATGTAAAGTGGAATAAGTGAATCAAATTCTGTTCTGATTTCATTTATAGTTTAATGCAGTCTTAGAAAAAATAAATTGAATTATCTAAAAACATTGTTTAATAAATTATATTAAAACATAAATAAAAAATAAAATTAACTTAGAAAATATAGTTTAGGCAGTCAATATTTGATTTATGAGAAGTTTAGTTGATGTCATTAATATGTTCATCTATCATTACAAGATTAAAATATGAAGATGATATGACTAAACACTAGATATTAACTAAATCAGCTTGTGATTGGTTAATGAATATATCAATATTCATTAACCAATCACAAGCATCTACAAGCATGTTGTAATTACAACCATCATATGTGTGTGTGTGTGTGTGTGTATATATATATTATATATATATATATATATATATATATAAAAGAGAGAGATATATATAGATAGATAGATAGAGTGTACTATAGCTATAAATAAATAGTGCTCAATACTAATGATAGACCATAATATATCTAAGTTAGGATAGTGTAGACTGAGTCATTGGTCTGATGATTGCATAGGCAAGAAACTGACAGTCACCAAAAACCATTGACTGTATCTACGCTATCTTAACTTATATATATATATATATATATATTAACAAATAACAAGTGCACCTGATTTATATCTAGTATTTAGTCATATAATCTTCCTGATATTTTAATCTTGTAATGATACATGAATATATTAATAACATCAATTAAAGTTCTCATTGATAGAATATTGTCTAAAATATATTTTCTTAGTTAATTTTATCCATTATGTTTCAATGCAATGATTTCCACAAAATATCTACAAATGAATTCTCAAGGAATGTGGGATACTAAAAGAAAAACAGCAAATGTAACAAAATAGCTTAAATTAATAAGGTCCAAAATTTAACAGATACTATATATAATCTAAAAAAAAAAAAAAAAAAAAAGGCATTTTCTCTACTTCTTGTCATGTGTATATTTAATTTTTACAGAATGAAATTAATTCTGAAGAAGCTATTCTTATAGCAAAACATGTCAATTTGATTTTCCATATATATAAGAAATGCAAATAAGGAAAAAATTGTATTTAAAAAGCGTTTGATGATTTTAAGGCAAAACAGGTATAAAACCTAAATATATTATAACTATGGACACTCAAAGTTTGTTACTTGAAGTTTCATGTAGTATGCTCAATCATCAGATGGGAATGCCATTAGACACACACACACACACATGAGTGAGAGAGAGATTTGTATTGGAGCTACGTATGTTCGTAGAACAGTCAACAAATTTAAATAATCTATGTATGTAGCTAATGTTTTAATGAAAAATTTCTCACAGATGAACCTAATTTTTCTTTGAGGCATTTTTTGACACATTAAAAGAAAAAACAACAACAAACCAGCAATTCAATAAGTAAATACTGCTGTAGGTCATCTACAAAGTGGGAACTGGTAACATTAACAATTTAGTCACTAATAAAAACAGCAAACTACTGGCTGAATAAATATTAAGTACTTGAATAGTAGCAGTTGAGTTAATCAAATCTGATAGATCTCAGAATGAGCTAAAAGAAATAAAAAGAGTAGGCAGCATGTTAACATAAACACAGCTGATCTGGTAAATGCTAGTTTTCTACTGAGGTACTAATTAATTTGCTTCAAGTAAAACAAGATTTACATAGTGTACAGTGAAATTTTCAAAGCTGTTTACACAGGCTCTGTTGTGGTTGCTGAAAATAAGTCACTTATAAGAATATTTATCTAAAGATACACTAAAATTGCACACTCCAAGAAAGGTATTTTGTTCATTATTAAAGGAAACATTTATGGCAAGAGCATAAAAGAATCTATATTATAATTCTGCTTGGGTTTCATCTATTCACATGTTAAGCTCATCCCCCCCCCCTTGAGAGATATTCATCTACATATCCTCCCTGCAACCAAGTAGGATATTCTTCCACCCTTCCCTCAGTCAAGATATTCTTCTACATAGATGTTGCTTCTTCAGATCAAGCACTGTGTTCAACTCTGATGGAATTGCCCTGTGCTAACTTCATCTATCTTACTCAAGTAGCATAGTAAATATAATTATTGTACATTGGTTTGCTGGAGATTCAATGAGCCTAAGTTCTGATAAGCTCCAACAACATGCGGTTGAAGGCTGAAAAAGAAAAAGAGCTCCAAAGATTCCTCGGTACCAACAATACCATTATTTACAAAATAGAATATGCAAGTATCTATTAGAATTAAATAACTAACAAATGATAAGTATATTAAGTATTATGTAGATTGTTATTGTATATTTTTGTATTATTCATTGCAAAGGCATTAATAGGACTTATATGTAATAAAATTGGAAATCATCCTTTCTTGGTTAAATAGCTCCTCTTGATTTTTGTTTTGTTCCATGGAATTTCCACAGGTCCTGCTAGTAGAAAGTAATAAAAAAAAACAATGTGAATTTAGTCTGTAGCTAAATTCAGTGTTCTCTAGTTAATAATAGACTGACTCCTAAGCAAAATATTAAATGAGGTTTTATAGAATATACATAGATGTTCATTTTAGTTTGGCTTAAATTATTTCTAGTACTTTTTTTGTGGAATAAATGTTTAAAAAGATACAATACACAATAAAGCCAATGTATTTTTTGTTACATTTTAACCAATAATTCTTAAGGCACTCAACATTTCAACTCTAGCATTTTCTTGTACAATAAATAATTATTTTATTTCCTGCTGACATAAAGAGGAAGAAGTGAATCAAATTCTGTTTGAATGAATTTTATTTTTTTGTTTAATAAACCAATCTTTAAAAAAAAACACCCACAAAAATGCATTATATATGAGGACAGGCTGAAAATTTCATATAATAAAGTCATATTTGCTGTTGATGTTTCTGACCAAATGGGATTCAAACTCTCTAACACTGATGGAAGAAGTATGTGGACTGCAAGAGGGACTATGTTGAAAAATAATCCTCATTTAGTCACACTACATGAGCGTATCTTGGTCAGCTTATATACATTTGTATACCATATTTGATGGGTTATAAGATGCACCTCAATTTGGGCAATCATTTGATAAAATAATAAACTGGTTTAAACTATGAATGTCAAGTGAAGATTTTTTGCCTGACATTCATAGCCCTCCCCATTATCAGGTCATTTTTAAATGTTGGTAATTTAATTAAAGAGCCACTAAAACTAGAAACCCACTAACCTAAAGCTGAATATTGACATTATAAGACACAGAGTGATTTTCTGAAAAAAAACTGTGTCTTATAAGATGTCAAATATGGTAATTTATAATAACTATTTCTGATATGTAGTAAAAATAGTACTAAAATCTCTCAGGGAAAGAACTTATGAGAAAGAAACATCATCCATTACTAAATATGATGGATATAAAATTATACATAAAATCAAATTGGATGTATTGGAAATGTGTTTTTCTTCTGCAAATAAGGAAATTTCATTTGATTGATTGATTGATTTTAACAGCATGTCAACCTATCTGGGGTTATTTTATGCCTAGAGGTTAGGGAATTGTATATATTGTACATTTATATTTACATTTTTTGTCTAGAAAATTAAAATGATTTAAGAAATTTTTGCACATGGTTATATGATATAAAGTTTTAAGCTAATATAAGTAATTTGCAAACAGATCTTTTTGACCCATGGATGGGACCATAACAAGTACTACCACTCTAGATCAGAGTGGACCTAGGAGTAATGGCAGTAAAGGGGTACTCCACACTTCCCAGTCTCTGGAAGTTGAACCTCACCAACAAATACAGTTCAGTGTTATACCCAAGACACCCCCTTTTGGAGTCTTACTCCTTTGCAGAGTAAATAGTCAATGTATGAAGGCAAAATTTCAGGTGATGAATATTTTTGGTCAATAGGTACAAAGTTTTTTAAAACATAGATACATCCTGTATAAATTGTATAACTAGAAAACATCAAGTCTCTTTTGATAAAGTTAAAAAAACTGGCAGTTGTTGGAAAGATGACCCATTATGAAGAGTAAATATTAAAAACTAATATTAAAATATTGAAATATTAGATAAATATCAATGAAAAGTGAATATTCTTTATATGTATGTATTTACCCAGCCACAGTCAGAATGTGACACAAGGTCAGTTTTTAAGCAGAGTAAATCTGGTTTGAATTCAGTTTTCCTTCTCTTAGACTGGTTACCTAACCAAGGCTAAAAGATCCTACTATTTAAGCCATAGCTGAGAGGTAACAGATGGATTCATGCCTTTCCTAAAGGGCATTAGCCCAAAGTGAAATGCACATAGATTCATCTAGAATGTGAACTTGGGTTGCTGATTCCATTTCCTATTATGATTTTTGTTACACTAATTTGTATGTAACTGGTGTATAGCAGATTCTTTTTCTACTAAAGAGAGTTTTAATCTTAATTCTGCTTTTCATCTTAATTATCAGAATGGTTCCATACTCACTAAAATCTCCATATCTAAGATTTTATAACTATATACAGATTATATTTGTATTAAAGAGATTAAATGAATTATATAAAAAAAAAACAATTTTAATCACATATATATTGGATGCTAATTTGTATTTTATGAGGAATAACCAAAAAATAAGGTATAAACTCTTACAAATTTAACATGTTTATTACTATACAAACAAAAAATGCCTATATGTTACCAGCACTACTAAGCTACTTTTCCATGTAGGTGCTATTGAGATTGACACACTTGTCCTATCAGTTCACAAATACATTCTTTGAAAAATGATTTTTAGAGTTGCTTTTGTGACTAATGAAATAAGATTTTCCAATATCCATACTCATGAACAATTTCCTGGACTACTGAATTTAGAAGATCAAATTCTACAGCCATATCACAAAGTTTATACCATCAATCATTTTGAATCAAATGTGCATGATGTTGTTTTCTGTTACTAATGAATTTAAAGCTTCAATCTGGTGCTTTTTGAGCACACTCATATTACACCCTTTCAATTAACTAATTCTAGTTGATTTTTATCAATTGAGACATTCATGGTGATGCTGTTTGCATTTCACATAGCGCTAATATTCTCCTTCCAGCTAGGGGTAAATAGTAGAAAAGGCTGGGCTCTTCAACCTTGGTATGGCAACCGGTTTAGGTAAAGGAAAACTTGGAATTCAAACCTGTCAAACAACCTCCCCATGTGAAAGGGTTTGGTTAATTACATATCAATTGCTACTTTCAGTCAATTTTAACTAAGAATTGGATTTATTTGAAACAAATCTGGAAGGTGGTCATAGTAAAGAATTATCCTGTAATATAGATGGCATCAACCTCTTTTGGAGTGGGGTCCAGCCTTTGGTATAATTAGTAATTGTTCATTTTCTTTGCCCTCAAAACTCTTGGATTCCACATAATTTCATGTATATGTCCAGTTTTCATAATCATTTATTAAAAAAAAATATAAAACACAAAATCTTTGTTATGTTTAAGTGTCAAACTGCTTATAGAAATATGGACCAGGGAGGTTTGGGGGGGGGGAGAGAATGGAGTTAACTTAAGGGGATGCTATTTATTAAAGAAAGTAACCTAAAAAACAAAAACCCCAAAAAACATCAAGAAACAATATTTCCAGTAAGCAGTTACCCAAAATCTGAGTTAATGTAAAGCTGAGATTATATAATTATTATGCATATTATATAAGAATCATTCAATAAATATGGTGAATTTTATCTAAGAAGTTGGCAATAGGAAGCACTGTTTACAGTTACACCTTTTTCAAGGAAATCAATATAGATGAGTTATTTCATGTCCCAGAACACTGTTAGTATAATTTTTTTACTCAAAACTTTCTTTACTGGAGAGTTAGTGTGCTTCCACTCCATGGACTGGCTTTTTGACAGGATCAGAGTGACATGTTTAGCTCATTTGTAAACATTTTGTTTTTCACTAAAACATGCTTCTCCATATACATTACACATTTTTATGTAAATTTAACATGGTTTGCACTTATCAGTCACTAAAAATTTCATGATAGAGTTATCAAGCCTGAAATACTCTGATTTGCCACTATTTTGAATAGCCTCAAAAGAAATATTTTTGCAAGATTAAAATAAGTTTTGCTATAAACCAATTCTAAACATTGCAGAGTTTACATTTATGGAAAAAATTTCTAAAAATTAATAAATTATTTTTTTTAATATTAGAAATTATCTAATTCAAAAATTATATAATTATTGAAAATTTGTCAACATTTTTGCCATTTCTCATATCTTAATGGCATTTATTATGAAGTAAATAAATCATACATGATGATGATAATAATATAAACAAAAATGTTTCACACTAGATGTTCATGGAAAAAGAGGCTGTAAAGAGTCACATCAGAATTGTCTGATGATTCTACACATGAAGAAGAAGAAGTAGAAGAAATACTGGAAGCATTCCAATGAAACAGTGCCAGCTAAAAGAAGTGATTCCAAGAGAGAGAGAGAGAGAGATAGAGAGAGAGTATGTGTGTGCATGTGTGTCTAACAGAATTAAAATCTACTTAACCCAAAATCACAAGTAAGAAAACTGGAGAGAAAGTAAGAAAGAGATAAAGAATAAGAAAAGATAAAAGAAAGATTTGAAAGAAGGAAATAAGGAGAGATGGTGGGTGAAAGAAGGAAGGAAGGAACTAAATATTCTTAGGGTAAGATGTAGGGCTATAAGGAAAATGGATAAACATAACAGAAGAGAGAAATCTAAAGAAAACATCTATTTCTAATATCAATCAATATATATAGAGAAAGGAATAAATATTTAATTTTTTGGGCATGGAAACTCTCAGAAGAAAAGTTGTGAATTCAACTCAAATGTAGAAAGAATTAATGAGAACACTTGTTCACCATAAAAGTTGTTTAAAGTCATTTAGTATGAAAAATAATTTCTCAAAGAATTATCTTATTTGATCAGGCATTTAAAATAAATAAATAAATGAGTTTAAACTATGAATGTCAGGTGAAGGGTTTATGTTTGATATTCATAGCCCTCTCCACTATTTTAAAAGTTTCATATGTATTCAGATCCTTATTAAATCCCAATATTTTACAATTAAAAACCTTAATAGGTTTGTTTAGGCACATGCACAGTAAAGCATTGTCATTTAATTTTCTTCCTGACTGGGGTTATTTTATATGAAATAGCGGTGAGTACTACTGTTATACATTGTTAACTTAGAAAAGAGTTGTTGGTGTAGAAGTGACCGTCAACTTGTTTACATTTAGAGAGATGTTTGTAGTTTAATTTAAGGACCACTGCAGCACTAGAACTCTTCTATTCAGAAACCTAAAGCTGACTCTTGACCTTATGTGATGTAGGGTGATTTTCTGGGACATTCTTTTTTTAATAAGTGCATTTTATATACATCAAATATGGTAATTATTCTATAAGTTATGACAATCAATATGAACAATGAAAATTAGCATAACCAAAGTGGAAAAAATAAATTTACACTTATTTCAGAAAATAAAACTTGTATTATGGTAACCCAAGAAAATTTTGAAGCCAGATATTCTATTTTCAAAATTAAATTCTTAAAAGAAATCAATATACGAGTGTTTCTTTAATACTTACTATTAGGAGGTACAATTTGAAATTTAATCTGCATATGATTATAGATTGAGTAATTAGATATATCATCAGGTTTCAATACATTTTACTACTGTGAGATGAACAACACAGAGAAAGAGATTTGATTTGGTTTCTTTGTTTAATGGCATATAAACCTTTATGGGTTATTTAATGCCAAAGCCATCTTTGTAGAACAACAGTGACCCATAGATAGGGGGATGAGGGTGTTCATATCTTTCCAAAAGGTATTATTAGCTCGAAATTGAATATAATAATACAACTGGAGTTTGAACTCACTATGATGTTGTAGTCCAGCATGTTAACCACTACACTATGAGGACTCTTCCACAGAGAAAGAGGGTACTGTTCAGTTTCCAATCATAGTTTTAAGTAAATGTACCCTTTTTTCTTTGTATCTTGATGATCTCTAATTCTGAGTCTGTTGCAGCAGGTGCAAAGATTGGCAAAATGAATAAATGCCATAAGATACCAGTGGAATGTGAATCTTTAATAGCAATATGCAATTTCAAATCTTAGAAAATAAAGTAGTTCAGAATAATGAAAAATAATACAACAAAATTTGAAGATTGTAGTGAAGATGTAAACATTCTATAACTTTCTTTTTTTTTTTTAGTAAATTCAGTTTCATTTACCAAGAAACACATTGCTCAGGTTAACTTTTTTTCTAAACTTATTTGATAGTAAAAGGTTTCTCTTGTATTTTAAAGATTGCTCTATGAATACACCATACAATATAGTTTCTGTCATTAATTCATTTTTAATATATGTACAAACCAGTACTTCTGTTTGTCTATAATTTCAAGATAGTGGCATCAGTCCATGTTGGCAAGTTGTAAACACATAGCATTGGTCAACTGAAATCCTTTCAAATCATTTGAGTTAGAGAGAAATCATGGGAAGGAGAAATGAGAAAAAAGAAGAAAATGATGCCGAGAGGAGAGAAGACTGAACGAGAGAGAGAGAGAGAGATTAAGTAGTCTATTTAGTTATTATGCATAAAAAACTATAGATATATCTAAATTTCTAAAATGCCCTATATTTCTTATTATCCTGTAGTGAAACCAGTTTGTATGATATACAAGTCATATATATATATATATATTATTTACATATCTCATACTATTGTTCGTATCTTAGTTGTTACATTCACAATGCTTCAGCTGCTGTACCTTCTGGGCCTTATTCAGGTATCTTTTGTTGCAGTCAGTAAACATCCGGAAATTTTGAAGGACTTAACCAATGCTTTATCCTCTAGTCCATTGGTTAATTTCTTCCAGTTGGAATCTACCAGGAAGTCATGAGTTCAATCTCTGGGCAAAAGTTCAGCAGAAAGAAAAGTGACATTACAAAGATGAAATAATCAAGTAGATGAATTAACTGATTAAAGATATCCCAAGGTATAGATGGTTGAATGAGAACAGTGGATTGAATAAAGGGTTCACTTAAAAATTCCTGGAAGGTTATTAACTATGATAAAAGAAGACTGAAGAAAAGTATAATGTAAATAATAACTCCTCATCTTAGAAATTTAAACAGAAGTCACATGTTATATATATATATATATATATATATATATATATATATATATATATATTGCAAAGAAAAAAATGCTTAAAGACCGGGTATGTAGTGATTATGGTCCATTTCCACCCATGGGTATCTGGGACCCTCCGAGTTTCTTCAGATCACTTTTTTATTTAAACATTTTAAATAAAAAAGTGATCTGAAGAAACTTGGAGGGTCCCAGATACCCATGGGTGGAAATGGACCATAATCACTACATACCCGGTCTTTAAGCATTTTATTCTTTGCAAATTACTTTGCTCTGTTTATAAAAAATAAACATTGAGCTCTCAAACGTGACCTGAACTTTGCAGCATCCAACTGTTGGAGGAAAAGACAAGTTTAGAATCATCCTAATACCAAAAAACTTGGTACCCTACCAAAGAATATATATATGTTTAGAAAAAACAAACACATGGTGTTAAAAATTCGCTGACAGAATTCTGTTTCGACCCTTTATTGAAGTGGTCTTCATCAAGAACGAGTTGTGTATGATAGAGAGAACGGTGAAAGTGGACCGTTATGAGACGAAAATGGTGCAGATGAAACGTTCTTTTGAGTTTTCTTTGTGGACTATAATGCTTCTGATTAAATAAAATAAAATAAAATTTATTTTATTTTATTTTCAAAACAGAATACGCATTTTCTAAATTAAAAAATTTTTAAATTTAAAAAATTCTGGCTATGATATTGAATGTTTCATCTGCACCACTTTCATCTCATAACGGTCCACTTTCACCGTTCTCTCTATCATACACAACTTGCTCTTGATGAAGACCACTTCAATAAAGGGACGAAACAGAATTCTGTCAACGAATTTTTAACACCATGTGTTTGTTTTTTCTAAATATTTATTTCACACTGTCGGATTCACTTCCATTCATTTTTCATATATATATATATATATATATATATATATATATATATATATACACACACATACTTGCATTGTACCTGTCAGAAAATGACATTGTTATTTACATATGTATCAGTTATACAACTAATATTTCTGTTGTTTGTTTTATAACATTTGAATTATTCAAAATTCAAAGCAACTCAGATTGGTGAAATTATTTTGTAAAGCAAAGCTTTATATACAATTTTAATCATAGAATTATCTTTTAAAAACTTGCTGTAACTTACTGAAATATTGTAATTAAATATTTCAAAGAAAAATTAATTTCTTGTATGCTTGCACTCAAAGCAAAGAAGAAACACGTAGGCTGAGAAGAAACTAAAATTTGTTTTCATTTCTTTTCCAAATCTTTAAATTGTACCATTAAAAAAAAATCTTATAAACTTATTGGATTGGAACATCAATTAATTTGAAAGAAAAACAAATTAATAAATGGGATTCATAAAATTTGTTTTTTATTCTAAATTTTTAAAGTTTTATTTTTGATTACTTTTCTACAATGAACTTTCTGATTACAAAATAAATTTAATAGAAAAATGATATACCAAAGTAAAGTTAAAAAAAATAATGCTTCATACAAATTATAATCTGTTTTTATCATACACCTTTGTAATTTTTCACAGGTTTGCAGGAGTATGGTCCTAACATAGCAGCCCATCTTTGTGTTTTTGAATCATGGCAATTATCAGTCAATGTCAGTATATATATATATATATATATATATATATATATATATTAGATAATCATAATATGGAAAATCTAATTTCTAGAATATATATTGATTGATTGATTACTTCACTTTGTAAATACAACAATAATCAAGCATTGTGAATATGTTTTATGTTATTTCAGATACAGCCATTTGAATAAAAAATTCAGCTTGAATTCTAATTGGTAAATCAGCAAGTAGATCTGAGGTCAATATTTTTAGTCTATAAATTTGTAAAATATATCAAGCTTAATGACTGCTGGTGGTGGCCTTTAAGTGAGTTAGTGTTTTTTTTCTTTGTTTGTTTTATACACGAGTAGTTTTAAATTGTGTTTGCAAGCAGAAAAAAAAGAAGAAAAAAAGACCATTACTTATAAAGAGTAAACATTAAATAAAACAGTATTTTATTGATTCTTTCGATTTGTCATCTTTATTTCTTATATTAATCTAGTTATAAACTTATCTGTTTAAAGGAATAAATTGAACTAGCCAGTCTAACAAAGATAAAATTAAATGATTCCTCACTAACTTTGCATTTGATAAAAATATAAAGGGACATTAAGAAGCTGATAGGATTGTTGGTGCCATGAAAAAATCCAAGGTTAATGGTTATGTATAAAAGCATTAAATATAAAGAGGCTTTAGGGTATGATTGTCTTACCTAAAGTCTTCATGGCTAATTAGACAAGCTCAAAGTGGAGCCAAATTGATATGAGTATAAGTATGAGGCATGCGTAGAGGATATAGTTGATGAAAACAAATACGCATCTATTTGAGACCTAAAGCAATAAAAAGGTACAAGTGAGATTAAACGCTACATGTGATATTTCAGAATTTTTAGCAATCACACTAAAGCAATATAATAATTTAACAGCTGCAGGATGTTTTACTGTAAACTAGCTTAATGCTGTCTTTCTTTTAAAAAAAGAAAAAGAAGATATGTAAAGTAGAAATTATGACTTCATTTTGTAACCTGAGAAATTAGTGAACTTTAGTATTATATCAAAAGGCTGAAGTATGAAGACTTGATTATATAACTTTACACTGATTATATGCAAATCAGTTATATTTGTACCAATTATGTAAAAAAAAAAAGAAAAAAAAAAGTTCTATGTTGGGAAGAAAGAAGATCCATAATAAAGAACAAAAGGAAAAACTTTATTTTGATAAGTAATAGTAGTAGATAAAGACCCATACAAAAATTTCTAAAACAAATGTACAGGGCGGAAAAAGAAAAGAAAAAGAAACAGAAATCTGTAATGAGATGTTACATAGGATAAATATATATTTTCTTTTACATAAGAAGGAAAATCATTTTCCATAAAATTTTTCATTTGATAGAGCCTTGAGTTGCAATATAATTGGAGATGGTAAGAAAAAGGTACAAAAATAAAATAAATCCCCCAAGAATTTTCTAAATATACATAAAATGCTCATTATACTTATGCGTGTATGTATATATGTAACCATAATCCAGCAACAATGGCATATATTAAGATTTTTATAAGAGAAATACACTGAAAATGCTTTAAGTTAGAGAATAAAGCAATTTTCAGTCCAAATAACAACTCAGATATAATTTTGTAGGGATAGTATTCATTCTGAATATTAATTTTATAACATCCAAATTCTCAATATAACGAAGGATGAAATGCTAATTAGAATCCATCACCCTTCTTAAATAGATGTATCAGTATCATCATGAACCCCTATCACAATGTAAACCTACCAGGTTCATGGGTTGACTAACGTGTGTGTGTGTGTGTGTGTGTGTGTGTGTGTGTGTGTGTATATATATATATATGTGTGTGCGTAAAGAGAAATGGAAGTGAATCCAACAGTTTGTAGTATACTGAGAAATTTGAAAAAACACAGGTTTAAATAAAATGAGTGGTAAGTTTATTAGCCGATGCTGCAGTGTTTCAATCTGTTTAGTAGATATTCTTCAGGGATTTTGTCTTAAGGAAAATAACTTTATCACAGATAATAAGGAGATTGTGAGAGTCTTTTGTTGATCAATCCACCTAAAAATGCTGAATGAAAAACTAGCGTTCTTAGATTTTTTGAAATTATGAAACACAAAGACAAACAGTTCTGAAGCTGACACAAAACATTCTCTTAAGTTGTGTGTGTGTATATATATATATATATATATATATATATATATATATATATATAGTCATAGTCAGTGACATTTTTAAAAAGAAGTTGATAAAATTAAAGAAATATATATATATATTATATAAATGGATAGTTTTCATGAGAATAGTGTAACTCAAAAACCTAATTTTGACAATCTAAATTAGTTAAATCTTTAACTATTTTAGCAGGAGTCATAATATTTGAAAACATGGTTTTAAACTCTTAAAGACCGACTACAGTAGAGAATACAGATTTTATGATTCTTTTAATTAGTGTATTAAAAATATTTAACAAAAACAAAGAAAACAATAGTTTTAAATCAAGGCTGGAAACAGGCATATAAAACATACTGAATATCATCATGAAATTTAACTCCTTATATCAACCAGATATGCAGGCTGAAAACCATACTTTGCATCTTTGCTATGACAAAACATTAGAAACAGTATGATACTTTGAATAATTAATAGACAAGAAGTTTAATTGAAAACAGGTACAGCAGATTTTTGTGTGGCAAGAAAAATTGGGAGATAAGAGGTTAAAGGTTGATTGGAGCATAATCTACAACAGTTAATTTGTGTGTTATTTAAGGCAATGATAAAGAGGCACCAATAGGTAATGGTGCAAAGTCAGATTCCTGATTAACTGGAAAAAATATTCTAGTAAATTAATTTATATATGTCTAATATATATTGAGTTATCCATATAAAAATTTGTCACTAGAAAACAATGAAAACTATTATAATAAAAATTACATATACAATTTTTATAAGTTTCAATTCAAAAGAAAATCTTAGTTCAGTGAAGCACTTTTCTAATTTGTCTACTTTCCAAGTAATAATTAGTATCTTTAATACAACTTGGTGAAATCTTGTTAGCAAATATTCTTATATATATAAGAATATTTTCCAACAAGATTTCACCAAGTTGTATTAAAGATACTAATTTTTACTCACACACATGTAATCGACTGCAATTAATCAATATCTTGATTAATCTAGTGGATTTAACCCTGAAGATCCTTATGGTGAAACTCGAGAAGGTTATCACTTGTACCTGTATTACAATAAATTTGCTCTACTAACGTATTGAGCACTTTTTATTTGTTATATCGATGTCTTACCTTTCTGAATTTTGCATCAACTAACCATTGTGACCATCTTCACCGGCAAGTCACCTTTTCCAATATTAATTTCTAAACTCTGACAGTGTAAAAAAAAAAAAACCAGTACTATAATTTATAATTACAAAATACAAATTTATGCCTGGAGAAAAAAACAAAAAAAACAAAAAAACAACATAAAAAACAAAAAGGCCAAAACATATGCACTAACTGAAAATAATCAACTGGTACTATTATAATGGCCAAAAGAAAAAATACTGAAAGAGTTGCCTAATTAGAGCAAATAAATAATAGTAAACCTAGGTAGATAGTCTTTGACTCATTAGGCTTACTATTATATATATATATATATATATATATATATATATATGTGTGTGTGTGTGTGTATATGTATGTATGTATATATAACTGCCATAAAGAGACTGAATGTTTTATTCATTTTATTATAAAACATATTAAAAGTTAAGAGGAAAAAAGTGGGGGAGAGGAAAAAAAGAAGCTTTTAATACTTTTAATGATAAAACATATAAAACATTTGGTCTCTTTATGGCAGTTATAAAATGTTGTACTTTAAATATATATATATATATATATATATATATATAATTATTATTATTATACTAAACCTGAGCAAATCAACCTTTATCCCCTAAAGGCTTTTTTACTGTTTAGTTTAATTACACAAAAGTTATAAATTATTCCTTAGTTTTAGGATTAAATTATGTTGGAAAAAGTTCCATTTTAATTGGTTCTAATTAGTCATAATTTGCAATTAAGTCAAAAACTGACCAACCTCTGTCTTTACATTCTGTTTATCATTCTTTTCCTCTCTATGTTTCTCTTGATCACACCCTCATTAAATGTGTTAGTTTACCGAGAGAGTAAAAGGGAGAGTGATTAAGAGGGAAATCACTTGATTTCTGTGTTAAGATTCACACCAGCAGCAAGAGCCCGTATGTAATGAAATTCCCTGATCCATTTCAATTTAAATTAGGTCAACCCAATTCGTCGAAAAATCCGTGTTTTTTCAATACAATTTTGAAAGAAATTTATAAAAAATCAGGGAAATATCCGATTTTATTGAAATTTTCAGTATTGATTTATTAATGAATGAATTTTATAATGCATCAGTTATTTTATTTCAAAACTTTCTGATTTTTATCAGGTCACTTAACTTTGACCCCCCCACTTATTTTAAGGGCGCAAAATATTGGTGGGGTTGCCATATCAATGTTAAAGAACCCAATCTGCCATATTATTTAGTCATAACTGGAGAGAGATTAGTTGAATGCATTCTCAAGAGTATTAACACAATGGGAAATACAAACAGACATATTTAGAATTTGAACTCAGCTGGCCATTTCCATTTCCTACAATGATAACCATTACAGAACAAGCCTCTGCAAGAAGAACAGTAGTGGAAGTATTTAACCCATAGTTCGGAGGATGAGAGTGTTCATACCTTTCCCAAATGTATTAATCTGAAAGTGAACTGGAGTCTGAACTCACTATGATATCGCAGTTCAGCATGTTAGCTACTATGCCACATAGACTCCCCCTGTTTTTCTTATGTATGTTTGGATATTTTGTTTAATTTCATTACCGATAGAAGATTTGGAAAATATTCTTTTCAATTTGAAAAAAGATGTTTATTATTCTTGAGCTAAAAATTGTTGACTGGCACAAGATAACTTCAAAGTAAATTAAAGGCTCTCTTTGGTTGCCATTAAGTTGAATTTCAAGTCACATTCTATTTGTAGAATAGATAATGTATTTGATTTCAAATGAATAAATGAAATACTTTATAATTAGTATTTAACAGTTTTCTTCCTTAAGAAATTATGAGTGAAATTTATTCTTTAAATCATAGCATTTTAATGGTATTATACTAATAAAAAAATCTTGATACAATATGCTATTCTTGCTGAGTAAAAACATACAAAAATCAGATTATTATGATATAGAAAATGATTGAATCAGCAAGATAGCTAAATTGTGCGTAAATACTAATTAGGCCAGTGCAATTTCAAAATAAATCAAGCTACAAATAATTGTAAGCAAACAGCAATCAATTTTTACTTTAATATATAGTTTTTTTTTTAAACTATAATGAATTGATTTTACATAATAAGACTTAATGAACATTTTTAAAAATGTGCTTGTAGGATAGAGTGTCAGAATTTTACACTTTCAGAACTGGTAAAGTATAAAGGCTAAGAATTAGAAAAAAAAAAGAAAAAAAAGAGCTTAAATAGGAAATATATACCAGTGGCACTTTAAAGTTAATGGGTTCTGGAAAAAATATCAATTTCTCTCACTCACTTATTGATTTATGTACTGACTCTCAAACTTTTTAGCATATGAGCCCATTTCAACATTTTTTTTTTAGCTAAGAGAGCACAAAGGTTTAACTTCTAGGAATAGAATATAGTGTGTTAGTGAATCTTTTTTTTTTTTTTCCAGTCATGTCTATTTCTATGAATACTGTCATTACTAGGGAACACCATTAGAGTGTAATGGTTAGCAAGCTAGTCTCACAGGTTAATTACTATTGATTAATTGATTGATTTTAATGACATGTCAACTCACCTAGGGTTATTTCATGCCTAGGAGGAGGTTAGAATTCATTGTACATTCATATTTACATTTTTTGTGTAATTGTTTTTAAGTTCTTTTTTTTCCCACAGTCCTATTAAATACAAATTATTTTTAAACAGATCTATTTGACTGATAAATAGGAGCCTAACAGGTAGTACTAATCTGGGTCAGTGGACCTGGGAGTAATTATAATGAAGGGGTAAACCAAATCTCCAGAACTAGAGCCTCACCATCAGATGCAGTTTAATGTCATACCCAGGACACTGTCCCTTTTTTAGGGGGAGGGGTCTTACCCCTTTGCAGGGGATGTGTCAGTGTATTGTAAGCCCCAATGACAGAGCTGTGAATTACTACTGAGTAGTGAGTTCACTTCTCAATAGGTGCTCTATATTTGTAACCTTGTGCCAAATCTAAGCCATGCTTAATTTTTTAGGATTCCTCATGTTTTGTAATGGATTCAATTCTCACTGGTGTCCTATTTTGGCTTTGTGGCAAATTCAGCTTTGAAAATGATTATTGCCATTACTAATCTCTTTTAAAAGATTTGGATGTTTATAAAAAGGTATCTAAAATTTTTGATAGAAAAAGAAGTATTGCAATGATAGTAAATGTGAAAGTGAGATAAGAAAACCAACTAAAAAAAGTGATAAAATGAAGAAACAATTAAACTTAATGACAAAGTATTTTTTTTTTGCTTTCTATTTTGATAAGTTTAACTGTTTAATTCTTGACCTTGAGATAGATGTATGTAGAAGAGAATGCACACATTTATATTCACAATGCTTTGTGCTAAAGCAGGAATAGAAAAAAGAAATATCATTGTACGTTTTAGAGAGAGAGAGAGAGAGAGAGAGAGAGAGAGAGAGAGAGAGAGAGAGAGAGAGAGAGAGAGAGAGAGATATTAGTGTAAAAAGGGCTACTAACATCCCTAATGTTAAGGCAATAACAACAATTTCTTGCTTCTTTCTCAGCAGAGAAGTTTATAACATGTGGATATACTGTCAGTCATAGCCATGGACTTATCTAATATTTGGTAACTGGAGGTCGTTTTGACAGCATGACTGTCAGACTATCCTGTGATCATTGGCCAACGCTGACAGATAAGGTTGCCCTAAGCAAACACCCATGTGTTTTGATAGAGTCTCTCTCATTGCCTCAAACCTCCTCCTGTGCTTCTTTTTTACTTAGAAACTTGTAGTGGTGGGGTCCATGGAAGGTTGGGGTGGGTTGTTCTGAAGTGTATACCCTTCTAACACCCTCCTCTGCTAGTGCTCCATGTCTTGTCTCTGTGGGGCTGTTGCTTCTGGTTGGTAGAAACTAAAGGCTCACTGCTCAATTAGCTATGATAACCTCTAAAATCTCCTGTTAGCTATCAGATAGGGCATCAGTGTCTAATGATAAATAGACAATTTCAGAGGGAGGTGTGTATACAAACATATAAACATACATAAGAGTGACAAAGACATTTAAAAGAAAAAAATCAAAAGAAGGAAAATGTTTAATGACGTTTATCTTATAAATTTAATCAATGAAAAAAGAAAATGATGTAAAAGCAAAGAAGATTTATCTAAAATCATTAGAGACATTCAAATTTCCTATTTTCCTATATTTTTGAAAAGCAAGTTTTTTGTTTTATTTCTTAATTGTATCTTAAATTCATCAGGTGATTCTCAAGTGGTTGGTGAAATTTTCTGAGAAAATCATTGCATTTGAGAATTGTTCAAACAATCAACTAATTAAAAATCAATGTTGTTAAATGCATACATTATATAGATTTTATTTTCATTTTGTATATCTATTTTATTTCTTATCCCCTGCCCATAAATATGTACAACCTACCATTTTTGAAAATAAAAAATTAAGTTTCTAAACCAAACATAACAGGATTCTATTATTTCTTTGGAGTATCATGCAATCAAAACTGATATCATTATGCATTATCTAGTATAACTATAACCAAAATTAAAATTGCATATATATATATAAGGGATGTACTAATTTTCAAACTGCTTCAGAGTTTCAATGCTATAGAGTTTGGTCATAAATAATACCTAATAATTTCAATTTTGAGTTTATAATATTCCACTAGAAGTAATAAAGTCCTGGTATCTCTGGATTAGAATAAAATTAACTTTTTATAAAATGATTGTTGGGAATAAACTTATGGGTTGTTAAGTTGTCACCCTCTATAAATTTGGCCATTGAAGAATCACAAGAAAGCTTGCCATTAGCACAAATATAAAGTTTCTATGGATGATACTGTATATATTTATTATTTAAAAGTAGTACTTATTTAGTTATTAGGTACCTCTATGGCATAGTGGGTAACATCGTGGACTGCAATATTGTAGTAAGTGGGTTTGAATTACATTTACTTTTGGACTAATACCTTTGGGAAAGGTTTGAACCCCCTCACCCCCCCACTATAGGTTAAATAGTACCACTACTGTTCTTCTCCAAAGCTTTAGCATTAAATGATCCATGAAGGCTGATATGCCATTAACCAAAAAAACCTATTTAGTTGTCCAAGCAAATATAAGGATGGATCAATGTTTCTAGGCTGAAATATACTTATTATTTTATCTATAACATTGTGTAAAATAAATACATTTTTCATTATTAAGAGACAGACTAATTGATGTGTGTGCATATGTGTGTGCAATTAAGTCAGATGGTTTAAATAGATAAAAATCAAAATTATACCTCACTTATACATTAATATATATATAATATATATATATATATATATATGTGTGTGTGTGTGTGTGTGTGTATCAATAAATCAGTAGCCTGACATATACTTATTAGCTAAAATTTTCTTCTGAATTTTCACTCTATATTGTTTGATCTATATAATTAATATCCATCATTGATAAGGAAAGAAATTAGGTTGCAAGTATTTGTTGTATAAAAGAAATGCTTTAGGCTACTGACTTATATATATATATATATAAGTTGAATTGTTATGACACAAAGTTTATATACATCTTTTTCTAAAATCTGTCAACTCGTTGCACATATGAAAAAGACAAAACAAATTTGAAACAAATAAAAATGTCTACATATTTTGAAAGGACATATGAATTACACTAAAAAATCATAGAGGCAATATTCAGAATAAAGAAATAGCATCTGTTGTCCTCTGTTACCTACTTTTGTTATAGTTATGAAACTATTATTGGAAACAAAGAAAATGCATTCATCCACTCAGAATTAACCAATGAAAAACTTTTGGAATTATGACAACTACATGGAACAATAAGAACTGAGCAACTATTTTCATTAAACAATGTTCTTATTATTAATTATTATTTAGGAACAGAATCAGCAGTAAAACACAAAAAACAACAACATTACATCAAATTGTTGTTCAATACAATAAATCTTGTACAATTATTCCAGTGGTTTCAGTATTAAACTTATCACTTGTTGAAACAAAGAAGTATAAACAAAGAACATTAATATTGAGATAATTCTAACATTCTTTATCTACAGGTCTCAATTTACCAGAGTGCACAAATACTTTTAAAGATTATTTCATGAATTGGTTTAGAAAAGAGATCTCATTTACAAGGGTTCATTGATTAGTAAAGTCTTCTACCACATGACATTACTAAAAGTGGATATAAAAATAGGTTTGAAAATGTATTCACTAGAATATAATGTCCTGTTCAAATATGTTTAGTGGAAGTTTTCTGTGTAATGGCATTCGAGAAATATGGATTTACCCAACTGCTCCATCACAAAGCAGGATGAAACGCAAGGTCAATTTTTAAGCAGAGTACAGCAGTTTAGAATGCAGAGTTTTCATTCCTCTAAACTGGTTACCTTATAAAGGGATGAGTAATAACACTTTTTATTTATGCGGGCTATGCTTAGATTAAATATAAAAAAAGTGATCAGGATGCAAAGGGGGCTATTCTTTTTAAAATTTCTACCAAAAAGAATGATGGTTAATGTTGTAAATTACTGTAAAACTTTGTGAGCTGCCAAAAAATGCATCTGCAGAACAAAGCATGAAATAATTTTTTTTTTCTTTTTTTTCAAAATGCTGTATTTCAGTCAATAAAAAGGACAAATGATGAGAAGTCTGAAATGCATACTGTCTGTACAACTCCAATTTGGCTCCATCAGATTTCTGATTTTTTCCCAAAGTTAAAAGGAGGTGTTGAAAGGTCAACATTTTTCAACCAATGTTAAAGTTGAATTTGCCATTCACAATTGAATGAAAAATAAAACAAATTTTCTTTGTGAATGGAATTTAAAAAAAGATAGAATGTTTGGAAAAATGTACAAAAATAAATGGTGACTATATGGAAAAATAAAGATGAAAATATGAAGAGAAATAAATTTGCTTCATTTAGAACAAGGTTTCATTATTCTATTAGGTCTAAGAATATTTTTAGAACAAGGTTTTATTATTTCTATTAGGTCTAAAAGATGTTCTTAGAACAAGGTTTTATTATTCTATTAGGTCAAAAGATGTTTTTAGGTTTCATTTTTAGGTCTAAAAGATGTTCTTAGTTTTTTATTATTCTATTAGGTCAAAAAAGAGAACAAGGTTTCATTATTCTATTAGGTCTAAAAGATGTTCTTAGAACAAGGTTTTAATTCTATTAGGTCAAAAAGATGTTTTTTTAGAACAAGGTTTTAGGTTTATTCTATTAGGTCAAAAAGGTCTAGATGTCTTAGAACAAGGTTTTATTATCTATTAGGTCAAAAAGATTGTTTTTTTAGAACAAGGTTTCATTATTCATTAGGTCAAAAAGGTTAAAAATTTTCTTAGAACAAGGTTTATTATTCTATTAGGTCAAAAAGATGTTTTTTTAGACAAGGTTTATTATTCTATTAGGTCTAAAAGATGTTCTTAGAACAAGGTTTTATTATTCTATTAGGTAAAAATGTTTTTAGAACAAGGTTTTATTTTCTATTAGGTCAAAAAGGTCTAAAAGATTTTTAGAACAAGGTTTTATTATTCTATTAGGTCAAAAAGATGTTTTAGAACAAGGTTTTTATTATATTAGGTCAAAAGGTCTAAAAGATTTCTTAGAACAAGGCTTTATTATTCTATTAGTTATAAAAGATGTTTTTAGAACAAGGTTTTATTATTCTATTAGGTCTAAAAGATGTTTTAGAACAAGGTTTTATTATTCTATCAGGTATAAAAGATGTTTTTTAGAACAAGGTTTTATTATTATTAGGTCTAAAAGATTTTTAGAACAAGTTTTTATTATTCTATTTCTATGTTTCAAGGTTTCATTATTCTATTAGGTCAAAAAGATGTTTTTTAGAACAAGGTTTTATTCTATTAGGTATAAAAATGTTTTATAGAACAAGGTTTATTATACTATAGGCCTAAAAAATGTTTTTTAAGAATTGCAAAACTTTTTTATCAATCAACACTTATTATCTTGCTATGATTTAAAATTTACTTTGGATTCAATAATGAATCAATGAATTCAATATTGGATTTAATAATGCCATATTTTTTAAACAATTTTGCTGTCTCATAATAGTCAGAAGTATTTAGCATTCTCTTATACTTTTTGACTAAGCAGGAATAATTAGAAAAGGAATAAAGACATTTACGCTTGATGCAAGTCAAATGATATGATTTTTCTGTTGAATTTAATTTCCCATGTCATGCCTAACTTGAAAATTAAAGAGAAACCATTTACAACTTACAGATATTTTCTTATGCTTTATACATTACACAAGCAAATTCATTTTGAAAAAAAAAAGATAAACTATTTGGCATAACTTTATAATGTTACATAATTGTTAGTCACCTAACACTTATTTACAGTAGTGTAGAAACCAAAATGGCTGTTATAAGTTGCAGCCCGTGGCCTTGAAGGATTGAATAAGGTTAGACCTCATCCTGATCCTTCCGGTGGATACCGTAAGAATCGGTGGAGAAGACCCTCTTCCGGTTTAGATTAGAAAGAGTTTTTAGTCAGTATCGGCCAAACCACGATGGTGGTAAGTCGCGTTATGCGCACTGCCGTACTCAATCTGCGCAGGTAGTCTGGTGGGGATTTTGGAATAAAATATGATCTAAAGCAAATCAAAGTCTTGTGTTATTGTCTAAAAACTACCAATGACACAGGGCTTCTGATAAAGAAAAATCCCCAATGGAAGACCAGACACAAAGTCCCCAAGATGAAGTCCAGACGCTAGAAGAAGAAGGTAAGATACCAAAGATGATCAGAAGAATAATAGAAGTAAGGAAAGAGAGTATACAACAATAATTCTCTCATGAGTCATATTGGATGATCCACTGTACTTGAGAAATCCTTATATCACACTAAAAATCTTCTAAAACAAAGGGAATTAGCACTTCCGGCATTGGATCTATTTCAAATAATTGGAAATATATCTCATGAGTGCTAAGTGAGATAGGATAATCAAAATCCCTTCCCTTAATCCCAACATCAATAAAGTTAATTTATCCATCAAAGGAATGTTTCACATATGAGATAAATTGTCATATTGACACATGTTCTATAAAATGTGCATAATTAAAAGAATTATAAATATCTTGCTAAAATTGTTCTAAAAAGCCTCATCTTTTGCCAATTATATTAGACAGTCCTTTAAGTCCTGCTCATATGAATACATGCAAATATGAATAGATACATTATTACTGTATGCAATATTTCTAATTAGAAGGATACACTAGCTTAATTAATGATGATGAAGCTATGATCAATTCTAATTCAATGTTTATGATATTGTTTAACTGTCTCTACAGAAAGGGTCAATTCTTTTTTTTATCTGTACTTTGATGTTTCAGTGAACAAAAGGAAACACATTGAATATTATAACCTAAATGTCACAAAAAGAAGAAAAAATAGAATTTGGCTAAAGTGTAAGAGATGTCAACATGTTCCAATTTTTTTCTTTTTCTTTGGACAATTGAATCTCTTTGTGTCTGTGATGATAATAAACAGGAAATCATTTTGAATCATCCAAAAAACAATTCTCGTAATGTCAGTTATGTGAGCAGCTTATTTCACTATTTTAAGTGGACATGTTCTCAGATATTTTCTTTTGTTACATTTTCTAACATGTTCTTTGTTGAGCAAAGAAAAAGCACATGGTGTTAAAATGTGTACAAGTTTATAAGCAACCAATAGATAAGCTGATATTTACATTACCTTCATGTTGACAATATCATAGAGACACTAAATAGAGATTCAATTGTTAAAGAATAAAAAAAAACATTGGAATTTTAAAGTTAGAAATAATGTAAACATGTTGACCAAGTATTTAAATTAATATCTATATACAATGTAAATGTACACAAAACATCTTAAACAAAATACATGTGCCAGAAACACATTTTCACAGACAGGTGGTATTAGATAGGAATACTTGAAAACTGTGTGCAAATACTTATCCTATAACTGTATAGAAACATAATTATAAACAAATAAAAAAATGCAATGGATCATTGAAAATATAGTTATAATTTTAGTAAGAAACAGCTACATAAAAATAAATATAAACAATGTATGTGCTTTCCTAACCTCAAGGCATAAAATGACCCAAAACAGGTTGACATGCCATTAAAATCAATCAATCATTTTGTTTGTTACTATAGTGACAACATTTGAGAAAAAAAGGCTGAAGACATAAAAAGTAAGATATATATCTACGCTGATTCAGTTGGTCAGACAGACAAATAAGATTAAAAACAACCAAGATGAGGATACTAGTCTAAGTACATAAGTGTATAATAATAATTTCTCATCTCAGTTAAAATTAAATGAGCATGAAATTGCTAACATATCAGCTTTGACAATCTGTAGCAGATTTATTCTTAAGTGTTTGAAATTATAATTTTTTTCTATCTTGACACTTATTGCTAATCCTTCAGTATCTAATTAACCTGTTTAGGGTTATTTTATACCTAGAGGTTAGGGAATCATGTTCATTGTATGTTCCTATTTACATTTTTTGCCTAATTGTTTCTTGAGAGGTTTTTTTTGCACATGGTCCTCTCAAATATGAATGATTTTTAAGAATAAATTGGACACTAACCACACTGGATCAGAGTGGACATGGGAGTAATGGCAATGAATAGGCATTCCACACTCCCCAGATTTCCAGAACTGAAGCCTTACCACTGGATGTAGTTTATTGCTATATCCAGAACACCCTGCTTGAGGGGGTCTTACCCTTTGTAGGGATATAAAGTCAGTGTATTTTAAGCAAAAGAAACATTTTATTTGTACCCCCAACATTCTTTAATCATGTATATGGTATTATTTTTCTACTCTGCTTGTTCCATTTTCTGTAGTTAGCAGTCAATGAACAAAAGCAAAATATGTATAAAGCAAATAATGTGTGTGTGTGTGTGTATATATATATATATATATATATATAAAAGAAAAAATGGTATGTAAGTATAAAAATAGGAAAAAAACAAATATTTGAAGGATGTATTTAATCATAAATGATAGTATTCCAATGTTTAATGTTAATAACATAACTTCATAATATTGACATGAAAATGGTTTGATAAAACAAAAAAAAAAAAACTTAAATATTAAACATACTATCATTCATAAATAAATTCATCCTCTATTAGTTTTTTCTGTACACACATACATATATATATATATATATATATATTTCTCTCTATAAAATAAAATTTCCTATATATATATATATATATATATATATATAACAGAAATCATTATTAAAGGCTTAAGGGGAAAAACTCAAATTTTCAATGTAAAATAAGCATCAATATTACAATAATCTGATTTCTGTTTATTAGTTTGTTACCAAAAAAATAACAAAAATGGCACAGTGTATAAAGATTTCTGTCTGTGCCATATTGTTAAAATGTTGAAGAATGAAGTTATTTCCATACTCACTCCAATAATCTGTATTTTCAAGATCTGCTTTTGTAAAGGGGATAATTTCAGGCATATCAAAAGCTGATTATAGAATTGAAAATAATTTTTTTTTTTTATTATATATCAATTTCTACAATTTTGTATGCTGGGTATTGTGAAACAATAGATAACAAGATTTTTCATTAATGCAATAGTGTTAAAATGCTTAGAGTATAAAGCAATTTCTAGTCCAATTTGTGATGACATAATAATGATGATGAAGGTGATGATACAAATCACATTTGGATCTCTTGGAATAATGGAAAAAAACTGGAAGATCTGGATATCTATGGAAGGATTGAAATCATCCAGACTACAGAACTACTAAGATCAGCTGGAGAACTGAGGAGACTTGCAGTCACTTTGATTTTGCTGAAGAGTAAAATAATAGTAATAATAATAATCTTTGCAATACCCTCCCCACAAAAAAACAAAAAAAACTATACAACTAATTATTCAAATTAGCTGAAGAAACCAGAAAATATAAAATAACCAGTATTATTGGGGTTGAATTCTACAGGTATCTTTTATCTTCCTAAATATCATAATTTCTACATATATCTTTTCTAAAAATGCCTAAATGTTATAAGGGTTGATTTCTACTCATCTAATAGTTTCCCATAAAGGCATTATAAAGAATTAATGCAGGTTGAAAATATTGGAGAATTCACTACCAGATATTCAAAATATATCATGTTTAAATAATTAGTTTAAATCAACTAAAACAATTACTTCTTTTCATTGACCTAAGAAAAATTTAGATGGGAACTACATAAGAATGCTGTGTGCTGTTTTGAACAAATCCAAAAAACAATCTACAAAACAGCAGTTGTATGGTTACTTATCTCCCATCTCCCAAACCATCCAAGTAAGATGAGTAAGACATGCTGTGGAAGAAGTAAAGACAAACTCATCATCATGTCGCGCAAGTAGCACGAATATCCATGACAATCTCTCGCCAACCTTCCCTATCATTCATTGCCCCTGGGAGGTCTTCTGTGCAGCAACCAACATCCTCACATAGTTGGTCAATGTAGGTCCTTGCTGGGCAGCCCACATTAGCATGCCCATGTGTTGGCTTCCATAGGAGAACGTCACTTATGAGCTCGTCCTTGCTTCTCCAGCAGTGTCCAGCATGCCTAGTCTGTCTTACTCGGATGGTTTGTGAGATGGGGGGCAGATGGCCATACAGCTGCTTCCTTGTGGGATGCTTTTTCCATGACTTGTTCAAGACTGCACGCAGCATTCTTGTGCAACTCCCATCTAGCTTATTCTCAAGGCGCCTCGTTAGGGTCCAAGTGGTGCAGCCATACAGCAGTACTGATATAACCACATCCTGGAAGAATTGTCACTTTAGCTTGTCAGTGAGATTGGATTTTCATATGACTGATAATTTGTTTCTGGTCAACCATGTCTTTCCTATTCTTGTATTAACATCGCTTTCTGTGGAGGAGATATTACTACCTAGGTATGTGAATTGTTCTACTGGCTTACTGTCAATTGTGGAGATGTCTCCTTGCTTTTTGAAACTCATGAACTCAGTTTTATCAGAGTTCACATAGAGGCTGATGTTCTTTGCTGCCTCCTCCAAACTATGTAGTAGTGACTCAGCCTGTGCCGGTGTATCTGCAAGAAGTGCGAGGTCATCAGCATAGTCTGCATCTGTGACTGTTTGTGCGGGATATCACCTGCTTCTTGCCTTTCTTAGTGTGAAACCTTTTTGTTTTATGGTATCTAATGATGTTCGGAGTACATAGTCTAGGCATATTATAAATATATATGGTGCTAATGTATCTCTTCAGAGGATTCCAGTGGCGATGTCAAAGAAATCTATATCGCCATCAGGTGAGCGTACCATCGCTTTAGTGTCTTTGTAGAGCATCATTATAGCGGCAACCGTTTCTTTGGGAAGACCATATGCTAGTAATATTTGTTCCATTTTCCCTCTGTGTATGGAATCAAATGCCTTGGAGATATCTACGAATAGCACTGTTGCCTCTAGATTCTTTGCTCGTACCCCTTCTATGATTTGTCAAATAGTCAAGATTTGAGAGGCTGTGGATCGATTTCTACGGAATCCGTCTTGGTTTTTCCTAAGGATTTTTCTCTATTTTGGGTCAGATATGATTAAGAAGAAGGACATTATATATCTTGGCTGCAATAGCAGTAAGAGTTATGCCTCTATAGTTTTTAGTGATTCTGAGGTCTCCCTTTTTGGAGAATGGGAGAATGCAGCCGTTTGTGCATTTATCTATTTTATTTTGTCTATATACTGCATTGCATAGCCTAAGCAGTATGTCATTGAATTTTCCCATCTTCCATACCTCAGGGGGTATTTCGTCAAGACCTGCAGCTTTTCTACCTTTTAGCTTATTCGTTGAGTTCTTTATCTACTATCTTTTGGGTATTATTTTCTATGATTTTAGGGGGGTTTCCCAGAAGTTTCTGGAAGTGGTCTTTCCATTTCTGAAGTCTATCTTTTTGGCTGGTTGCCTTTAATTTTGATCTAGAGGTACTTTTCCTACCACTAATTTCATTTACTGTTTGCCATGCTAATCACGACTGTCTGTCTTCTACCAATTGTCTGATATTATTTATCTGTACTTGGATGTATTCTATTCTTTTTTGTATGTTTTGGTTAGGTCTATCTGAGCTTTCTTAAGGTTGTGTAGATTGGTGTTAGTTGGGTTTGTTTTATTATTAAGACAAACTCATAAGCAGTGTTCTTTTATGGACTTCTAAACATGGACACACCAGTATTGGCTAAACAGCAAAAACTTACATTCATCAGGTTTGTGTGAATATTGAATGCTATCTAGTGGACTTACCAAGAGTGTCGATCGATAGGGACTGTTTTTGAGAAAGAGTCAAGAGAATCCATATTGTCAACATGCTGTGATGATTATACTTTAAAGTCTTTTTTTCTAAAACTGTTTTTAATTGATTGATTTTAATGGCATATCAACCCATCTAGGATTAATGTATGCCTAGAGGTTAGGGAATCATGTTCATTGAACATTTACTTTTACATTTTTTGTTTCATTTCTTAAGAGTTTTTTTTTCACATGGTCCTGCTATCAAATATGAATGATTTTTAAACAGATCTATTTGACCCATAGATGACACCCTAACAGGTACTACTACTCCAGGTCAGAATGAACCTGGAAGTAATGGCAATGAAGAGGTACTCCACATTCTCTAGATCTCCAGAACTGGAGCTTCACCACCAGATGCGATTTAGAATCATATCAGTGCACTTTAAAAATTTGGAATTCTAAATTATCTAAAATTGATTATTTGAAGAAATAAAATTGCTTCTTAAAAATAATCAAGTGAATATTAAAGGCTTGATATTGCATGATGCTTTGAAGATAAGTGGTATTCTTGATTGGTGATGGTGATGATGATGATGATAAAAAGCTAACTGGAAATATCTAAAAGACACATCACGATGCTAAAGGTGAGATATTTGTTCTTAAAAAAAACAACTTGGTAGTGTGTGTGTGTGGGGGGGGGGAAGAAGAGTAATATAATTTTTTTCACCAACAAAATCAACAAACATATTGTTAAAGTACATGTAGCACTTCTCAGCTCGAGCAAAGTCAAGATGATGGGAGTATGCAGGCCATGAAATTGATGTTGATGTAGCAGTAAAGAGAAAGACATGACAACTGCCAAGCTAGAAGAGAGACTCTAATCGGCATGGCAGCTGACATCCCTTTTACACACAGGCAAAAATGAAGGGGTTTAGCCATTAAGAAAAAAATCTATTGCTTTTGTTTGTTTTTTCTGATAAATTGAATACTATCCATCAAAAGATGAAACATATTGAGAGATCTAATGCTTGCCTGACTGTGTTAGACATGAAAGTGAAAGAAGGTCAGCTTCAAATGCAAAAAAACATAAAAAAAGCAAATAAATACCCTCACCTCATATACCTTCATAAAAACGGACACTTTTAGGCTAAGGCAAGATAACATAGATACCTGGATAAAGAGGACCTAAGTGGAATCTAGTGAAGAAGTGTTAACTATTATAAACTAAAACATTCACACATTACCTGGTACATTTTTGTGTAGAGTGATTTAAAAATAAATCAGCTCAGTTCTAGGGGTCTTACCCTCATGGCAGCCCCTACCTCCTTGTCTAAAGTTAGGTTAATTCCCCAAGTGCTTGATGTTCCCCAAATGATGGAGGCCAATGAAACTGAGCTATTTTTGGCATCATCATCAGGAGGCTTGTTTCCAGCAGAATCCTCACTTTAAACTGACCTTATATCACATTCCAGACTGGTGAGGGGTTAGATACCCACACATTAATTATCTCCTTTTTTCAGAATCAGAATATATACAGATGAACAATACAGTACAAGGTCTTTTTTTCATGTATGTAGTTGCTTACCTCCTCATTCTTTGTCATATAAAAATGACCATATGACTATCCTTCTTCAAACAATGGGAAGGTACTGGCTAGTACATGGATCCCTAACTATCAGGCTACTCTTTGTTGTTTGCACATAAGTCCCTATTAAGAGGTAAAATCAGATAAATCTTTTTCTTTTTGTAATCAGATTAGTCCCAACTTCCATTATTTGTTATGCTATAGCTAATTACAAAACTGCTTTTATTTTGGTATGACAACATTAGGAGAATATTTTTAGTTTAATATTTGTTTTATCTGAAAGAGATCATAATCACTGTGAAGACATCTTGTTTTAGTTTTGAGATTCTGAAAAATTTACAAATTGGGATTAAGTAGATTTAGAAGCATCACACACACACACACACACACATATATATATATATATATATATATATATATATATATATATATTATACACAGTTCTGATGATTGCATATGTAAGAAACTGACAGTCACCAAGTGCTAACTTGGATATACATATGCTCTATCACTGATATTAAGCACTCTTTATTTATAAATATAGCAAAGTACATTATAAAATAAGGTGAATTTTGCATAAGGAGTTGGTAATAGGAAGCTCTGTTTATAGTTGCATCTTTTCCAAGGAAATCAATAATGATGGATGTTTTCATGTCCCAGAAGACTGTTAGCATGACCTTCTTTACTGACCACTGTACCCAAAACTTTTTCTTTACCGGAGAGTTAGTGTGTTTTCACTCATTTTGACTCAAGCTCATAGTGGCAAACACATGTTTAGCCCATTTGTAAACTTTTGACTAAAATATACTTCTTTGTATATATTACATATTCTTCTATCCATTTCATGTAGTTTGTGCTTCTCAGCCACCAAAGATTTAATGACAGACTAAATTCAAGACTGAATTTACTGCCATTTTGAATAGCCTCAAAACAAATGTTTGTGAGATTAGAATAATTTTTGCTATAAACCAATTTCCAAATAATGCAAAGTTTATATTTATTAAAAAAAAAATGTATTTTTCTTTAAAAAAAAAATAATACCCTATTTATTGAATGAACCTTGTAATAAAAGATAAAAATAAATGAAAAACAAATAAACCAAATATTTAAAAAAATGTGTAAGCTGATTAAGTGAACAATAAAAAAAACAAAAGTAGAAAAAGAAGGACTGTAAACAAAAATAAATTCAATACAAGAAGAAATTATAAGTACAGAGTACAGCTGAAATACCTCCTACATTTTAAACTATGTGGTGCAAATGATCTAAGGCAAGCGATAATGGTAGCTCTATCTAGCTAATGTCTTACCATTTTTTTTTTCAGTTACAATAACGGCTAAGACATGAATATGCTGTTGATGTGTTTTTTTTTAAGACTGGTGAATCTCTAATTGCTACACAGAGAGCTTTTCATGCTCATTTTATGTTATATCAGAATGATGTTGTTCCAGATAGAAAATTGATACTGCTCTTGGTTGAGAATTTCAGGAATAAAGTTTTATTTTGTGAAATACAGGATTATGTAAGTGCAGTACCCTTTATAGAGTCCAGATCTAAGTTTATTGAATTTTTCTTGTTTCCTAAGCAGATAATTTATATCAAGAGTAAAATTTGGGGATATGGAGGATATTAAAAGAAATATGATGGAGAAGCTTTATATCATTTATGAGGTGCTTCAACAACACTCAGTGAAATAAGTATTTTCAATGCTAAGGGAACTCATTTTGAAGTAAATTATGTTTCATTCATTGTTCATTTCTGTCTTAGTAAATATAACTTCAATCTTAATACTTTTTGAACATATCTCATAGATGTATAGGTGATACAACTGTAACTTAATTAGTGACTCAAATTTAGTCAAAGTCATAGGCAATCATGGTGAAATATAATTGAAAAGACAGTCTGAAACCAATCTAATGCTGCCTCTTTTAATCTCATTAAGTTCCTACAAGAGCAAATGTCTAATATAAATTTGGTCCAAACTGTGGGTAACAATGTGAAATTACTGTGTAACTTTTCAAGATATTTAAGTAGTTAAGAAATTATTGCTTTAGTTTTGGCAAAAATATCTAGATTTTGACCTCTTTTTCTACTTGTTTTTACCTTTAAGAATTGCTAATATATGTAAGAAGAAGACTGTAGCTTATAATTCTATAAAAATATTAATGTCGTTTCAAGAGATTAGATCAGAATTTATAATGTTCAGTTATGAAAAAGCCAACTGGTTCATTCTTGTGTCTTTCACAAAGACTTTACACCTATTGAACTTTGGTGAATAAAAATATGGTTTGAATATACTTGGCTCTTTTTATACTATAACGGGCTTTAAATCCTGGATGAGGCTGTTTGCACCTCACATAGCCCTGATACCCTTGGGAAAGGTATGAATACAACTATTCTCCCTGCAGCTAAATAATATGGTAAATATATATATATATATATATATATATATATATATATATCTCACTTTTAAAAGTTTCAAATTTATTTTGAATCCTTCAAATAATTTATCAAAGATAATCAGGGCTAATTCTCTTCTTTTCAAATATGATGGATTTGTCTTTAATACCAACAAAAAAACTTTCATTTTTATGTGTACTGCAAATTGACCAATGAGAAAACAAAAAAGATTCAAGATTTTAAAATGAAACTTTTTATATATTTATCAAATATATTTAACCTATCATTAACAACTATGAAAATTCTAATGTTGATTTACTCCATAATCTATAGAAGACCTAGGTGCAATAACATGAGCTGTTTTTGTAGGAAGCATAGTTTAATTTGTTCTCTAGCTTGCTCAGATGGTAAATTAATTCTGCTATTCAAGATGGGAGCAAACTTTCATAATCTTACCATTGATTTCAGACACATTACAGTAAATTTAAAAGATTAGGATTTTGACTATTGATATTGAATTATTTTCTATAAGCAATTTTCTAATAATATGTAATTGAGTTGATAAAGGATATCAAATAGATACATTATTTTGGAATACAGCAGCATTAATCTAGGAAGTCTGTGGATATATCCCAAACAAATTGCAACAGAAACAATGAGTGCATGGTAGGTTGACATATACTGCATAACATATCAAAAGTTAACCAAAAAATATTGAGTGAAACAGCTTCAAATAACCTGTGGAAATCTAGTAGAGATGACATTTTAATAGATCAAGGTAGATCTTCAACATACTCCCCAGAATCTGCTGAAAGTTGTTTGAATCATCTGCATATCTGGTTGCAATACCATTAGTTGTTCTTACAGGAAGCTTGGTTTGATTTGATCTCTTGCTTTCTCAGAATATAGAGGCATTTGTGCCAACATAAAAAAGTTTAACAGATAAAACAGATTCTGTGTCTAATTATGACAGCTCATAACAATGTGGATTATGGTAGTTGCAAAATGTTGAAACTGAAACCTCACTAATTAGGACAAGTATTTCATGCATTGCTCAGTAATTTGTCAGATTGTATCATTTGTATTTTATGCATGGTTGTTATGCAATAAAAAAAAAAAACTTTATATGGTTGAAATTTTTAAAAAAATTTAAAAATTAAAAAAAAAACAATGTATAATGTGATTTTATCATTTGTGTCACCAAAAGCTTTGCCAAAATAACTACTTAAGTTCAACAGACAAACATGTTCGATTCAATATTTTTTTGGTAAACCTTTGTTGGCCTACCAAACACTTTGGTTTCATTTCTGTTGCCAGTTTTTCAGCTGCATGTTCTTGATAGATTGTCAGGCTTATATTGGTTTTAGAGCAAGATAAAGAAGACTTATCCTGTAACCTGGTTTGGTCATGGGGCTTTTATTCATGTAGTGAGTCTCTGGCAGAAATAGCTTGGTGAACTCTATCCCTCTCGTGGGTTTGGTTTGAATTTAGAGTTTTAATTCTCCTAGACCAATCTGCCATACTAATTAGTGTTATTTGAAAAACAGCCTCATTCAGGGTTTAAACTCAGGCAGCCAAGCCCATTTCTTATGATGATAACCATTATGTAATGAGTGCCTCCATAAAGCCAGATACAATTAATGTTAATTAATTTGAGAATTTTAAATTCTACAAGAATAGAAATGTAGATAATAGTGAGCAAAATTATTTTAAGTTACTCTTATTATTATTTCTTGATCCATTTTACATGTTGAAATACTATTTGCTTTTTCTAGGTGATATTATTGGATACTGAAAACACCTGGATTGGAATACGGCTGTAACATTATCTGAAAAAAGGTGATAAATAATGACAGGTATTCACGCTAATATAATTTTCTCATCTCTGTAGATTACTTGTAAGCAATAGATTTTCAGGGTTTAATTTTCTGTCATTTAGCAATTCCAGTAAATCTAACCTATCAGTAAAAGATCATCTATGTCTCATCTCTGTGGCAGGTGCTATAAAGCAACTGTCAGTGCCCACATATAATAACAGTAAGAGATGAAAGACAACAGCTGTAAATTCCAAAGTAATACAAGATAAGCATTTTGTTAATTAAATTATCTTGGACTAATCATGCTTGACACATGAATTAATCTGTGTATGCATGATAGTTTTTATTATCAAAATTATATGCAAAATAATATTTGAAGTTTTTTTGTTTTTGATAAGTTTAGGAAAAAAAACCCAACAAAAAACAGAAAAATAGTTCAAAAGAGAAAAAAAAAATTTTTAATTATCTACTTATTGAAATCTGTGTTTACTAAAAAGCAATGAGAAATTAATTTGTTATGGGAATATGAAGCAATTTAGAAATTCAAATATATCTAATTTTTTCCCTCTCTCTAATTTTTTTCTCCAACTTTCTATACTTCTCTCTTCTTTGTGTCACTTTGTGCTTTTTTCTCTCTTTCACAATTTCTCACTCTCCCCAACTTATTCTTGCTTGTCTTTTACCTTCCATGCTTTTATTCTTTATTCTGTTTACTTAAACCCACAAACAACCAGAAGTGCCACTCTATACATAAATAATCCCATAATTTATAATCGCAACTATGTTTACAGGTTTCTAGCCATTCATTGATATTTCAGTACCAAAATGAAATATGCCAAAAGTAAGGCTTAAATGCAAAAGTATCAGTATAAACTTTACCTAAAATGAAATATGTATCATAGTTAAATATTGACCAGAAATTTCTTCATACTTACGTATGAAGAAATTTCTGGTCAATATTTAACTATGATACATATTTAATTTATTGGTTATTAAATATAGTTGTAGCATTATCTAAAATAAAGTAACATTTTAATTGTAATCTCTTATGACTATATAAAATCTTTTCAAATTGATCAGCTAAAAACTAAAAGTCAACTGGGCATAGAATATACTGACTGTATCTAGGGTATGACATAAAATTGCATCTAGTGGTGAAGATCCAGTTCTGGTTTTCTTGGGAGCGCGGAGTATCCCTCCATTGCCATCACTCCCAGATCCACTCTCACCTAGTGTGGGTCCCATCTATAATTCAAATAGATCCATTTGAAAATTGTTTGTATTAGATAAGAATACTTGAAACCATACAACTGTAAGCAAATTATTTGTATTACAGTTATATGATATCAACTATTCCTATGTGAAAAAATTTTTTTTAAAAATAATTACAGAAAACATGTAAATATAAATATATAATGAATGCAATTCCCTAACTTCTAGACATAAAATAATCCTACACTGGTTGACATGCCATAAAAGTAATATATGAAAAATGTCTTTTAAGTAAACAAAATGATTTTCATTGCATTAATCAGAGTATTGAAATGTAAATTAACCTCTAATATTTTGGTTTTGCCTATGTTTTTATCTGGAATTTTAATGTTCTTTGTTTTATGTTATATCAGATGTTTTAAATCTGTGTAAGAAAGTTATAAAAAAATATCAAGAAAATAAAAGTTAATCAACAAATTTAAGACTGCTTGTATGAAGAGTTAATTTTTTAAAAGCACAAGTCAAAGTAGCTAGAGAAGAATTTTCTAAGTGTGAAGTATCAAGTAACCCACATTATTTATGGATTAAATTCAGCTATTTGAATGAAATTTTATCAGTATTGCTTCATTGTTCTAATGGTTATTCTCTGAAAATGCCACAGATTTCTGTTTGTGGATCTTAATTTTTATAATGTAGCATTAAATGAGAAATAATGATTGAAAAAAATCCAATAAATCCCAAATTATTTAATTCCCATTCACTTGTTCCTTTTCAGAAATAAATTTATCTAATTGTTGTAAAGATGTAATTACATATCATCACAGCAAAAAGAGAATATGAGGTGCCATTCAGAGAAATATCTATTTACAAAATATACACATACTGATATCTTAGGGGTAAAAATAGAGAATAAGGCTCAGTGCATAAGTTACTCTTATATGTACTGGATGAGTCCAAAATAAATGTCCATGTAGGTAAGAGCAGATCAGTACTGCTCCACTCTACAACTTGAATACTCTTACTATAATTCACCAAATCTCTTTTTGATCCATCTATTTGTCATTACATAACTAGCTGGAGCTATAGCCACCAATTTTTTAATGATTACTAATACAACTCTAGAATATGTTTTTAACAGATTCATTTTTGAAAATTCCAGAAACATGTTTGATTTACAGTGTAAGTATAAAACTGGACCCTCGTTTGTGTTTGTCCTATTAGCTAAAATGAATCTTTATTTTTCCATCATTTTTGGTTATATGAAAATCAAACTAAAAAACAAAAACAAAAAACAAACAAAAAACACTATATTATATGTTGATATTTGTAGAACTAAGAATGACTACTTGGAGGCCATAAACATTAAGCTCTATTTATTAACTTATCAGCCCTCACAAAAACATAGTTTCATGTTATGTCTGTGTTTAATGTAGCAATAAAAAGTTGGACAGATAAATTTATGGTTAATATACATTACTTAAAAAACCATCTGTAGAGTGGGTTTTCAACTAGTCTTCTTTTCATTTAAAAATCAAATCTTCTGTAAAATGCTCTTTAAAAATCAATAAAAGAATAATAAAAAAATCAATGAATATTATTTCCATATTTAAGTTGAACTGACAAAGACAAAAAAAGGTGAATTGAATATTTTCAGAGAAACTGTAGCCCTATTCTTTTGGTCTTAATTGATGATAATGAATATGTTATGAGAAAAATAAAGACATTTTGTCATATAATATCAATGTTTAGATTAAAACCCTGAAAGATGAATGTCCTGGATATGTCACTAAACTACATTTGGTGGTGAGGCTCCACTCCTGGAAATTTGGAGACTGTAGAGTACCACTTAATTGCCATTATTTTTAAGTCCATTCTGACCCAGAGTAGTAGTACCTATTAGGGTCTCGTTTATGGGTCAAATAGATCTGTTTGAAAATTATTTGGTGTGTAAAAAAACTCTTAATAGAAAACTATACAAAAATGTAAATTTGAATGTTCAATGATTGTGATTCCTCAAGGCATAAAATAACACCAGATGGTTTTATATGCCATTTCAATCAATCAAAAGAAGATTTTAGTAAAATAAAAGTCCTTTTCTTAAATATAAAATTAAGATATTTATCATGTTGAGATTTTACAAATTTTGCAATTATATTAATGAATAAAAATAAAATGAATAAAGCAAGTTTTTTTTCCAGATCTCAGTTGTATGAGATATGCCATATGACAAAAATCAAAATTTCAGGACAATACCAAAATGACCACATTGTTATATTTGTTTCTGATAATGCAACATAGACAAAAACGCTGAGAGAATATATAAATACTAAAGCATGAAATCTAATATTCTTGTAAATGTGCATGTGATTCATAATTTATCAACACTTTAGCTTGTGCACTGATAATTCTAAATGTTAAGTTCAAGATAAAATACACATTGAAACAGTGCACTTATTGTTCTTTATGAAGTGATATGAAGAAATGAGTCAGTTAACATTGATGTATCAATTTGCACATTTTCTGATAAGAAGTTTGTTTTATTATAAGCATCCAATAAATATATTTCCATAGTTAAAAAAATAAAGCAGTTGTTTCCTATTCCTAAGAATAAATGCAGACATTACTACACTTAAATGAATACACTAACCCAGTGTTTCTCAACTTTTTTTTTTATTACTTCAGGGTAGAGTAATTAAAACTCTGGGGTGCACTTTGAATTTGAATAAAATTAGCCATAAGATTGTAATATAGGCAAATAATCAAGAAGTTACAATATGTGCTTGGTATCAGTATCCTTTTAAGTATACAAAATTCATAAATTAATCTTTTGTTAGAAAAAATCTTGAAGTGTACATGGGAAATTTTCAGGACACTCTAGGCCTAACAGTTGAGTAATGCCACACTAATCCAATGTGCAAAATTCATTATAGACTTTGTCAAAGATTGCTTTAAATTTAGAATAACAAAGTTTATTAACCTAATACCAGTCACAATTATTTGATGGAAAACTTTTTTTAAAGAAATCTCTAATAATCAGCATTGGGGTCTTCCAAAAACAATTTATAAGGAGGCACAAGTGGTGTAATGGTTATAGTTATAGGAAATGAACAATGTAAACCAAGTTCAAATCCTTGATAAGGCTGTTTACATTTTCCCTTTTGCACTAACGCCCTCGAGAAAGGTATAAATTCAACTATTATCCCTCCAACTATGGGTAAATAGTTGGGCAGGTGAGGCTCTTTAACTTTGGTATGGCAAGCAGTCTAATAGAAAGAAAACTCTGAATTCAAACCTGTTACCTTGTGTTGCATACTACTCATGCAAATGGGTTGGGTAAATACATATACACAATAGGAAATTGGTATGGATATCTATCATATATAAAAACTTTCGTCTCACTAGTGGAACAATATTGATAGGATATATAGATATAATAATTTTGATTTGTATTATTCGGACTATTGTCCTCATCTTCATTGTTATCTGTACAACGTTTCGGCTGATGTGCCCTCCGGCCTTCTTCAGGTACTTCTTTTTGAACTCGGGAACCTTCTTGTCATAATTGGGAGCCATCACGGAACTTTGGACCTAACTCTTTATTCAGTCCACAGGAGTATCCTGTTCTCATTCCACTAACCATAGCAGGGGTAGAGGTGTTAAGCTGTATTAATTATTATTTTATGTTACTGCTGCCCTGACCAGGATTGAACCTGCAGTCTAAGAGATAATCGTTACTTAGAACTGTCTTAACCTAACTCCTTTATCCACTAGGCCATGTGAGTTGATAACTATATGAGTCTGAATAATACAATCATCTCTCAAAATTCAGAGAAATAATTTTGATTTGGTTTCTTCATTTAGTGGCATATCAATTTTCATGTAATGCCATTCTTGTAGAAGAATAGTATTGGTACTATTCAAACCCATAGCAAATCCTCCAGTATCTGCACAGAGCTGATCAAAATAAGTCTTTGCTGATTGGCCTATCTGGTGTGTTGTGTCCACAGGAGATTGTCACTTCAGTTCTGAGTTTACTTACTTCTCCAGCACCTGGTGTGACACAGATTTCTTTGACATAGATATTTAGTACTAAGTAAATAGTAAAAGGTCACAACAACAAAAAATTCTTTTTTAATGGAGAGAAAGTTATAATCATAACTGTGTGGGCAGGAAGAAAATAAATTGTATTTTCTCTTTTTTTACATTTAATAGATTTCAAATCATGGGAGCCTGAATTTAGATTAGTCCCATGTGAAGAAAAAAAAATCAAAACAATTATAATAACCCATTCTTAAATGATGTAGATGTAATAAAAAGAAGAAATTGTCTTCATGTGTCAAGTAAACAACATAAAATTATTTGAAATAAACTGATAATATAGTGTCATTCCAGTTTTGTAAAAATAGTTTAAAAAAAAAAAGGCTTTTAATTCGCACCTGGTAATTTCTGGTGATTTTATTATTAAGTAGTGATTAACTACGTTATCATGTGAGGAATGTTGTGACCCTATTTTATCATATTTTATGTGGGGGGCGCGTTGACACTGGTACAGAGAATGTGAATAAGAGGGGCGACAAGAGTGTGAAGAAGTCCGGAGCGCAGCTTAGTGATATAAGAGTAGTCGCGATGGACGATCAGCTAGCATTGGGCAGGATGCGCGGTTATGAGTTAGGCGAGATTAAGTGAAGGCAAGATACGACCTACTGAGGGCGTAGTAACGTGGTCATGCTGTGATTACGATACGGATAATAGGGATGTGCATGGTTATTAATGGGAACTGAGTAAAGGAAGGTTGTCGATTGTGATAGAAAGAATCGATGTGAATAGATGGTCTATAGATACGAAGATAAGAGATTTAAGTCTCACGGATAGTAGGCGATAATGTGTGGACGCATTCTAGGATATAGCTTCGGAGAATGCAGTGTTAGCGTGAAAAAGAGTCGATTGGTATCCAGATGACTTATGTATGGCGTGAGGATGTGAGTATGTCGTCTTTGGCAATTGTAATGAGGTGTTCGTAAGCGATGTGGTGTATAGCTATGTGTATTTGATAGTAGAGGAGGTGTTGCGAGGTAGTCGATGTTGTTTCTGGGCGACGGGGAAGTGGAAGTCCTTCGCTAGTGCGAGAGTGTTTGATTAGGTTGATATGGTGTGGAATGATTGACGAGAGAGACTATCGCTGTGCGGAAGGTAGTATTGGAGTTATAGTTGTTGTGGTCAGTTTCACACATTGAAATAGTCGGATGGTACGAGAGATACTTATGAGATGAAGATTGGATCAGGACTAGAGATGATAGTGATAGATGCGATTTCGGTGTGGGATGTAGATATGTATAAGGTGGCAGATGTTAGACATGATGTGGTACAGAAAATTTTCTCACATCACCTGGTTTTCTGCTGTGTAGTCATGCAAGACATTTTGTGCCAGATGTAGGGTCTTCCAGTAGCATCCTTGTTCATAGAAGTAATAGGAGAGGATAGGTTCTTAGGCTAGAGGATAGTATTATTGTGAGTGGCAGGTGAGACGTAGGAGGTCCAATGAGGTACGTTGAGGTCGATGTGGAGTCGATGTACTGCGAGACTAGCGAGCGAATCGGAATGGTAGAGATGCAGGTAGAAGGTGATGGGTCTGGCTGTGAGTATAGTTGTGAGCGTATCAGAATGAAGTGGGTAGTGCATAAGATCGGTTTAGCTGCTAGTGTGGCGAGATTGATGAATCGTGTGAGTACTGAGTCTACGAGCGAAAAGACGAGGAGCATGATTAGTGGTTGTCAGGAGGGATCCGCGGTAGACGACTTGAAGATCGGTAATGGATAGGTAGGCATGTGTTGTGGAAAACTGTGTAAGTTCTTGAGTTGATCAGGAGTTGTCAGATATTGAGACATTTTAATCGCGGAGTACTAATAGGTTTAGAATTCAGAGTTTTTCTTCTCCTAGACTGGTTACCATACCAAGAGTTAAAGAGTCCAGTGCTAGCTGGATTCTACTTTTCCAAGGGTATTAGTGCTCTGTAAAATGCAAACAGCTCATCGAGGATTTTGAATTCAAGTCAATGGAGTCACACAACCTAATAGGACATAGGAAGTGAGTCAATCTTCTATGGCTTCATTTGTTGTATGCTTATAATACCTAAGCAAAACCTAATCTCTAAAGTTATACCAAAATGACTGTTCCAAGTGAAGGGATATGATTTAGTATGTACAACGCGGATGCCAGGGATATTGCAGAACAGGCAGCGAGATTGAGGAGAGATTTTGAAAAGTACAGAGAGAAAAAAGAAAGAAAAGGAAGCGAGGACGATTTGTTAGGCAAGTTCTTGTTAGAAGCACGATCAGATCGGACGCGTGTTCAGGAGAAGACTAGAGGATTGTTATGTAGTTAGGTACCGGATAGACGGGAGTATAGAAGAGGATTCGATGAGATATAGAGAATGTGATATAGCTGTGAGATAAGCCATGAATGCCGATATTCTCGCGGTCATTGAAGTTTTGAATTTGAGGTGCGACGGAGAAGCATTCGTTGAGTTTAGTATGGCTTCGAGTTGTCGGACTCTAGCTTGGGAAAGGCACGCACGAGAAGACGAGAGTTAGCTGATGTCGGATAGACGAAGCAGCTGTTAGCGTGAAGAACTGATTGATGACTTGTATGACGCTATGTTTGTGAAGATCAGAGACTTTCTGTAGGCAAAAGGCAAATACATCTGCTAGTGTAATTTGATAAGGCTAACAAGCTATATTGGTGGTAACGTAATGTGAAGAGGTCATGATTATATTAAATTAGAGTGAGGTCAAGCTCGAAAAGTTTATGTACTTTACTGTTATGTGCTTCTAAATGGGAATCATATGGCGAATTTTTCCGTTTGCACGGTTTCGAGGTATATTTTTTCTGCCACAACAATGAAATCTATTAAAAGAGTACATGTCTTGCTATCAGACGTCATATGTGATGTTTGTATGATCACTTTTTTGAGAGAAGTCGGACGGTCAAATTTTCACCTCAAGAACATTATTGAGATATTTTTTTTGAAAAGTCAAAGCTTACCTTGTTTCTTAGGCCAAGAAGACCTGCATAGTCTATATCATAACTGAGGGTAATAGTTTAGGATAATACAGTTTTATACGCTTAACATTTTTTTGAAACGGTTGTTTGTGAATTTGGTTTATTCATTCTATATATATTAGGGAATGGTATGGTAGAGAGAGTGAGGGTTAGATGGGAGAGGAATTGAGATGAGCTGAAGCATGATGCGCGAAGGTAGACGATATGTGATTAGTTGAGGTATGTTGTACTATATCTGATGAATGAGTAAGTCGAGATATGGGGGATAGATAGTCGTAGGATGGTTGGCTGACCAGGAGACGCAGCAATATATACGGAGAGTATATGTTAAGTATAGAGACGACCTGATCTTTGATGTTTTCTCATGATAGAATAGTAGAAGATGAAGATACTACGTACATTGAAGTATAGTCAGTATATGTTGTCTGTAGAGATGTATTTGATGTCAGTCTGGTGAGTGATGGTTGAATCTGATGTCATGTATAAGGATGAATGATTATTGATGAATGTGGATGGTTAAAGGCGGATCTAAAGATCAGAGATGTTGTGTGTAGTAATTGGGTAGAGCGTCGAAGATGCGTATGGTATTGAGTCACTGCAAAAGGGTGAGAGGTAGTTGTAGGTGATTAGGAAGAGAGAGATCGAGTAGGACTTGGTTACGTTGATAGAGATATAAGTAAGTTATAGGAATATAGTATGGTATGTATTTAGAGATAGTTGTAGAGGGATGAGCAGTAGTATGCTTGTTCAACACATGTTGCTAGATCGGATCGTAGTAGGATGTCGGTTGTTTCGTGTGTAAAGCTTGCACGTATTGCACATGAGGGTAAGGGGATCAAATGATATGAACTCACTAGTTCAGTGAATATAGATGAATGTTGAATTTCTCTATAGTGTACGGTTTAGAAACAGATTCTGATTTCTTTAGAATGTAAGATAAAAAGAAAAAGAGAGAGAGAAGAGAATGAAGACAAAAAAAGGAAGAAATTGTGAAATATGAAGCATTCTAGTGAACTTATTGATAATTTTAGGCTTCTTTTCATTATTATAAGTTTTAGATAGAGGTAAAAAGAGAATGAATTAAAATATACTTTCATTGCAATCAACAGGCAAGGAAGAATTGCAAAGAAAAGAAAATTATTTCAAACTCTCACGAGTTAGTATAACCATTTTTAAAATAATATTTTTAAATGTACCTGTTACTTTCAACATGTAGAATATGATTACATGGTTGCAAGTATGGGTATCAAATAGGATTGAATTTACTATTCACATAGTTGTGGATCTGTGAGATGAAGCATGCAATGGATACATTCTTCTTATTTAAAACCTGTTTGCAGGATAGGATGTGAACAATGTCACAGCGTTATGGGGTAATCATTGAGGATCTAACTTATAATGTCAGTAGTAATAGGATCGCGAGACTAGTTTGCTCACAGATGGGATGTCCTTTCATTACCGCAACCTTGTATCTTCACGATGGGTATTGTAGTAGACATACAGGGTCGAGAGTAGTATAAGGTTAAGGGCATTTGTACAGCAGGATCCTGATAGATGGTTAAGTGAAGTGAGATAGATGAATAACGGTGTGATCGCATTGGAGTAAGATATTGCGCAGTAGTAAAGGAATATGCTAGACTTAACTTGGGAAATTTAAATGTAAACAATAAAAGAACCTATTCTTAGAATTATAATACGAATTTTTAGCATCTTTTATCATTAAAATTTATAAACGAATGATTTTCTTTGAATGAATATGACAAATTTCCCACTCACAATAAGGAACATGTTTAATTCTTGCTTTCTTTTAATTGTTATATTTTTAGGGTAAAGAAACTAAAATAAATTAAGGATATATTTTTATCACGTACTCACCATCATTAGATGGAATTTAAATTTTGTCATATGTATATTAAAAATTTTTTGTCCATATGTATAAAAAAATAGAAAACAGAGTATGAGTTTGTTTCTATACATGCTGTTATTGTAATATTTAGATTATTTGATAAGAATTATACTGATTTTTTTTCTGAAACACTGTTAATATTCATTATTATTTTTTTCCCCTTATTTGATTTTATCACATAGAATTTCACAGCTATTTTTTTTCGTTTAATTGGATGTTTTCTTCATCTTGTCTTTTTTACAAACAAGGCAAATAATCAATTAAAGAAAAAATACAAATAAAAAAAAACTAACAAATTACAAAGAACATTTCAAAAGGATAGATTTTTAAAAAGATCTTCCACATATTTGAGAAACTTGTCTGTGTATAATTAAAGCTGGCCCTCAGGAGATGTGTCCATAACCTATGATTAGTTGTCAGAATTTAGGCTTGAGTAATTCCTTCATGAACTCAATGCAATGGGGGTAACTTGCAGTAGTTATCTCCTCTTCTATGTATTGTATTTATCAAACTTCACCGTATAACGCAGGATGTGACATAAGGTCAATTTTTAAGAAGAATAATGCCTGGTTTTGAATAGTTTTGTTGTTTACTAAGTCTTTGAGTGGTTTATTAAGCATTTGATTCTGTACTCACAAAAGGCTACAATTGAATTACATAATGAAATAAATGGCTCTGTTCTAAATTAGATTAAGGAATTCCTAAGTTAGAAACATGTGTCAAATTAAAAAGTCAAAATCAAAATCGGAGCTCTAAGTGACAAGTGGAATTCACAGGGAAGTGTTCTTGGATCTGTCTTTTGTATTTTTATAAACAATCGACAGATATACTCAATGTTAACACACAAATATTGCAGATGACATAAGAAAAATATATTCTTACTGTTAATGATCCAATGATACTGATAAACCATGAATTAACATCTTGCTTAGATTGGTCTGATAGATGGCATAATGAGACTCAATACATCTAAATGTAAGGTAAACTTTATGTAGGAAGAAATAATTAAAACATGTATACTCTATGAGAAAAAATTTTCTAATGAAGAGAAATACTAAAAGATACAGAGTAGAAAAAGACCTGGGTGTGAATGTGGACCCTGATTTAAAAAATTTTCCAAACACATAGAAATACAGTAAATAAGCAAATAAGATTTAGGATTATACGAAGGTCATATATCTGGTAAGAAATGCTGAAAATGGTATTCATTGCTTGTAAGATCATTTGGAATTTTCTATGTGGTGGAGTCCAAGATATCAAGGACATAAAATCATTGAGGGAGTTCAGAGGAGAGTTACTAAGGTATGAATGATTTAAAAGCATTTTCATATAAGACAGGATTTTTAGTAATATTGACTTACGAAGTTTGGGTTTATCGACTTCAAGATGAAGTCTACAAATATACAAATGGATTTTTTTATCAAACTATTGACTTATAAACATTGCTCAATATCAATCCAGGGTATAAATAAAACTCTTTAAAAAATTTTGTAAAGCAGACAAAATTATTTTGTAAAAGAGGTGGTGAATAATGGAATAAACTAGCCATCGAGAGATCAATAGTGAATGCTCCATACTGTTAAATCTTTAAGACAATGTTAGATAACTGATGGCTGTGGAAAGAATTATACAATATATATGTGGGAATTGATACGGATGGATTGATTTTAGTATAGGAAGTAACAGCTGACAGGTCTCAGACTAATATTATGAAAAATTATTATTATTATTCATTAGTAATGTATTTGTTCCAATGAACAAATTTCATATTGATACAAGGAGGTCATCAGTAGGATACCATTAGAACAAGTTAGGGTCATATAGGATTGTAAGAAGGTTAATCCACAGTTGAACTGTAAATAGTGTAATGGTTTAAATTGAATTTCGCTTCTATCTGATAGCCAAACCACTATCAAGTCATTGTTGTATGCCATAGCAAAGAGCTGACTCATTTTAAGAACGATGGAGTTTATTTTGCATTGACATCACAAACAAACTGTTATTGTAGACATGCAATAATCACGGTTGTTGTATAACCATCTTATCTTCTCAGCATTGGTTGTCTTCTCGTCACACTATTTGCTCATTACTCACACTGTTCCAAATTCTTTATTGCTGGGATTAGTAATGAAAGGCGAATTTTTATTGTGACTTCTTTATTCACTCCTTTTTGATAACATATACCAGATTCCATACGACAAAGGGAAAAAAAATAATCCAGATGTAATGGATGGATAGCTGGGTGGATCTTCAATTGCTCTTGGACAACTAATTTTAAAAGTTGAAATCTAACTTCTAGAACTCTCATCCCTGACTTAGTTAGTCATACACAGCTCTTAGTTCTCAAATTAATTCAGTGGTATCAATGTTTATTAACAGAGTTTCTGCTTTGGGAGAACTGTTTATGTTTTATAAAAAATCTTCTATATCATCCTCACACATCAGGTTGAATGTTTACTGGCATAGATACGCATGCTTTACTCCACGTGTCTCTGTGGGTCATGCCCGCTGGCAGAGTTTCCACGACAGAACAAGATTATGTAAGGCTCGTTGATGTTTGGCGAGCTTGTATAACCTATGAGTGGAGTGTGTCTTGTGTGGTGTCCACAGAAAAATATGTCCTTATGAGTTTTTCCGTTGTCGTATCTCAGCGAATAGGTGATTGTTTTGTCTTGACTTTGTATGAGTTTGTGTGATAGGAGACAGTGATGGATGTAGCGCGCTATTTCGTTTGTGGAGTGTCTGTCGCAAATTGATGTTCAAACAAAATGGACAAATAACAGGTGTCCATTACTGTATCTAGCTAAAGATAGATTGCACTTCAGAAAATGGTTATGTTTGGATGGTGCGAAGGAACGGCTTCAATCAAGTAATAAGTCACTGCCGAAAAGTATGCAGATGTCTGAATAATATATGCTTCTTCGTGTATTGCATAAGATGACCAACAAAAAAAAAACTATTGTGTTGGGTGGTTTGAGCACTTATTAGCAGACTAGACACACTGAATTAATACAAGCTCAGCGAATTCCTGAATTTTTAACTTTATTTTATTCTATGGCCAATGTATGTATTATTACTAAGCTTGCACATGCCAAGAAGTTGGGGACACCAGAAGTGAGAATCAAACTCACTAATAAGAGTTGGACAGTCTGGCATTTTATTTCAGTATTGCTTTGTTTTTTTTTTCCTTATACCATTTGGTTTCGGTTTTTTTAATTTAGTATTATTTTCTTTTTAAGAAAACCATTTCATATCTCTTGTGTAATGGTTGTATTTTTATTTTAAAAAATTTATAAAAATCAGGGAAGTGTCCAATTTTAATGGAATTTTCAGAATTATTATGACCTTAATTTTTATAATGAAGCACTTTTTTATTAAAACATCTTGAAAAAATTCTTAAAGATTGTAGGTCTTTTTTTTTACACATATCTGTGCATTTAAATTCTGATTTTCAATTTGTTTATCTAAAAAAACAACAACAAAAAAGAAAAAACACAAAAAACTAACATTACTTTATTTCCGCCTATATTCTTATATACAGATAGTAACATATTTGATTAAATATCTAAATGACATTATGATAAATCCGGAGTAAAGAGGTTGCTTATTGTGTGATGGCATTTCAATTGATTTAGTTTTTATTATATTTTTAGGTTAAAAGTTATGTGCATGAATCAAGAGTTGTAAAAAAAATTATTCATTGCTTTTTTTTTTATTAATTATCATTTCAAACAAAACTTTAAATTTTTATATGCAATTCCTTTTTATATTTTTGCTTAGCTTCTATCTCAGTGCAGATAAGATACTTCAAGAATATTTTTCTCTCTGAGTGCTTTGAAAAAAAAAAAAGAAAATCACATAGGGGGGAATTATGAATTAGGTCTGTGAGTATCACATACATCAGGTAATGAATTTTTTTTACAAAATCCAGTTTCTTTATTCCTTATAGGTTTTCTTGAATGTATTATATTTCATCTTTGTCTCAGTTTTGGAAAAATGGTTTCTTTGTTCCAAATGAGCCAGTGGAGAACAATACCTCTTATTAGAAATTACAATAACTGGTTTGTCCTTTTTCAAAACGCAAATCATTTTATATAATTATTTCTTTTTTATTGATTACTTTCTTACTGGTTAATATCTTTTAATTTATATGTTTTATGTTTCTGGATTTTCATCAACTTTTCAGATGTTCCTACAGTTAATTATTTTGGAATTTTCCTTTTAAGGTCTTTAGGGTAATAATAAAATTCTTGTTTTCTTTATAGAAGAATTTTTTCGCTATCTATATTGAAAGTGTAGTCTGTCTCATACAGATGGGTCACACATTTGATACGAGCTATTCAACTTGATAAACATATATTTGATCTTGGGAGGTTTATTAGCATTAAAAAAAAATTTTCTAGAAAATGTAATATAGAAAGGAATCCTTTTGTTTATATTTGTTTGTCTCCTTATGGAGATCAATGGTCTTAACTCTTACAGTGTTTTGTACACAGTAATTCAGCTAGTGTTTTTATTGCAAAATGTTTGTTCAGCAATAACGACACAACATGAGTTGATAAATAGTAATCGCGTAACTTCATCTTAGCATTTTTATTTTCAGTTACGATCAATAGATTGGACTGTGTGTTTGCTGTGAAACATTTTAAGACTGTAATTGCTACAACACAAGCTTTTCGCATGCTCATTTATGTTATAAAGTTGAGAATTGATACTCTTCCAGATGAAATTGATACTGTTTATGTGTTGAAACAATATGGTAAGACATTAGCAATATGAAAACTATCATTGCCACTTAAGTTCACTTGCAACCATGTACGGTGGACAGTTTAAAATGTGAGAGTTATTCTGTTGTAACACTGTGTGTGCTTGGTTAAAGAAAGATATTCCTTTGAAACAGATGCCTTAAATTAAAAAAAGTTTTTCTTGTTTCAAGGATGCTAATCCATATTGAATGAGCATAGAAATCAATCCTGAAAAGATTCTGGGTTTTGGATAACTTTTAGTTTAGTCTTTTATAAAATTTAGATATGGTTTATTTTTGTTGTCTCAAGTCATATAATATGGTGTGAACGTGGCTTTATATATACTGTTTTAAAACGTGTTGGCATTGGGTCATTGAAGTATTTTGTTAATGTTGTGCAATATTATGATTCAACAAGAATTGGTGCTGGAGCATGAGGCACAGTGATATTACCCAACTCTCAATAGCTTCGAACAGGATAGGGAGTTCTAGATTATTTTTTTAATAATTAAAATTCCCTCCTCTTTGCTCATAATGTTTGTCTGGTGCCTCATACAGCACATTCTTGTTTGAATCATGATCATTGAATGATAATAATACAATGTTTCAATGGCAATATCAACTTGTTTAAAACAATATGTTTAAAAGTCAGTTACACATTCTTTATATACTTGAATATGAAATTGCCTAGTTTAAATTCTATTAAAAAAATTGTACTTCTTAAACATGGCTGAAAGACATCCGAAGTGGGCTCAATCCCTGAATCTTCAGACATTATTAGCAATTCATTTGATCTGGTTTTACTCTTCTTGTCTTCATCAACAGAAACTTACAAATTTTATACATTACATTATCCTTTTTTGTTCTTTTAATCAAACATACATTAACAATAACAAAGCAAAACTGCAGTGATTATATAGTATAATATATATATATTTATATTATATATATTATTACATAACAATACACCATTAAATTTTTTTTTATAAGTTGTTTATTCTAAATCAAAGATACGCAGGATTTTATAATTTCCAGTGGAACATTAACAATCAAATCATATTTTAGGTACTATTTTATTACAAACTCTACAACTTTGAATGTAATAAAGATGAACTGCAACATTATAAAGCAGGACATAGAATTAAAAGATGGCATTTATTTCTGACACAATTTCAAAGCTTATAGTTTGATAAGTAAAATCTAATAATATCCTTTGTTTATTTATAATGTCTCACTTAAATAAAATCTGATATCTTCTTTGGGTTTATAGAGCAATTAATTTATTAAAAAAATGTTATTTGTTGTCTTTATTTAGGTAATCAATGATAATATATTTAATACATTCAGTAATGAATGATAATTTAAGCAGTCAGTCCTCTCAATTTATTGTTGGGGAGGAACACTCCACATGTGGAGAGGTCTGCTCATACAAAATAAATGGAATAAGCTGTTTAAAAAATACTACAGGTTGCTAGTGACTGAGTTTCATAGCTATGCACTCACAGAATTTTTGATCCATCGTTCTTAATCTGTCAGAAAATCCAACATATTTATCTGAAAAATATCTTAAGTTGATACAAATTTCTTCTTGAAATATTTTTGTATACTGTGTTAACTGATTTGTAGGTGATATTATTTTAGAAAAAAATTTTTAAAAAGAAGAAGCTGAAATTTTATCAACATATTTTATGTAAAAATTTGATAGTTGAATGTAATTTCATAACTTCTAATTAAGAATTACAACAACTTGTTTTTTTTTTCTATTTGTTCATTTTTAAGAAATTTTTTTATGCATACAGATTTGAGATTTTTTATTAATAAACAAAATAATCCTGAATTAAAAACTTCAAGAAGAGCAAGATTTTAAAAAAAAAAAATTTTTTAATTAAACTCCATATCATGTGATATTTATAGAATTTTATTAATTTTCAGATTTTTTTTTATTAAATAAAAATTCAAATTCTGTATGATAAAAATTTTTAATAATGACAATAGAAAAAACAAGTTGTTGGTATTTCTTAATTAAGAAGTTTGAAATTACATTCAATATCAAATGTTTTAATTAAAATATGTTGATAAATTTCAGCTTTTTCTTTTTAAAAATTTTTTTTTCTAAAATAATTCACCTTACTACTAAGTTAACAGTAATACTAAAATAGTTTTCAAGAGAAATTGTGTATCAACTTAAGATGATTTAGATAAATATGTTGGATTTTCTACAGATAGAGGATGGATCAAAATTCTGATGAGTGCATTAGCATGAAACTATGTCACAGCAATGTAGTATTTTTTAAACGAGCTTTTCCATTTTTTTGTATTGAGCAGACCTCCATGGTGAGTTGGTTCCCTCCCAACAATAAATTGAGAGGACGTGACCTTGCTTATACTTATCACGTTTATACTGAATATATATATATATATATCGTATTGATTTAAATAAAGAAAACATAACATTTTTATAAATAATTTCTTAAACAAGATATCGGATTTTATTTCAGTGGGACATTAATATAATAAAACGGATATTATTAGATGTTATTATCAACTATACAGCTTTGAAACTGGTGTCCAGAATAATGCATCTTTTAATTCTATGTTTGTTTATGTGTTGCAGTTTCATCTTTATTACAGTTCAAGTTGTAGCGTTGGTAATAAATAGTACCTAATAATATTGATTTTGAATTGTTTAATGTTCCAGTGGAAATTATTAAAGATCCTGGTATTTGTTAGTTTAATAAAATACTTATTAAAAAAATTGTAATGGTGTATGTTGTTTATGTAATTATATATATATATATAAGTAGTATAGTATAATATATGTTCTACTATAATCAGCTGCAGTTTTGTTTTTTGTTTTATTGTTAATGTATGTTTGATTAAAAGTAACAAAAAGGAATAATGGTATGTATAGAGAGATTGTGTAAAGTTTCTGTTTATGAAACAAGGAGGGGAGTAATAAATCCAGATAAATGAATGTTAATAATTGTTGAAAGATTCAGGGAATTGAGCACTTTCGGATGTCTTCAGCCATGTTTAAAAATGGTACAATTTGTTTTTATAGAATTTAAACTAGGTTAATTTTCACTTATTTCAAGCTATTAAAGAATGGTGTGAACTTGACTTTTACATATTTGTTTTAAACAAGGTTGATATTGCCATTGAAACTTGATTATTATCATTTCAATGATTATGATTCAAACAAGATGGTGCTGGGCTAGTGAGGCACCAGACAACATTATGGAGAGGGTGGAATTTTACTTTTAAATATATCTAGAACTCCTATCCTTGTTCGAAGATCTTATTGAGAGTTGGTGAATCATCTGGTGCTATCATTGTCCAGCACATTCTTGTTTGAATCATGAATATGGTAAAAAAAAACAACAACATTAACAATACTTCAATGAAATGCCAACTTGTTTTAAAACAGTATATATAAAAGCCAGTTCACACATTTTATATGATTGAGACACACAATAAACAATCTCTAAATTTTATAAAAGACATAACTAAGTGATCAAAAGCCAATCTTCAGTGATTTTTGCTCATTCAATATGGAATTGCATTCTCTGTAACAAGAAATTTTTTAGATTTAATGGCTTCTTCAAATTTGTTCTTTAACCAAGCAACACGCACAGTGTACATACAGAAATACCTCTCACATTTTAACTGTCACCTACATGGTGCAAGTGAACTTAAGTGGCATGAATAAGTTCATTGCTAATGTATTACATATTTTTTTCACACATAAAGTATCAATTTTCTATCTGGAAGAGTATACATTCTTCATAACATGAAATGAGGCATGAAAAGCTTTGTGTGTAGCAATTACAGGTTTAAAATGGTTTCAAAGCAACACACAGTCCAATTATGAACTCGTACTGAATAAATGCTAAGATGAAGTTACATTACTCTTTATGCTAACTTCATGTGTGTGTTATTTGCTGGAAAAAACTTTTGGCATATAAAAACTAGCTGAATTACTGTGTTACAACACTGTAAGAGGTTAAGACTTGGATTCCATTAATTGAGACAAACAAAATAAACAAAAGAATTCCTTTTCTATTTATTACAATTTTTTCTAGAAAATTTTTTTAATGCTAAACCATTCCACAGATCAAATATATGTTTATCAGTTTGATCGCTCTGTATCAAATTGTTTGACCACATCTGTAGAGGACAGATACAACATTCTCAATATAGGATAGGAAAAATGTTTCTATAAAGAAAACAAGAATTTTTATTAATTACCCTAAAGATTAAAGGAAATAATTACCAAAAATAATTAACTTCTGTTTGAACATGAAAAGTTGTGACAGTCAGTGAAACATAAAACTATAAATTAACTAGCTAATAAAGAGTTAAGAAGAGTAATACAATAAAAGAGAAATAATCAATTAAATGATTGGTTTGAAAAAGGAGCAAAAGTAAGTTTATGGTATTTCTAATAAGAGGTATTGTTTCGTCCACGGGGGTCATTTGAAAACAAGAACATTTGTCCAAAACTGAGACAAAGATGAAATATTAATAATCAGAAACCTATAAGGAATAAAGTAAAAACTGGATTTTTAAAAAAAGAATTCATGTACCTGATGTTGTGTATCAAGCCATAATTCAGTATTCCCCCTATGTGGATTTCTCTTTTTTTTTTTTCAAAGCACTAGAGAAAAATATTCTTGAATATCTAGTCTGCACTGGGAGATTTAGGAAGCTAAGCAAAATAAAAAGGAATTGATATAAATTTTAACGGTTTTTTTGAAATGATAATATTAAAAAAAACGCAATGAATATTTTTTCTAACTCTTGATTCATGCACATATACTTTTAACTCTAAAAATATATATAAAACTAAAATCAAAGTTGAATATGCATCACACAATAAGCAACCTCTTACTCGGGATTTTTTCATAATTATTAGATATTAAATCAAATAATGTTTATATTGATTAGAGAAATATAGGGGAATAAGTAATGTTGTTTTTTTGTTGTTTTTTTTTGTTTTGTTGTTTTTTTTTTAGTGATAAACAAATTGAAAATTCAGATTAATGCCAGATGTTGAAAAAAAAAGACCTACAATGCTTACAATTTTTTAAGATGTTTTTAATAAAATAATTGGTTCATTATAAATTAAGATCATTAATTAATTGCTGAAAATTCCATTAAAAGTTGGACAATTCGCTGGATTTTTGATAATTGTTTAAATTAGAAATCCATTGACACAAGAATGAATGGTTTTCTTAGAAAGGAAATACAAATTCAAAAACCGAACCAACTGGTATAAGGAAAAAAAAAACAAAGTCAATACTGAAATCAAATTGCAGACTGTCCAACTCTATTAGTGAGTTTGAATTTCACTGTGTGTCCCCATACTTCTGGCATTGGCAAGCTTAGTAAATAATGACATACATTTGCATAGAATAAAATAAGTTAAAAATTCAGGAATTCTGCTGAGCAGGTGCATAATCAGTGGTGTCTAGTCTGCTAATTAAGGTGCTACAACTAACCCAACTACAATAGTTTTTTTTTTTGTTTTGGTCATCTTATGCAATACACGAGCCAGCATTATATTATTCATGACATCTGCATACTTTGGCAGTGATCCTATTATTTGATTGAAGCTGTTCTTGCACATCCAAATCATAACCATTTTCTGATGCAATCTAGCTTTAGCTAGATGACAGTAATGAACACCTTTATTTGTCCAGTTTTTGTTTTGCAATGTTGAAGCAGCAATCCACAAAAATTAGCTGTACAGTCACCTTCTCCTATCACACAAACCATCAAAGTAAGACAACACAATATTGGAGAAGCAAGGGAAAAACTCATAAGTGACATATTTCTGTGGACACTACACAAGGACACACCATATAGGCTGACCAGCAAAAACTACATTAATCTGTTCTGTGTGGAAGACCTGCCAGGGGCAATGACCAACAGAGACAGGTGGTGAAGTCATGGGTATCTATGCCGTAAATGCAACTGATGATGTGGATGATATAGAAGAATTTTTTAAAAATTAAACCAGTTCTCCAAAGAGAACTCTGTTTAATTAACAGTTGATGACCCTGAGATTAATTTGAGAACTAGACTGTGATGGATAATCTTAGTCAGGTATTGAGGAGTTCTAGAAGTTAGATTTCAACTTTAAATTAGTTGTCAAGAGCAATTGAAGGCTCCACAGCTATTTCCATCCATGGTAATCTGATTCCCTATGTGTCGTATGGAACTGTAATGTTATCAAAAAGGAGGTGAAATAAAGAATGTGCACAAGAAAAGATGTCTTCATTATTAATCGCAAATAAGAATTTGGACAAGTGTGGAGTAATGAAAGATGGTGGTGAGAGAAGACAACCAATGGCTGAGAAGATAAGATGGTTTATACAACAACCAGTGGATGCATGTCTAAATAACAGTTTTGTTTGTGTTTCAATGAAAAATAGAACTCATTTTCTAAATTGAGAGTCTTTGCTGACATGATACAAATGACTTGGATTAGTGGTTTGGGCATGGAGAAGAGAATGCAATTTAAACCATTACACTATTTACAGGTCAACTGTGGATTGACCTCTACAACTTGCTAAACTTGTCTAATGTATTATCTACTTTATGGCTTGTTCAATATGAATTTGCTTCATTGGAACATAATAATAATAATAATAATAAATATAATATTTTTGCAGTTAATATGTTTAGGTCTGAGACCTGTCAGCTGTTCCTTATAAACATTCATCTTACTTACATAACATATTTATAATCTTTTCCACAGATTATCTAACATTGTCTTAAAGGATCTTAGTTTAGAGATGGGCATTCACTATTGATGTGGTAGTTTATTCCATGTATTCACCACCTGTTACTAAATAATTTTGTCTTGCTTTACAAAATTTTTAAAAGAGTTTTAATTATACCTCTGGTATTGATATTTTTGAGCATGTTTAGTAGTCAAAGTTTGAATAAAATCCATGGTGTATATTTGTAGACTTCAATCTTGTAAGTCGATAAACCAAACTTGTAAGTCAATATTACTAAATCTGTCTTCATATGAATGCTTTTAAATCTTCACTTACCTTAGTAGCTCTCTCTGAACTCCTCAATGAGTTTTATGTCCTTGATTAGTCTTGGGACTCCAACCATTAGAAAATTCAATGAGGTCTTACCAATGCAATGAATAATTTTCAGCATTTCTTTTCCATGTATTTCATATGACCTTCGTATTAATCCTAATATCTTATTTGCTTTATTTACTTGTATTTCTATGTGTTTGGAAAATTTTTAAATCAGGGGTCCACATTCACACCCAGGTCTTTTCTTAACTCTGTATCTTTTAGTATTTCTCTTTCATTAGAGAAATTTTTTTCTCATAGAGTATTACATGTTTGAATTATTTCTTCCTACAAAAGTACCTTACATTTAGATGTATTGAGTCTCATTTGCCATCTATCAGACAATCTACAAGATTGTTAATGTCAGTTTGGATTTTATCAGTATATATTGTGATCATTAACAGTAGAATATTATTTTGTATCATCTGCAAATATTGTGTGTTAACATTTGACTTATATCTGGTCGATTGTTTTATAAAAATAACAAAAAGAAAGAGTCCAGAGAACACTTCCTGTGGAATTCCACTTGTCACTTAGCCGATTTTGATTTTGACTTTTTATTTTTGACACATTGTCTTCTATTACTTAGGAATTCTTTAATCTAATTAGAACATTGATTTTATTTCATATTTTGTAATTTCAATTGTAGCCTTTTTGAGGTACGAATCAAATGCTTTAATAACACTCAAAGACTTAGAGTAAACAAAAAACTGAATTCAAAACCAGCATTATTCTGCTTAAAATTGACCTTATGTCACATCCTGCTTATGAGGTGGAAGTTTGATAAATACATACATAGAGAGGAGATTAACTACTGCCAAGTTACCCCCCATTGCATTGGGGAGGTGTCATGATGAGGAATTACTCAGCTAGAAATCTGACACCTAATATAGGTTATGGGACACATCTTCCTGAGGCAGCTTTGAAATTATAAGCAGACAGTTTCCAAATATTTGAAGATCTTTTTAAAAATCTATCTTTTGAATGTTCTTTGTAATTTGTTAGTTTTTTTTTATTTGTTTTTTTTCTTTTAATTGGATTATTTGCCTTGTTTGTAAAGAACATAGAGTGAAGAAAATCATCCAATTAAGAAAAAAATAGCTTGTGAATATTCTATGTTAAAAATCAAATAAGGGGAAAAATAATAATGAATATTATACAGTGTTTAGAAAAAATCATATAATTTTTATTCAAATAATCTCAAATAATTAACAATTAACAGCATGTATAGAAACAACTCATACTTCTGTTTTCTATTTTTTTATACATATGACAAAATCTTTTTTATATACATATGAAAAATTTAATTCAGTTCTTAATTGATTGTGAGTGTGTTTGTGATAATATATTCCTTAATTTATTATTTTTTTTACGCCCTAAAATATAACAATTAAAAGAAGCTAAGAATTAACATGTGTCCTTATTTGTGAGTGGGAAAATTTTTTCATATTCATTCAATGAAAATCATTCGTTTATTAAAATTTTAATGATAAAAGATGCTAAAAATTTGGCGTATTATAATTCTAAGAGATAGGTTCTTTTTATTGTTTACATTTAAATTTCCCAAGTAAGTCTAGCATATCCCTTTACTACTGAATAGCAAGTTCAATCCTTACTGGATGCCCTATACTTGCGACCTTGTGTCAAATCCTATCTGTGAAGAACAGGTTGGGTAATGGAAAGGACATCCCATCGTGGTTAGCAACTAGTCTCGCTGATCCATTATTACTGTTGAATTATAAGTTAGATCCTCATGATTACCCTATGTGTGACATTGTGTACATCCTATGCTGGCAACAGGTTGGTTTAATAAGGAAGACATTGTATCATTGCATGCTATCTCACAGATCCATAACTATTGAATAGTAATTCAATCCTCATTTGATACCCCATACTTGCAACCATGAATCATATTTACCCATGTTGAAGTAAACATGTACATTTAAAATTATTATTTTTTAAAAATGTATACTAAACTCGTGAGGAGTTTGAAATAATTTTCTTTTTCTTTGGCAAGTTCTTCCTTGCCTGTTGAGTTGCAATGGTAAGAAATGTATATAATTTAATTCAGTCTCTTTTTTACCCTATTAAAATGTAATAATGAAAAGAAGCTACAAAATTAAAAGTTTAGAATGGTTCATGTTACAATTTCTTCTTTTTTTTTTTTCTTTTTTTTTTTTTTTACATTTTAAATAGTATTTTTTAAAGGTACCACTTAGTTTAATCCATTACTGAATAGTGAGTTCAATCATTGATCCTACCCATGGCAAACAGGTTGGTTAAAGAAAAGGACATCCTATTGTGATGAAATGGTTGACAAGCTAGTATTGCTCATCCTTTACTACTGAATAAAAATTATTCATTTAATCAATTTTCACTTTTTTAAATCGTGGAAAGAGTTCTACAAATCAATTGATTTTTGTTTAATTATTGAATTATATCATTTAATCATACAAATCAAAAAACTAAATTTTGTGTGTTTCTTAATTATAGAGATATTAAGGTGTATACAAGATTTCAATGTTGAATTATGATGACACTCACATACCATGACATTCCTTTATATATAGAGAAGATAAACAAAATCACAACACCGTTTCAAAAAATGTTAAGTATAAACTTTATTATCTTAACTATTAACCTTTGTTTATGTATAGACTATGCAGGTCTCTTTGGCCTAAGAAACAAGGTAAGCTTTGACTTTTCAAAAAAATATCTCATATAATGTTTTTGAGGTGAAAAATTGATCTTAAAAAGTTGATCATTACAAAATCATATATGATACGTCTGATAGCTAAGCTGTATTTTTTTTAATATGTTTCATGTTGTGGCAGAAAAATAACTGAAGCCGTCAAACAGAAAATTCCCAATGATTCCCATTAAAGAATAATAACAGTAAAGTACAAAACTTTTGATTGAAGTTTTATATATATCATGACCTTTCATATTAGTTACCACAATAAGCTTGTTTAGCTTCAATTACAATAATGGTTATTGTTTGCTAAGATCTGATGAAAAGATCAAACTCTCCATGCTTCAAGCATCTACTTCCTTCTCTCTCTAAAGGCGCTGAAAAAAATAACAAAGTCTTGACTATCAAAATCTAAGTAAGTCCATTCATTTCCTTCTCATTTGATAATTTCTCCATTTGTGTATAAATGAAAATTGTGTTAAAAGATTGTAAACTATGTCCTTGGCTTTCTTTTCTTTCTTTTTTTCTCTCTTGTACTTTCAAATCTGGTTGGTTTGATGGTTGTGAATTACATCATTTCTTTCACTTGACGTCATTTTGGGGTAATACTTTAGAGATTGAGGTTTGTGCTTAGTATAAGCATACAACAAATGAAGCATAGAGAGATTGGACTCACTTCCTATGTCCTATTAGGTTGTGTGACTCAGTGACTTGAATTCAAATCCTGGATGAGGCTGTTTGCATTTTACATAGCACTAATACCCTTGGAAAAGGTATGATCCAGCTAGACTGGACTCTTTAACCTTGGTATGGTAACCAGTCTAGGAGAAGAAATCTGAATCTAAACTATTAGTACTCCGCTTAAATATTGATTGTATTGCAAAAGATTAGGTAAATGCATTAGAGTTTGTCTGACTGACAATATAGTATTTGGATGGTCACTAGTGATGGTGAGTTATGCCTCCATTCATTTTTCCACACGGGTCTCAGACTGAACATGGAGGCATGCATCAAGTGCTTGAGGGAGGTATTACTGCTATGGAACAAGTGAGTGGCTACTGGAAGACCCTACATCTGAAAAAGTCTGTGGCATGCTACACAAGCAGGAAAACTAGTGTTGGATGTGAGAAATTTTCTGTGACCACATCATGTCTAACATCTGGCCACTTAACTTCCCAGATTGCAATCCCCTGTTTATTATGTGTGAAAGACAAAAAAACAAACTTGTGCAACACAAAGATGAACTGAAGGATAATGGCAGATTTACCATTTAAAAATGAGACATTGGAAAGGCTTGCGAAGATTCCAGGTCATCTGGAGGCCATGCTTGAGCTAATGGCAATTTTTTGAATAAAATTTAGTCTATAGAATTTCAAGATATTTTCATTCAATTATTTGTAAATATATGTGATAAAGTGAGATGCAGTGTTATTGTTTTTTGCCTAATTTAGACTACAATTTACCATTGCATCCTATACAAGTGTAACATAAGAATTTGCATAAAATAGGTAAATTTCTTGGTTAAATTTACTATAATAATTAAAATCACCAGAATTACCAGGTGCGAATTAAAAGCCTTTTTTTTTTTTTTAAAACTATTTTTACAAACTGGAATGACATATATTATTCAGTTTATTTCAAATATATTTTTATGTTGTTTACTTGACACATGAAGACAATTTCTTTCTTTTTATTACATCTACATCATTTAAGAATGGGTTATTATAATTGTTTTGATTTTTTTTTCTTCAATGGGACTAATCTAAATTCAGGCTCCCATGATTTGAAATCTATTTAAATGTAAAAAAAGAGAAAAATACAATTTATTTTCTTCTGCCCACACAGTTATGATTATAACTTTCTCTCCATTAAAAGAAATTTTTTGTTGTTGTGACTTTACTATTTACTTAGTACTAAATATCTATGTCAAGAAATCTGTGTCACCACAGGTGCTGGAGAAGTAAGTACAAACTCAGAAGTGACAATCTCCTGTGGACATCTACACATTGACACACCAGTATAGGCAATCAGCAAAGACTTATTTTGATCAGCTCTGTGCAGATACTGGAGGATTTGCTATGGGTTTGAATAGTACCAATACTATTCTTCTACAAGAATGGCTTTGGAATTAGATTACCCATGAAAATTGATATGCACTAATGAAGAAACCAATCAAAATTATTTCTCTGAATTTTTGAGATGATTTGTATTATTCAGACTATTGTCCTCATCTTTTATAGTTATCAACTGGACACATGGCCTAGTGGATAAAGGAGTTAGGTTAAGACAGTTTCTAAGTAACGATTATCTCTTAGACTGCAGGTTCAATCCTGGTCAGGGGCAGCAGTAATAAAATAATAATTAATACAGCTTAACACCTCTACCCTGCTATGGTTAGTGAATGAGAACAGGATACTCCTTGCTGAATAAAGAGTTAGGTCCAAAGTTCCGTGATGGCTCCCAATTATGACAAGAAGGTTCGAGTTCAAAAGAAGTACCTGAAGAGGCCGAGGGCACATCAGCCGAAACGTTGTACAGATAACAATGAAGATGAGGACAAAGTCCAATAATACAAATCAAATTATTATAATCTATATATCCTATCAATATTGTTCCACTAGTGAGACGAAAGTTTTTTTATATATGATAGATATCCATACAATTTCTATTGTGTATATGTATTTACCCAACCCTTTGCATGAGTAGTATGCAACACAAGGTAACAGGTTTGAATTCAGAGTTTTCTTTCTATTAGACTGCTTGCCATACCAAAGTTAAAGAGCCACCTGCCAACTATTTACCCATAGTTGGAGGGATAATAGTTGAATTTATACCTTTCTCGAGGGCGTTAGTGCAAAAGGGAAATGTAAACAGCCTTATCAAGGATTTGAACTTGGTTTACATTGTTTTCATTTCCTATAACTATAACCATTACCACTTGTGGCTCCTTATAAATTGTTTTTGGAAGACCCAATGCTGATTATTAGAGATTTTTTAAAAAAGTTTTCCATCAATAATTGTGACTGGTATTAGGTTAATAAACTTTGTTATTCTAATTTAAAGCAATCTTTGACAAAGTCTATAATGAATTTTGCACATTGGATTAGTGTGGCATTACTCAACTGTTAGGCCTGAGTGTCCTGAAAATTTCCCATGTACACTTCAAGATTTTTCTAACAAAGATTAATTTATGAATTTTGTATACTTAAAAGGATACTGATACAAGCACATATTGTAACTTCTTGATTATTTGCCTATATTACAATCTTATGGCTAATTTTATTCAAATTCAAAGTGCACCCGAGTTTTAATTACTCTACCCTGAAGTAATAAAAAAAAGTTGAGAAACACTGGTTAGTGTATTCATTTAAGTGTAGTAATGTCTGCATTTATTCTTAGGATAGGAAACAACTGCTTTATTTTTTTAACTATGGAAATATATTTATTGGATGCTTATAATAAAAACAAACTTCTTATCAGAAAATGTGCAAATTGATACATAAATGTTAACTGACTCATTTCTTCATATCACTTCATAAAGAACAATAAAGTGCACTGTTTCAATGTGTATTTTATCTTGAACTTAACATTTAGAATTATCAGTGCACAAGCTAAAGTGTTGATAAATTATGAATCACATGCACATTTACAAGAATTTAGATTTCATGCTTTAGTATTTATATATTCTCTCAGCGTTTTTGTCTATGTTGCATTATCAGAAACAATATAACAATGTGGTCATTTTGTATTGTCCTGAAATTTTGATTTTTGTCATATGGCATATCTCATACAACTGAGATCTGGAAAAAAAACTTGCTTTATTCATTTTTATTTTTATTCATTAATAAATTGCAAAATTTGTAAAATCTCAACATGATAATATCTTAATTTATATTTAAGAAAAGGACTTTTATTTTACTAAAATTTCTTTTGATTGATTGAAATGGCATATAAACCATGGTGTTATTTTATGCTTGAGGAATCACAATCATTGAACATTCAAATTTACATTTTTGTATAGTTTTCTATTAAGAGTTTTTTTACACACCAAATAATTTCAAACAGATCTATTTGACCCATAAACGAGACCTAATAGGTACTACTACTCTGGGTCAGAATGACTTAAAAATAATGGCAATTAAGTGGTACTCTACAGTCTAAATTTCCAGGAGTGGAGCCTCACCACCAATGTAGTTTAGTGACATATCCAGGACATTCATCTTTTCAGGGTTTTAATCTAAACATTGATATTATATGACAAAATGTCTTTATTTTTCTCATAACATATTCATTATCATAATTAAAAAAAAAGATAGGGCTACAGTTTCTCTGAAAATATTCAATTCACCTTTTTTTGTCTCTTTGTCAGTTCAACTTAAATATGGAAATAATATTCATTGATTTTTTTTTATTATTCTTTTATTGATTTAAAGAGCATTTTACAGAAGATTTGATTTTTAAATGAAAAGAAGACTAGTTGAAACCCACTCTACAGATGGTTTTTTAAGTAATGTATATTAACCATAAATTTATCTGTCCAACTTTTATTGCTACATTAAACACAGACATAACATGAAACTATGTTTTTGTGAGGGCTGATAAGTTAATAAATAGAGCTTAATGTTTATGGCCTCAGTAGTCAGTTTTCTTAGTTCTACAAATATCAACATATATATAAGTGTTTTTTTGTTTGTTTTTTGTTTTTGTTTTTTAGTTTGATTTTCATATACCAGAAAATGATGGAAAAATAAAGATTCATTTTAGCTAATAGGACAAACACAAGCGAGGGTCCAGTTTTATACTTACACTGTAAATCAAACATGTTTCTGGAATTTTCAAAAATGAATCTGTTAAAAACTATTCTAGAGTTGTATTAGTAATCATTAAAAATTGGTGGCTATAGCTCCAGCTAGTTATGTAATGACAAATAGATGGATCAAAAGAGATTTGGTGAATTATAGTAAGAGTATTCAAGTTGTAGAGTGGAGCAGTACTGATCTGCTCTTACCTACATGGACATTTATTTTGGACCATCCAGTACATATAAGAGTACTTATGCATGAGCCTTATTCTCTATTTTTACCCCCTAAGATATCAGTATGTGTATATTTTGGTAATAGTATTTCTCTGAATGAACCTCATATTCTTTTTTGTTGATGATATGTAATTACATTTTACACAATTAGATAAATTTTATTTCTGAAAAGGAAAAGTGAATGGGAATTAAATAATTTGGGATTTTATTGGGATTTTTTTAATCACTATTTCTCATTTAATGCTACATTATAAAAATTAAGATCCAAACAGAAATTGTGGCATTTTCAGAGAATAACCATTAGAACAATGAAGCATACTGATAAAATTTCATTCAAATACTGAATTTAATCCATAAATAATGTGGGTTACTTGATACTTCACACTTAGAAAATTTTCTCTAGCTACTTTGACTTGTGCTTTTAAAAATTAACTCTTCATACAAGCAGGTCTTAAATTTGTTGATTAACTTTTATTTTCTTGATATTTTTTATAACTTTCTTCACAGATTTAAAACATCTGATATAACATAAAACAAGAACTTAAATTCCAGTAAAAACATAGGCAAAACCAAAATATAGAGTTAATTTACATTTCAATACTCTGATTAATTTCAATGAAAATCATTTTGTTTACTTAAAAGACATTTTTCATATATTACTTTTAGGCATGTCAACCAGTGTAGGATTATTTTATGTCTAGAAGTTAGGGAATTGCATTCATTATATATTTATTTACTTGTTTTCTGTAATTATTTTTAAAAAAATTTTTTTCACATAGGAATAGTTGATATCATATAACTGTAATACAAATATTTTGCTTACAGTTGTATGGTTTCAAGTATTCTTATCTAATACACAACAATTTTCAAATGGATCTATTTGAATTATAGATGGGACCACACTAGTGAGAGTGGATCTGGGAGTGATGCAATGGGGATACTCCGCGCTCAAGAAACCAGAACTGGATCTTCACCACTAGATGAATTTTATGTCATACCCTAGATACAGTCAGTATATTCTCTGCCAGTTGACTTTTAGTTTTTAGCTGATCAATTTGAAAAGATTTTATATAGTCATAAGAGATTACAATTAAATTTACTCTTATTTTAGATATTGCTACACTATATTAATAACCAATAAATTAATATGTATCATAGTTAATATTGACCAGAAATTTCTTCATACGTAAGTATGAAGAAATTTCTGGTCATATTTAACTATGATACATATTTCATTTTAGGTAAAGTTTATACTGATACTTTTGCATTTAAGCCTTACTTTTGGCATATTTCATTTGGTATGAATATCAATGAATGGCTAGAAACCTGTAAACATAGTTGCGATTAAATATGGAGATTATTTATGTATAGAGTGGCACTTCTGGTTGTTTGTGGGTTTAAGTAAACAGAATAAAGATAAAGCAATGGAAGGTAAAAGACAAAGCAAGAATAAGTTGGAGGTGAAGGAATTGTGAAAGAGAGAAAAAGCAAAGTGACACAAAGAAGAGAGAAGTATAGAAAGTTGGAGAGAAATTAGAGAGAGGGAAAAAATTAGATATATTTGAATTTCTAAATTGCTTCATATTCATAACAAATTAATTTCTCATTGCTTTTAGTAACACAGATTTCAATAAGTAGATAATTAAAAATATTTTTTTTTTTCTCTTTTGACTATTTTTCTGTTTTTTGTGGTTTTTTTTCCTAACTTATCAAAAAACAAAAAACTTCATATTTTTTGCATATAATTTTGATAATAAAAACTATCATGCATACACAGATTAATTCATGTGTCAAGCATGATTAGTCCAAGATAATTAATTAACAAAATGCTTTCTTGTATTACTTGGAATTTACAGCTGTTGTCTTTCTATCTCTTACTGTTATTATATGTGGGCACTGACAGTTGCTTAATAGCACCTGCAGCAAGATGAGACATAGATGATCTTTTACTGATAGGTTAGATTTCTGGAATTGCTAATGACAGAAAATTAAACCTGAAAATTATTGTTACAAGTAATCTACAGAGATGAGAAAATTATATAGCGTGAATACCTGTCATGATTTTTATCACTTTTTTCAGATAATGTTAAGCGCCGTATTCAAATCAGGTGTTTTCAGTATCCAATAATATCACCTAGAAAAAGCAAATAGTATTTTCAACATGTAAGTGGATAAGAAATAATAATAAGAGTAACTTAAAATAATTTTGCTCACTATTATCTACATTTATTCTTGTAGAATTTAAAATTCCAAATTAATTAAGCATTAATTGTATCTGGCTTTATGGAGGACTCATTACATAATGGTTATCATCATAAGAAATGGGCTTGGCTGCTGAGTTTAAACCCTGAATGAGGCTGTTTTCAAATAAACTAATTTATGGCAGATTGGTCTAGGAGAATTACACTCTAAATTCAAACACAACCACGAGAGGGATAGAGTTCACCAAGCTATTTCTGCCAGAGACTCACTACATGGAATAAAAGCCCCATGACCAAACCAGGTTACAGGATAAGTCTTCTTTATCTTGCTCTAACAATATAAGCTGACAATCTATCAAGACATGCAGCTGAAAAACTGGCAAAGAAATGAACCAAGTGTTTGGTAGGCCAAAAAGGTTTACAAAAAATATTGAATGAACATGTTTGTCTGTTGAACTTAAGTAGTTATTTGGCGAAAGCTTTGGTGACACAAATGATAAAATGGAACATTATCTTGTTTTTTTTTTAATTTTTTATTTTTTTAACATGTTCAACATATTAAAGTTTTTTTTTTTTTATTGCATAACTATGGCATAATACAAATGTAGCAATTGAAAGATTACTGAGCAATGCATGAAATATTGTCTAATTAGTGAGTTCAGTTTAACTTTTGCACTACTCATAATCCACATTGGTTATGAGCTGTTCATAATTAGACAGCAGAATCTGTTTAGTTGTTACATTTTTTTTTTTTTATGTTGGCACAAATGCTCTATATTCTGAGAAGCAAGAGATCAATCAAACGCAAGTTCTGTGAAATAATGGTATTGCACAGATTGCAGATGATTAAAGCAACTTTCAGCTAGATCTGGGAGTATGTTGAGATTATTGATCTATTAAATGTCATCTTACTAGATTCCACAGTTATTTGAACTGTTTTTCACTTGCCTAGTTTTTAGGTTAACTTTTGATATGTTATCAGTTATATTCAACCTACCATGCACTCATATGTTTCTGTTGCATTTGTTTGGATACTTAACAGACTCCTAGATTAATGCTGCTGTAATTCAGATAATGTATTATTGTGGTCCTTTTATCAACTCAATTACATATTATTAGAAAAGTTGCTTATAGATAATAATTCAATTAAATAGTCAAATCCTATCTTTAAATTAATGTCAATGATGTCTGAAGATCAATGTAGATTATGAAGTCATTGCTCATCTTGATATAGCAGATTAATTTAAATCTGAGCAAGCTAGGAAAAATTAAAGCTATTGCTTCCTAAAACAGCGTCATGTTATTTGCACTAGGTCTTCTATAGATTATGGAGAACAACATTAGAATAGTTCATAGTTGT
>CM042154.1:31933033-31964259 GCA_023376005.1 Doryteuthis pealeii | reverse complement strand
TTACCCTAATATAATATATATAATATATATATATATATAATTATATTTATATAGTAAATATATATAACTCGTATATATATAATAATATATATAATATTATATATATTATATATATATAATATATAATTTTTTTAATAAATCATAACATCTTTTTCGTAGCCCGCTTGGGTAGCTTAATGCATACAATTTGACTAAGTTTATACAAAATGATATTGCGTAAACTCACACATATAATGTGTGTTGTGCTGTGCGCGCCGCGCGTATCTATGTATGTATATTGATATACTGTTAGCTTGATAATCCTTAGAGTGCTCAATACAGGATAAAGGATATATATAAATCTAAGAAGTGTAGCTAACATATACCTACACTAACACATGTAGACACACGCACGCACGCACACCACAACACACACACATATATATATATATATATACTAAATCATATAGAGAGAGAGAAGAGGAGAGAGAGATAGGCGGGAGTGGAGTAGCATTAAGAAGTATCCGATAATTCAGTGTATAAAAGCTAATTGAAGTTTATGAACTGATATGCTCGGATGAGACCCGATCCTACTACCGTGCCTTGGTCCCAACAGAGCCAAACTTAAACATCTCTAACCTACTGAGTTATGTAAAAACATTATTTGTCTTACGTCTATCCCTTCTGTTGTATTTCTCTAATTCTAATAAGAAACAAGTTGCATCAAAGACTATTACTACTCCTATATAGTATTAAAGACAACTCTGTCTATCCGCGCCAACGAAGTCTTAGCGTAAAACTTTTTCTCAAATTTCTCACACACCCACTGTTCCTTACTTTTGTAGGCACCACCCCATTTCGTACTCAATTCTTTTCCCTCTTCCTCTATTCGTTCATGACTTTAAGCCCCACCTATTTTCTTTTCTTGCTCATTATCAAATCGATTTCCCTCCTATCTCGCTTGTCTCTAAGTCTCCGGCTTCTTCCTCCCTTCCTTCTTTCCCTCCTTTTTTTATTCTTTTTCTTTATTTATTTTTACTTTTGTGCCCCCTCGTTCGCAGTGTGTACATTTATCCCCTGACAGAAACGCTTCTAACTCAGCGGATCGATACATACGCACAAAAGAAGCCTTTCGATCATAATTTTATTGAAATTTCATTTAAACTGATTCACCTTAAAAAAAAAAATAAGGAACCGGAACATCTATGAGTTTTATTTGGTGAAAAATTTTTTTAGAAAGAAAAAAAATGCCGAGAAACCTCCATTTTTATGGAAGAAAAAAAATACAGTTCACGAAATTCCTTAAAAAAACACTTTAGGCCATCGTAAGAAGAAAATAAAGGTAATTATTGTAAATATTGTATGGAATTCTTTGACGAAGCTGTTCATCTCTCTCTCTCCTCTCATCTCTCTCTGCCTCTCGCCTCTCTCTCTCTCTCTCTCTCCTCTCTCTCCTCTCTCTCCTGGCAATCATCCGTTTACCAAATTTTTTTCCCTATGCCATGAATTATACAAATAAATATAATTACGATAATAATTATCCCCCATTATGATGGAGAAACCCCTATCTCGATGTAAGGACCAAGTTTGTGTCGTGCATCGTTACGACTGACTGAATATTGAGTTATCCTCACTGGGTACTAGAACCAAAATTAAGCTTTTCTAGTTATATAATATCTATTAATTTCTAACGATAAACTTTGCCATATACTTACCGGTGTCCATAATATTTGTATTATGTTTTATGCCCCACCAATAATATGGGACAGGTTATAATGCTTTGTAGCAGGCGAATCTGCAATCACCTACTGGATCATCTGACTGGAAGTCATATACCAAAATCTTCATATACACAGCTAAATAAGCTGAATAAATAAATGTAGCTCGATCGCGGTATAAGGTTATTAGTCTTGTAAGTTCATAGTATTAGCGAGTTCGAATCTCGCCTACATACCCCTGCGTCTCGAGCGAGAAAATCTAAGCTACACTTAGTAAATAATATTAAAGGATAAATCCAGTTATTCTTTCTTCTTATTTTGTGCCCTTTTTTAATTGCATATTTTATTCGTTATTTACAGGCGTTAAAGAATAGTGTGATCAGAAACAAAGAACAAGACATGTCAAACCTTTTTTTGTATAAAACAAAAAAAAATTTTTAAAAAAAAAAAATTTTTTAAAAAAAAAAAATAAAAAATAAAAAAGATTAAAAAAAAAAATGGTGCGCGAGTTCAAAATTTGCCTTGAGTTTGTTCTTTATCGCATTTTCTGCTTTTTTTAACGCTCGCAGAAAACCACTTTAGATTATAATTAACAATAAGATACTTAAAAACAGAAATAAGATGAAGGTTCGAGTAAAAAAAAAAAAATTCAGAGATTAAAAACAACCTCTATCTAAATAACAGGTCGCCTCATGTTTGTAATGTTAACGTGCAGACCATCCTTCGAGTGAGTTCATTCAACGGGAGGCTGGGTTATATTTCTGGCCTTATGCTAACAAGTTAAATATATATGTATATCTTATTTATTATATTATATTTGTTTACTGGATAGATATTCTAAATTCAGAAAAATTTTTATGTTAACATTTTGTAGATTAATCGAAATTCTAGATTGAAACAAATTCTTCAGTTATTTCTTTTAAGAATCCATCAAAGATATCACAGACACTCGAAGAAAAAAAATAACTGCTTTTGAAAAAAAAAAATCAAGAAGGTTCAGTCTAATTTTTTTTATAAATGTTTTTTGTATCATTAATTACATTATTGACTTTTTAATATTGAAAATAATAAATGAAGAAAAAATAGGATCTACAAATTATTTTCCATTTATGAAGAAATACATTTTCGATGTTATGTTTGATATTAATAGCTTTAATTTACAATCTATTATTTATTGAAATTACAGAAATTATGCAATATGTAAAAATAAATATTTACACGCTTTTTTAAAAAAGTAAAAAATGTCAGATTGTCTTTTTGAATTAGTTGATTTTTTAATCTAAAAATAAATGTGAGTGTATTTACACTGAAATTAGTCCATAATTTTTATACGTTTCTTTTTTTCTTTTCTTTTTTTTTTTTTTTTCGATGATGTAACAGAAAATTAAAACAGACAAAAAATAACATTTAAAATATTGTTGTATGAAGAAAAAAATCTTCCACAATTTTTTCTCCAGATTACAATTTTATGAAAATATATTCAATTTGTGTATTAATTTTAGTCATTTGCAATTTGTCGATAGTGGAAATTTTTTTCTAAAAGTTCTGTCCTATGAATACTTACAAATATGTGACAAAAATGACTACAAATAACTGAGTCGCGAAAATATCTTCGAGCTGATGAGTCTAACTTTACCCGAATATGTATCTCAGTATAGAATAATTAGAATGATTTTTGAACTTAACGTTTCAAATAAAATAAAGACAAATAAAATGGCCGTACCTTTAATATTAATCATTTTTCTATAACAATCGAGATCTAAACTTTTTTTCCAAGCTTTTTTTATTTTAAGAAATATTTCTGCTAAAATTTGTTAAACACGTTCTTTCATAAATACTTAAATACTTCGAATATACTAAAGCTTGCAGTCTGTAACATTGCCTAAGAGTGCTCACGGATCTTCTTCTTAAAGAGGCTTTACCCATCTAAGAAGGGAGTAGACTAATCACTGCTTAGCAACAATGATCTAGCGGTTACTGTTTGCATTCAGCGTGAACTTGACCATAATTTCTTGTTTCCTTAATACTACTTTCAATTACTACGAATATAAATTTAGTTCCATAAATACTTTCATAAATCTAATATTAGCTGGTTATGACATGAAAATCGAACGCACACTTATGATTTCTGGGACCATAATGACCCTTTGCACTAAATGGAAGCTTAAATACGCAAACCCACTGACTGTTTACATATTGCTCCATCCACTTATGAGATTTTCAAAATGGTTACCTCATCTTTGCCAATTGACTGCAATGGTTTGGAAATCATATGCGTTTATGAGTAGTTTATTCCACAAGAAAATTAATTAAATCCGCATTCTCACTTGGACATATAAATTTACCTTCTGGTTCATGTGATTTGAAGCTAATATACAATGCTAGAGCAAAACATCCAGAAATAATTCCTGCCAGCAAAAAACATCGACAGAATCATCTTCAATATATGGACTAGGATAAATTGATGATTATTTAACGGCATATCAACACATCTAGGACATGTGTGCCTACTCCGTCCGTTAGGGAAATCAGTTTATTGTATGCTCATATTATTATTTGCTTAGTTCTTGAAGGTTGTTGTTTTGTTGTTCTTTACACATGGCCTTATCGAATACAAATAATTTTAAACAGATCTATCTGACCTATACTAGGATTTAAAAAGTACTATCACCCTGGGTCAGAGTGGACTTTATAATGAAAACGAAGGGATACTCCATAATTCCCAGATCCCATAAACTGGAGCATCCCTATCAGATACAGTTAAGTTTCAGACCCAGGACAACTCCTTTTATACAATCACCGTGCTCTAAGCTCTACAAGAGGCTGGATATATTTCATTTTTTATTGCTTTCTTCTCAAATATTTAATGATTTGAAACAAATCTATTGATCCATAAATGGGACATGACAGTGCTGACACTCCGATTCAGAGATAACCTTGATAACAAAAGGATACTCCACAGAACTTCAGAACTGACACTATTTAATATTCAATAGTAAATTGACATTCAATAAAAAAATTAATTCCATCTATTTTAATTCACATTGGATGTGTTTAAGTTCGCATTACTCTCATACAACCAGAACTCGTTTACTGACATCTCTACTTATTAGATAAAGTTTATCTCAACTGCTAATACTTTATAATTGTTTAGTTAGTAATGGAAATTATGGATTCGCCTCCTCTGTCAATTTGGTCAATTTTTTTCAAATGTTTTTTCTAAAGGACAAATCAGTTGAAAATTAACTTTTTGTTGATTTCTTAGTGATTTAGAATAGATAGACGGTATACAGTGGTAATCAAAGTAGATGCTATGAACCATTTATAGAGTGTTGATATGATCCTTAGTAAATAGAAAGCTAGTTTCACGACCCAAACTACAGTATGGAGTCGATCCTCCCGAGTACTCCCACACTGGAGACCCAGACCAAAATGCTTATAGAAACATGCATTAGTTTCATATACGGAAAAAAGAATATAGTATGCACAAAACTTTCTTACTGTATCCTCTTTTTATCATTCTTCAACTCTATCCCTTATGCAATTCTTTATTATTTATCTACCTATTTCATTAATTATTTTAGAATTAAGTATAAGTCACGAATGGCCTATTGTCGGTATCAGACAGCGAGGGAGTCTATCCCGTTTTCCACAGCGCTAAACCAGGGAGATTGTTTGATTCAGAGGGTGGGCTGTTGGAGGCCACATCTACCATCAGCTCCCCCCTTACCCAAATTCTTACAGCTATCATCGGCCTGTCTTTCCATGAGATGTGTATCCAGACCTCCTGTCAATTGGACCTATAGCTGGAGCTGATTTCCGCAAGAGCATCGTGTCTGTCCCTTATCGAATACTTCCCTGTCCGATGCAAGTATGTAGTTTGGGTTTCCCAATCTCAAGATCATTGATGTGTCCAGACGTTCCAGGGTGGCTATTCTTAGCCTTGTTTTTTATTTTTCTAGTTTCACCCAGCTATGTGGACAACTTCGAGATGTTGGTCTGCGCCAGCTTGATAGGTGAACCGGCATTTGTTTAGTCATTTTTTCCAGACACTTCCCAAAAGGCTGGGTGAACAAGTGTTAACCAAGGAGCTGCTCATTCACCCACAACTCCTGAGGCACGTTGCTGTTCAATCAAGCAAAGCTGTGATGTTGAGTGCGCCACAAATCACGCCGTATGTGTAGATTCACATCTGCATGCTTCCATCCATCAGGCCTGCATACCACATCATTCTACATCACTCGGGGACTTGTAGAAATATCTGCACATGTTTTTGTTTTTTCATGTTGCGCGCTTGTGCAAACCACCGCATGCTCTCCTTCCCCAAGTCAGTATCCAGTGACAAGCCGCGGCAAGATGACTGGGAGACTTTGGAGGATCAGGTGGATGAGTCAGAGAACTCATTGTCATTTAAAACATACACACATACTTGCATTGTACCGGTCAGAAAATTACATTGTTATTTACATATGTATCAGTTATACACTAATATTTTCTGTTGTTTGTTTTAATAACATTTGAATTATTCAAAATTCAAAGCCAACTCAGATTGGTGAATTATTGTAAAGCAAAGCTTTATATACAATTTTAATCATAGAATTATCTTTTTAAAACTTGCTGTAACTTACTGAAATATGTAATTAAATATTTCAAAGAAAAATTAATTTCTTGTATGCTTGCACTCAAGCAAAGAAGAACACGTAGGCTGAGAAGAAACTAAAATTTGGTTTGCATTTCTTTTCCAAATCTTTAAATTGTACCATTTAAAAAAAAATCTTAAACTTATTGGATTGAACATCAATTAATTTGAAAGAAAAACAAATTAATAAATGGGATTTCATAAAATTTGTTTTTATTCTAAATTTTTAAAGTTTTATTTTGATTACTTTTTTACAATGAATTCTGATTTACAAAATAAATTTAATGAAAAATGATTATACCAAAGTAAAGTTAAAAAAAAATAATGCTTCATACAAATTATTCTAATCTGTTTTATCATAACCTTTGTAATTTTTCAACAGGTTGCAGGAATTTCCTAACATAGCAGCCCATCTTTGTGTTTTTGAATCATGCAATTATCAGTCAATGTATATATAATATAATATATATATATATATATATTAGATAATCATAATATGGAAAATCTAATTTCTAAAATATATTGATTGATTGATTACTTCACTTTGTAAATACAACAATAATCAAGCATTGTGAATATGTTTTATGTTATTTCAGATACAGCCATTTGAATAAAAAATTCAGCTTGAATTCTAATTGGTAAATCAGCAAGTAGATCTGAGGTCAATATTTTAGTCTATAAATTTGTAAAATATATCAAGCTTAATGACTGCTGGTGGTGGCCTTTAAGTGAGTTAGTGTTTTTTTTTTTTTTGTTTGTTTTTATACACGAGTAGTTTTAAATTGTGTTTGCAAGCAGAAAAAAGAAGAAAAAAAAGACCATTACTTATAAAGAGTAAACATTAAATAAAACAGTATTTTATTGATTCTTTCGATTGTCATCTTTATTTCTTATATTAATCTAGTTATAAACTTATCTGTTTAAAGGAATAAATTGAACTAGCCAGTCTAACAAGATAAAATTAAATGATTCCTCACTAACTTTGCATTTGATAAAAATATAAAGGGACATTAAGAGCTGATAGGATTGTTGGTGCCATGAAAAAAATCCAAGGTTAATGGTTATGTATAAAAGCATTAAATATAAAGAGGCTTTAGGGTATGATTGTCTTACCTAAAGTCTTCATGCTAATTAGACAAGCTCAAAGTGGAAGCCAAATTGATATGAGTATAAGTATGAGGCATGCGTAGAGGATATAGTTGATGAAAACAAATACGCATCTATTTGAGACCTAAAGCAATAAAAAGGTACAAGTGAGATTAAACGCTACATGTGATATTTCAGAATTTTTAGCAATCACACTAAAGCAATATAATAATTTAACAGCTGCAGGATGTTTTACGTAAACTAGCTTAATGCTGTCTTTCTTTTAAAAAAAGAAAAAGAAGATATGTAAAGTAGAAATTATGACTTCATTTTTGTAACCTGAGAAATTAGTGAACTTTAGTATTATATCAAAAGGCTGAAGTATGAAGACTTGATTATATAACTTTACACTGATTATATGCAAATCAGTTATATTTGTACCAATTATGTAAAAAAAAAGAAAAAAAAAAGTTCTTATGTTGGGAAGAAAGAAGATCCATAAAAAAGAACAAAAGGAAAAACTTATTTTGATAAGTAATAGTAGTAGATAAAGACCCATACAAAAATTTCTAAAACAAATGTACAGGGCGGAAAAAAGAAAAGAAAAAGAAAACAGAAATCTGTAAAGAGATGTTACATAGGATAAATATTATATTTCTTTTACATAAGAAGGAAAATCATTTTCCATAAAATTTTTCATTTGATAGAGCTTGAGTTGCAATATAATTGGAGATGGTAAGAAAAAGGTACAAAAATAAAATAAATCCCCCAAGAATTTCTAAATTACATAAAATGCTCATTATACTTATGCGTGTATGTATATATGTAACCATAATCCAGCAACAATGGATATATTAAAGATTTTTATAAGAGAAATACACTGAAAATGCTTTAAGTTAGAGAATAAAGCAATTTTCAGTCCAAATAACAACTCAGATATAATTTTGTAGGGATAGTATTCATTCTGAATATTAATTTATAACATCCAAATTCTCAATATAACGAAGGATGAAATGCTAATTAGAATCCATCACCTTCTAAAATAGATGTATCAGTATCATCATGAACCCCTATCACAATGTAAACCTACCAGGTTCATGGGTTGACTAACGTGTGTTGTGTGTGTGTGTGTGTGTGTGTGTGTGTATATATATATATATGTGTTGTGCGTAAAGAGAAATGAAGTGAATCCAACAGTTTGTAGTATACTGAGAAATTTGAAAAAACACAGTTTAAATAAATGAGTGGTAAGTTTATTAGCCGATGCTGCAGTGTTTCAATCTGTTTAGTAGATCTTCTTCAGGGATTTTGTCTTAAGGAAAATAACTTTATCACAGATAATAAGGAGATTGTGAGAGTCTTTTGTTGATCAATCCACCTAAAAATGCTGAATGAAAAACTAGCGTTCTTAGATTTTTTGAAATTATGAAACACAAAGACAAACAGTTCTGAAGCTGACACAAAACATTCTCTTAAGTTGTGTGTGTGTTATATATATATATATATATATATATATAATATAGTCATAGTCAGTGACATTTTTAAAAAGAAGTTGATAAAATTAAAGAAATATATATATATATTATATAAATGGATAGTTTTCATGAGAATAGTGTAACTCAAAAACCTAATTTTGACAATCTAAATTAGTTAGATCTTTAACTATTTTAGCAGGAGTCATAATATTTGAAAACATGGTTTTAAACTCTTAAAGACCGACTACAGTAGAGAATACAGATTTTATGATTCTTTAATTAGTGTATTAAAAATATTAACAAAAACAAAGAAAGAAAACAATAGTTTTAAATCAAGGCTGGAAACAGGCATATAAAACATACTGAATATCATCATGAAATTTAACTCCTTATATCAACCAGATATGCAGGCTGAAAACCATACTTTGCATCTTTGCTATGACAAAACATTAGAAACAGTATGATACTTTGAATAATTAATAGACAAGAAGTTTAATTGAAAACAGGTACAGCAGATTTTTGTGTGGCAAGAAAAATTGGGAGATAAGAGGTTAAAGGTTGATTGGAGCATAATCTACAACAGTTAATTTGTGTGTTATTTAAGGCAATGATAAAGAGGCACCAATAGGTAATGGTGCAAAGTCAGATTCCTGATTTAACTGGAAAAATATTTCTAGTAAATTAATTTTATATATGTCTAATATATATTGAGTTATCCATATAAAAATTTGTCACTAGAAAACAATGAAAACTATTATAATAAAAATTACATATACAATTTTTATAAGTTTCAATTTCAAAAGAAAATCTTAGTTCAGTGAAGCACTTTTCTAATTTGTCTACTTTCCAAGTAATAATTAGTATCTTTTAATACAAACTTGGTGAAATCTTGTTAGCAAATATTCTTATATATATAAGAATATTTTCCAACAAGATTTCACCAAGTTGTATTAAAGATACTAATTTTTACTCACACACATGTAATCGACTGCAATTAATCAATATCTTGATTAATCCAGTGGATTTAACCCTGAAGATCCTTATGGTGAAACTCGAGAAGGTTATCACTTGTACCTATATTACAATAAATTTGCTCTACTAACGTATTGAGCACTTTTTATTTGTTATATCGATGTCTTACCTTTCTGAATTTTGCATCAACTAACCATTGTGACCATCTTCACCGGCAAGTCACCTTTTCCAATATTAATTTCTAAACTCTGACAGTGTAAAAAAAAAAAACCAGTACTATAATTTATAATTACAAAATACAAATTTATGCCTGGAGAAAAAAACAAAAAAAACAAAAAAACAACATAAAAAACAAAAAGGCCAAAACCTATGCACTAACTGAAAATAATCAACTGGTACTATTATAATGTCCAAAAGAAAAAATACTGAAAAGGTTGCCTAATTAGAGTAAATAAATAATAGTAAACCTAGTAGATAGTCTTTGACTCATTAGGCTTACTATTATATATATATATATATATATATATATAATATATATATATATATGTGTGTGTGTGTATATGTATGTATGAATGTATATATATATAACTGCCATAAGAGACTGAATGTTTTATTCATTTTATTATAAAACATATTAAAAAGTTAAGAGGAAAAAAGTGGGGGAGAGGAAAAAAAAGAAGCTTTTAATACTTTTAATGATAAAACATATAAAACATTTGGTCTCTTTATGGCAGTTATAAAATGTTGTACTTTAAAATATATATATATATATATATATTATATATATATAAATTATTATTATTATACTAAACCTGAGCAAATCAACCTTTATCCCCTAAAGGCTTTTTTTACTGTTTAGTTTAATTACACAAAAGTTATAAATTATTCCTTAGTTTTAGGATTAAATTATGTTGGAAAAAGTTCCATTTTAATTGGTTCTAATTAGTCATAATTTGCAATTAAGTCAAAAACTGACCAACCTCTGTCTTTACATTCTGTCTATCATTCTTTTCCTCTCTATGTTTCTCTTGATCACACCCTCATTAAATGTGTTAGTTTACCGAGAGAGTAAAAGGGAGAGTGATTAAGAGGGAAATCACTTGATTTCTGTGTTAAGATTCACACCAGCAGCAAGAGCTCGTATGTAATGAAATTCCCTGATCCATTTCAATTTAAATTAGGTCAACCCAATTCGTCGAAAAATCCGTGTTTTTTCAATACAATTTTGAAAGAAATTTATAAAAAAATCAGGGAAATATCCGATTTTATTGAAATTTTCAGTATTGATTTATTAATGAATGAATTTTATAATGCATCAGTTATTTTATTTCAAAACTTTCTGATTTTTATCAGGTCACTTAACTTTGACCCCCCCACTTATTTTAAGGGCGCAAAATATTGGTGGGTTGCCATATCAATGTTAAAGAACCCAATCTGCCATATTATTTAGTCATAACTGGAGAGAGATTAGTTGAATGCATTCTCAAGAGTATTAACACAATGTGAAATACAAACAGACATATTTAGAATTTGAACTCAGCTGGCCATTTCCATTTCCTACAATGATAACCATTACAGAACAAGCCTCTCCAAGAAGAACAGTAGTGGAAGTATTTAACCCATAGTTCGGAGGATGAGAGTGTTCATACCTTTCCCAAATGTATTAATCTGAAAGTGAACTGGAGTCTGAACTCACTATGATATCGCAGTTCAGCATGTTAGCTACTATGCCACATAGACTCCCCCTGTTTTTCTTATGTATGTTTGGATATTTTGTTTAATTTCATTACCGATAGAAGATTTGGAAAATATTCTTTTCAATTTGAAAAAAGATGTTTATTATTCTTGAGCTAAAAATTGTTGACTGGCACAAGATAACTTCAAAGTAAATTAAAGGCTCTCTTTGGTGGCCATTAAGTTGAATTTCAAGTCACATTCTATTTGTAGAATAGATAATGTATTTGATTTCAAATGAATAAAGGAAATACTTTATAATTAGTATTTAACAGTTTTCTTCCTTAAGAAATTATGAGTGATGTGAGGGCTTTATTCTTTAAATCATAGCATTTTAATGGTATTATACTAATAAAAAAATCTTGATACAATATGCTATTTTTGCTGAGTAAAAACATACAAAAATCAGATTATTATGATATAGAAAATGATTGTATCAGCAAGATAGCTAAATTGTGCATAAATACTAATTAGGCCAGTGCAATTTCAAAATAAATCAAGCTACAAATAATTGTAAGCAAACAGCAATCAATTTTTACTTTAATATATAGTTTTTTTTAAAACTATAATGAATTGATTTTACATAATAAGACTTAATGAACATTTTTAAAAATGTGCTTGTAGGATAGAGTGTCAGAATTTTACACTTTCAGAACTGGTAAAGTATAAAGGCTAAGAATTAGAAAAAAAAAAGAAAAAAAGAGCTTAAATAGGAAATATATACCAGTGGCACTTTAAAGTTAATGGGTTCTGGAAAAAATATCAATTTCTCTCACTCACTTATTGATTTATGTACTGACTCTCAAACTTTTTAGCATATGAGCCCATTTCAACATTTTTTTTTAGCTAAGAGAGCACAAAGGTTTAACTTCTAGGAATAGAATATAGTGTGTTAGTGAATCTTTTTTTTTTTTTCCAGTCATGTCTATTTCTATGAATACTGTCATTACTAGGGAACACCATTAGAGTGTAATGGTTAGCAAGCTAGTCTCACAGGTTAATTACTATTGATTAATTGATTGATTTTAATGACATGTCAACTCACCTAGGGTTATTTCATGCTTAGGAGGAGGTTAGCATTCATTGTACATTCATATTTACATTTTTTGTGTAATTGTTTTTAAGTTCTTTTTTTGCCCACAGTCCTATTAAATACAAATTATTTTTAATCAGATCTATTTGACTGATAAATAGGAGCCTAACAGGTAGTACTAATCTGGGTCAGTGGACCTGGGAGTAATTATAATGAAGGGGTAAACCAAATCTCCAGAACTAGAGCCTCACCATCAGATGCAGTTTAATGTCATACCCAGGACACTGTCCCTTTTTTTAGGGGGGGTCTTACCCCTTTGCAGGGGATGTGTCAGTGTATTGTAAGCCCCAATGACAGAGCTGTGAATTACTACTGAGTAGTGAGTTCACTTCTCAATAGGTGCTCTATATTTGTAACCTTGTGCCAAATCTAAGCCATGCTTAATTTTTTAGGATTCCTCATGTTTTGTAATGGATTCAATTCTCACTGGTGTCCTATTTTGGCTTTGTGGCAAATTCAGCTTTGAAAATGATTATTGCCATTACTAATCTCTTTTAAAAGATTTGGATGTTTATAAAAAGGTATCTAAAATTTTTGATAGAAAAAGAAGTATTGCAATGATAGTAAATGTGAAAGTGAGATAAGAAAACCAACTAAAAAAAGTGATAAAATGAAGAAACAATTAAACTTAATGACAAAGTATTTTTTTTTGCTTTCTATTTTGATAAGTTTAACTGTTTAATTCTTGACCTTGAGATAGATGTATGTAGAAGAGAATGCACACATTTATATTCACAATGCTTTGTGCTAAAGCAGGAATAGAAAAAAGAAATATCATTGTACGTTTTAGAGAGAGAGAGAGAGAGAGAGAGAGAGAGAGAGAGAGAGAGAGAGAGAGAGAGAGAGAGAGAGAGAGATATTAGTGTAAAAAGGGCTACTAACATCCCTAATGTTAAGGCAATAACAACAATTTCTTGCTTCTTTCTCAGCAGAGAAGTTTATAACATGTGGATATACTGTCAGTCATAGCCATGGACTTATCTAATATTTGGTAACTGGAGGTCGTTTTGACAGCATGACTGTCAGACTATCCTGTGATCATTGGCCAACGCTGACAGATAAGGTTGCCCTAAGCAAACACCCATGTGTTTTGATAGAGTCTCTCTCATTGCCTCAAACCTCCTCCTGTGCTTCTTTTTTACTTAGAAACTTGTAGTGGTGGGGTCCATGGAAGGTTGGGGTGGGTTGTTCTGAAGTGTATACCCTTCTAACACCCTCCTCTGCTAGTGCTCCATGTCTTGTCTCTGTGGGGCTGTTGCTTCTGGTTGGTAGAAACTAAAGGCTCACTGCTCAATTAGCTATGATAACCTCTAAAATCTCCTGTTAGCTATCAGATAGGGCATCAGTGTCTAATGATAAATAGACAATTTCAGAGGGAGGTGTGTATACAAACATATAAACATACATAAGAGTGACAAAGACATTTAAAAGAAAAAATCAAAAGAAGGAAAATGTTTAATGACGTTTATCTTATAAATTTAATCAATGAAAAAAGAAAATGATGTAAAAGCAAAGAAGATTTATCTAAAATCATTAGAGACATTCAAATTTCCTATTTTCCTATATTTTTGAAAAGCAAGTTTTTTGTTTTATTTCTTAATTGTATCTTAAATTCATCAGGTGATTCTCAAGTGGCTTGGTGAAATTTTCTGAGAAAATCATTGCATTTGAGAATTGTTCAAACAATCAACTAATTAAAAATCAATGTTGTTAAATGCATACATTATATAGATTTTATTTTCATTTTGTATATCTATTTTATTTCTTATCCCCCTGCCCATAAATATGTACAACCTACCATTTTTGAAAATAAAAAATTAAGTTTCTAAACCAAACATAACAGGATTCTATTATTTCTTTGGAGTATCATGCAATCAAAACTGATATCATTATGCATTATCTAGTATAACTATAACCAAAATTAAAATTGCATATATATATATAAGGGATGTACTAATTTTCAAACTGCTTCAGAGTTTCAATGCTATAGAGTTTGGTCATAAATAATACCTAATAATTTCAATTTTGAGTTTATAATATTCCACTAGAAGTAATAAAGTCCTGGTATCTCTGGATTAGAATAAAATTAACTTTTTATAAAATGATTGTTGGGAATAAACTTATGGGTTGTTAAGTTGTCACCCTCTATAAATTTGGCCATTGAAGAATCACAAGAAAGCTTGCCATTAGCACAAATATAAAGTTTCTATGGATGATACTGTATATATTTATTATTTAAAAGTAGTACTTATTTAGTTATTAGGGGGTACCTCTATGGCATAGTGGGTAACATCGTGGACTGCAATATTGTAGTAAGTGGGTTTGAATTACATTTACTTTTGGACTAATACCTTTGGGAAAGGTTTGAACCCCCTCTCACCCCCCCACTATAGGTTAAATAGTACCACTACTGTTCTTCTCCAAAGCTTTAGCATTAAATGATCCATGAAGGCTGATATGCCATTAACCAAAAAAACCTATTTAGTTGTCCAAGCAAATATAAGGATGGATCAATGTTTCTAGGCTGAAATATACTTATTATTTTATCTATAACATTGTGTAAAATAAATACATTTTTCATTATTAAGAGACAGACTAATTGATGTGTGTGCATATGTGTGTGCAATTAAGTCAGATGGTTTAAATAGATAAAAATCAAAATTATACCTCACTTATACATTATATATATATATATATATATATATATATGTGTGTGTGTGTGTGTGTGTGTATCAATAAATCAGTAGCCTGACATATACTTATTAGCTAAAATTTTCTTCTGAATTTTCACTCTATATTGTTTGATCTATATAATTAATATCCATCATTGATAAGGAAAGAAATTAGGTTGCAAGTATTTGTTGTATAAAAGAAATGCTTTAGGCTACTGACTTATATATATATATATATAAGTTGAATTGTTATGACACAAAGTTTATATACATCTTTTTTCTAAAATCTATCAACTCGTTGCACATATGAAAAAGACAAAACAAATTTGAAACAAATAAAATAATGTCTACATATTTTGAAAGGACATATGAATTACACTAAAAAATCATAGAGGCAATATTCAGAATAAAGAAATAGCATCTGTTGTCCTCTGTTACCTACTTTTGTTATAGTTATGAAACTATTATTGGAAACAAAGAAAATGCATTCATCCACTCAGAATTAACCAATGAAAAGACTTTTGGAATTATGACAACTACATGGAACAATAAGAACTGAGCAACTATTTTCATTAAACAATGTTCTTATTATTAATTATTATTTAGGAACAGAATCAGCAGTAAAAACACAAAAAAACAACAACATTACATCAAATTGTTGTTCAATACAATAAATCTTGTACAATTATTCCAGTGGTTTCAGTATTAAACTTATCACTTGTTGAAACAAAGAAGTATAAACAAAGAACATTAATATTGAGATAATTCTAACATTCTTTTATCTACAGGTCTCAATTTACCAGAGTGCACAAATACTTTTAAAGATTATTTCATGAATTGGTTTAGAAAAGAGATCTCATTTACAAGGGTTCATTGATTAGTAAAGTCTTCTACCACATGACATTACTAAAAGTGGATATAAAAATAGGTTTGAAAATGTATTCACTAGAATATAATGTCCTGTTCAAATATGTTTAGTGGAAGTTTTCTGTGTAATGGCATTCGAGAAATATGGATTTACCCAACTGCTCCATCACAAAGCAGGATGAAACGCAAGGTCAATTTTTAAGCAGAGTACAGCAGTTTAGAATGCAGAGTTTTCATTCCTCTAAACTGGTTACCTTATAAAGCGATGAGTAATAACACTTTTTATTTATGTGGGCTATGTTTAAATTAAATATAAAAAAGTGATCAGGACGCAAAGGGGGCTATTCTTTTTAAAATTTCTACCAAAAAGAATGATGGTTAATGTTGTAAATTACTGTAAAACTTTGTGAGCTGCCAAAAAATGCATCTGCAGAACAAAGCATGAAATAATTTTTTTCTTCTTTTTTTTCAAAATGCTGTATTTCAGTCAATAAAAAGGACAAATGATGAGAAGTCTGAAATGCATACTGTCTGTACAACTTCAATTTGGCTCCATCAGATTTCTGATTTTTCCCAAAGTTAAAAGGACGTGTTGAAAGGTCAACATTTTTCATCCAATGTTAAAGTTGAATTTGCCATTCACAATTGAATGAAAAATAAAACAAATTTTCTTTGTGAATGGAATTTAAAAAAAGATAGAATGTTTGGAAAAATGTACAAAAATAAATGGTGACTATATGGAAAAATAAAGATGAAAATATGAAGAGAAATAAATTTGCTTCATTTAGAACAAGGTTTCATTATTCTATTAGGTCTAAGAATATTTTTAGAACAAGGTTTTATTATTCTATTAGGTCTAAAAGATGTTCTTAGAACAAGGTTTTATTATTCTATTAGGTCAAAAAGATGTTTTTTAGAACAAGGTTTCATTATTCTATTAGGTCTAAAAGATGTTCTTAGAACAAGGTTTTATTATTCTATTAGGTCAAAAAGGTCTAAAAGATGTTCTTAGAACAAGGTTTTATTATTCTATTAGGTCAAAAAGATGTTTTTTAGAACAAGGTTTTATTATTCTATTAGGTCTAAAAGATGTTCTTAGAACAAGGCTTTATTATTCTATTAGGTATAAAAGATGTTTTTTAGAACAAGGTTTTATTATTCTATTAGGTCTAAAAGATGTTCTTAGAACAAGGTTTTATTATTCTATCAGGAATAAAAAAATGTTTTTAGAACAAGGTTTTATTATTCTATTAGGTCTAAAAGATGTTTTTAGAACAAGGTTTTATTATTCTATTAGGTCTAAAAGATGTTTTTTAGAACAAGGTTTTATTATTCTATTAGGTCAAAAAGATGTTTTTTTAGAACAAGGTTTTATTATTCTATTAGGTCTAAAAGATGTTTTTTAGAACAAGGTTTATTATTCTATTAGGCCTAAAAGATGTTTTTTAGAACAAGGTTTTATTATTCTATTAGGTATAAAAGATGTTTTTAGAACAAGGTTTTATTATTCTATTAGGTCAAAAAGATGTTTTTTAGAACAAGGTTTCATTATTCTATTAGGTCTAAAAGATGTTTTTAGAACAAGGTTTTATTATTCTATTAGGCCTAAAAGATGTTTTTTAGAACAAGGTTTTATTATTCTATTAGGTCTAAAAGATGTTTTTAGAACAAGGATTAGGTCTAAAAGATGTTTTAGAACAAGGTTTTATTATTCTATTAGGTCTAAAAGATGTTTTTTTAGAACAAGGTTTTATTATTCTATTAGGTCTAAAAGATGTTTTTTAGAACAAGGTTTTATTATTCTATTAGGTCTAAAAGATGTTTTTAGAACAAGGTTTTATTATTCTATTAGGTCTAAAAGATGTTTTTTAGAACAAGGTTTCATTATTCTATTAGGTCAAAAAGATGTTTTTTAGAACGAGGTTTTATTATTCTATTAGGTATAAAAATGTTTTATAGAACAAGGTTTCATTATACTATAGGCCTAAAAAATGTTTTTTTAAGAATTGCAAAACTTTTTTTATCAATCAACACTTATTATCTTGCTATGATTTAAAATTTACTTTGGATTCAATAATGAATCAATGAATTCAATATTGGATTTAATAATGCCATATTTTTTAACAATTTTGCTGTCTCATAATAGTCAGAAGTATTTAGCATTCTCTTATACTTTTTGACTAAGCAGGAATAATTAGAAAAGGAATAAAGATATTTACGCTTGATGCAAGTCAAATGATATGATTTTTCTGTTGAATTTAATTTCCCATGTCATGCCTAACTTGAAAATTAAGAGAACCATTTACAACTTACAGATATTTTCTTATGCTTTATACATTACACAAGCAAATTCATTTTGAAAAAAAAAAAGATAAACTATTTGGCATAACTTTATAATGTTACATAATTGTTAGTCACCTAACACTTATTTACAGTAGTGTAGAAACCAAAATGGCTGTTATAAGTTGCAGCCCGTGGCCTTGAAGGATTGAATAAGGTTAGACCTCATCCTGATCCTTCCGGTGGATACCATAAGAATCGGTGGAGAAGACCCTCTTCCGGTTTAGATTAGAAAGAGTTTTTAGTCAGTATCGGCCAAACCACGATGGTGGTAAGTCGTTTTAAGTGCCCGGCCGAACTCAATCTGTGCAGGTAGTCTGTTGGGGATTTCGGAATAAAATATGATCTAAAGCAAATCGAAGTCTTGTGTTATTGTCTAAAAACTACCAATGACACAGGGCTTCTGATAAAGAAAAATCCCCAATGGAAGACCAGACACAAAGTCCCCAAGATGAAGTCCAGATGCTAGAAGAAGAAGGTAAGATACCAAAGATGATCAGAAGAATAATAGAAGTAAGGAAAGAGAGTATACAACAATAATTCTCTCATGAGTCATATTGGATGATCCACTGTACTTGAGAAATCCTTATATCACACTAAAAATCTTCTAAAACAAAGGGAATTAGCACTTCCGGCATTGGATCTATTTCAAATAATTGGAAATATATCTCATGAGTGCTAAGTGAGATAGGATAATCAAAATCCCTTCCCTTAATCCCAACATCAATAAAGTTAATTTATCCATCAAAGGAATGTTTCACATATGAGATAAATTGTCATATTGACACATGTTCTATAAAATGTGCATAATTAAAAGAATTATAAATATCTTGCTAAATTGTTCTAAAAAAGCCTCATCTTTTGCCAATTATATTAGACAGTCCTTTAAGTCCTGCTCATATGAATACATGCAAATATGAATAGATACATTATTACTGTATGCAATATTTCTAATTAGAAGGATACACTAGCTTAATTAATGATGATGAAGCTATGATCAATTCTAATTCAATGTTTATGATATTGTTTAACTGTCTCTACAGAAAGGGTCAATTCTTTTTTTTATCTGTACTTTGATGTTTCAGTGAACAAAAGGAAACACATTGAATATTATAACCTAAATGTCACAAAAAGAAGAAAAAATAGAATTTGGCTAAAGTGTAAGAGATGTCAACATGTTCCAATTTTTTTCTTTTTCTTTGGACAATTGAATCTCTTTGTGTCTGTGATGATAATAAACAGGAAATCATTTTGAATCATCCAAAAAACAATTCTCGTAATGTCAGTTATGTGAGCAGCTTGTTTCACTATTTTAAGTGGACATGTTCTCAGATATTTTCTTTTGTTACATTTTCTAACATGTTCTTTGTTGAGCAAAGAAAAAGCACATGGTGTTAAAATGTGTACAAGTTTATAAGCAACCAATAGATAAGCTGATATTTACATTACCTTCATGTTGACAATATCATAGAGACACTAAATAGAGATTCAATTGTTAAAGAATAAAAAAAAACATTGGAATTTTAAAGTTAGAAATAATGTAAACATGTTGACCAAGTATTTAAATTAATATCTATATACAATGTAAATGTACACAAAACATCTTAAACAAAATACATGTGCCAGAAACACATTTTCACAGACAGGGTGGTATTAGATAGGAATACTTGAAAACTGTGTGCAAATACTTATCCTATAACTGTATAGAAACATAATTATAAACAAATAAAAAAAATGCAATGGATCATTGAAAATATAGTTATAATTTTAGTAAGAAACAGCTACATAAAAATGTAAATATAAACAATGTATGTGCTTTCCTAACCTCAAGGCATAAAATGACCCAAAACAGGTTGACATGCCATTAAAATCAATCAATCATTTTGTTTGTTACTATAGTGACAACATTTGAGAAAAAAAGGCTGAAGACATAAAAAGTAAGATATATATCTACGCTGATTCAGTTGGTCAGACAGACAAATAAGATTAAAAACAACCAAGATGAGGATACTAGTCTAAGTACATAAGTGTATAATAATAATTTCTCATCTCAGTTAAAATTAAATGAGCATGAAATTGCTAACATATCAGCTTTGACAATCTGTAGCAGATTTATTCTTAAGTGTTTGAAATTATAATTTTTTTCTATCTTGACACTTATTGCTAATCCTTCAGTATCTAATTAACCTGTTTAGGGTTATTTTATACCTAGAGGTTAGGGAATCATGTTCATTGTATGTTCCTATTTACATTTTTTGCCTAATTGTTTCTTGAGAGGTTTTTTTTTGCACATGGTCCTCTCAAATATGAATGATTTTTAAGAATAAATTGGACACTAACCACACTGGATCAGAGTGGACATGGGAGTAATGGCAATGAATAGGCATTCCACACTCCCCAGATTTCCAGAACTGAAGCCTTACCACTGGATGTAGTTTATTGCTATATCCAGAACACCCTGCTTGAGGGGGTCTTACCCTTTGTAGGGGATAAAGTCAGTGTATTTTAAGCAAAAGAAACATTTTATTTGTACCCCCCAACATTCTTTAATCATGTATATGGTATTATTTTTCTACTCTGCTTGTTCCATTTTCTGTAGTTAGCAGTCAATGAACAAAAGCAAAATATGTATAAAGCAAATAATGTGTGTGTGTGTGTGTATAATATATATATATATATATATATAAAAGAAAAATGGTATGTAAGTATAAAAATAGGAAAAAAACAAATATTTGAAGGATGTATTTAATCATAAATGATAGTATTCCAATGTTTAATGTTAATAACATAACTTCATAATATTGACATGAAAATGGTTTGATAAAAACAAAAAAAAAAAAACTTAAATATTAACATACTATCATTCATAAATAAATTCATCCTCTATTAGTTTTTTCTGTACACACATACATATATATATATATATATATATATTTCTCTCTATAAAATAAAATTTCCATAATATATTATATATATTATATATATTATATAACAGAAATCATTATTAAAGGCTTAAGGGGAAAAACTCAAATTTTCAATGTAAAATAAGCATCAATATTAACAATAATCTGATTTCTGTTTATTAGTTTGTTTACCAAAAAATAACAAAAATGGCACAGTGTATAAAGATTTCTGTCTGTGCCATATTGTTAAAATGTTGAAGAATGAAGTTATTTCCATACTCACTCCAATAATCTGTATTTTCAAGATCTGCTTTTGTAAAGGGGATAATTTCAGGCATATCAAAAGCTGATTATAGAATTGAAAATAATTTTTTTTTTTATTATATATCAATTTCTACAATTTTGTATGCTGGGTATTGTGAAACAATAGATAACAAGATTTTTCATTAATGCAATAGTGTTAAAATGCTTAGAGTATAAAGCAATTTCTAGTCCAATTTGTGATGACATAATAATGATGATGAAGGTGATGATACAAATCACATTTGGATCTCTTGGAATAATGGAAAAAAACTGGAAGATCTGGATATCTATGGAAGGATTGAAATCATCCAGACTACAGAACTACTAAGATCAGCTGGAGAACTGAGGAGACTTGCAGTCACTTTGATTTTGCTGAAGAGTAAAATAATAGTAATAATAATAATCTTTGCAATACCCTCCCACAAAAAAACAAAAAAAACTATACAACTAATTATTCAAATTAGCTGAAGAAACCAGAAAATATAAAATAACCAGTATTATTGGGGTTGAATTCTACAGGTATCTTTTATCTTCCTAAATATCATAATTTCTACATATATCTTTTCTAAAAATGCCTAAATGTTATAAGGGTTGATTTCTACTCATCTAATAGTTTCCCATAAAGGCATTATAAAGAATTAATGCAGGTTGAAAATATTGGAGAATTCACTACCAGATATTCAAAATATATCATGTTTAAATAATTAGTTTAAATCAACTAAAACAATTACTTCTTTTCATTGACCTAAGAAAAATTTAGATGGGAACTACATAAGAATGCTGTGTGCTGTTTTGAACAAATCCAAAAAACAATCTACAAAACAGCAGTTGTATGGTTACTTATCTCCCATCTCCCAAACCATCCAAGTAAGATGAGTAAGACATGCTGTTGAAGAAGTAAAGACAAACTCATCATCATGTCGCGCAAGTAGCACGAATATCCATGACAATCTCTCGCCAACCTTCCCTATCATTCATTGCCCCTGGGAGGTCTTCTGTGCAGCAACCAACATCCTCACATAGTTGGTCAATGTAGGTCCTTGCTGGGCAGCCCACATTAGCATGCCCATGTGTTGGCTTCCATAGGAGAACGTCACTTATGAAGCTCGTCCTTGCTTCTCCAGCAGTGTCCAGCATGCCTAGTCTGTCTTACTCGGATGGTTTGTGAGATGGGGGGCAGATGGCCATACAGCTGCTTCCTTGTGGGATGCTTTTTTCCATGACTTGTTCAAGACTGCACGCAGCATTCTTGTGCAACTCCCATCTAGCTTATTCTCAAGGCGCCTCGTTAGGGTCCAAGTGGTGCAGCCATACAGCAGTACTGATATAACCACATCCTGGAAGAATTGTCACTTTAGCTTGTCAGTGAGATTGGATTTCATATGACTGATAATTTGTTTCTGGTCAACCATGTCTTTCTCCATTCTTGTATTAACATCGCTTTTCTGTGGGAGGAGATATTACTACCTAGGTATGTGAATTGTTCTACTGGCTTACTGTCAATTGTGGAGATGTCTCCTTGCTTTTTGAAACTCATGAACTCAGTTTTATCAGAGTTCACATAAGAGGCTGATGTTCTTTGCTGCCTCCTCCAAACTATTGTAGTAGTGACTCAGCCTGTGCCGGTGTATCTGCAAGAAGTGCGAGGGTCATCAGCATAGTCTGCATCTGGACTGTTTGTGCGGGATATCACCTGCTTCTTGCCTTTCTTAGTGTGAAACCTTTTGTTTTATGGTATCTAATGATGTTCGGAGTACATAGTCTAGGCATATTATAAATATATATGGTGCTAATGTATCTCTTCAGAGGATTTCCAGTGGCGATGTCAAAGAAATCTATATCGCCATCAGGTGAGCGTACCATCGCTTTAGTGTCTTTGTAGAGCATCATTATAGCGGGCAACCGTTTCTTTGGGAAGACCATATGCTAGTATATTTGTTCCATTTTCCCTCTGTGTATGGAATCAAATGCCTTGGAGATATCTACGAATAGCACTGTTGCCTCTAGATTCTTTGCTCGTACCCCTTCTATGATTTGTCAAATAGTCAAGATTTGAGAGGCTGTGGATCGATTTTCTACGGAATCCGTCTTGGTTTTCCTAAGGATTTTCTCTATTTTGGGTCAGATATGATTAAGAAGAAGGACATTATATATCTTGGCTGCAATAGCAGTAAGAGTTATGCCTCTATAGTTTTTAGTGATTCTGAGGTCTCCCTTTTTTGGAGAATGGGAGAATGCAGCCGTTTGTGCATTTATCTATTTTATTTGTTCTATATACTGCATTGCATAGCCTAAGCAGTATGTCATTGAATTTCCCATCTTCCATACCTCAGGGTATTTCGTCAAGACCTGCAGCTTTTTCTACCTTTTAGCTTATTCGTTGAGTTCTTTATCTTACTATCTTTTGGGTATTTATTTTCTATGATTTTAGGGGGGTTTCCCAGAAGTTTCTGGAAGTGGTCTTTCCATTTTTGAAGTCTATCTTTTTGGCTGGGTTGCCTTTAATTTTGATCTAGAGGTACTTTTCCCTACACTAATTTCATTTACTGTTTTGCCATTGCTAATCCACGACTGTCTGTCTTCTACCAATTGTCTGATATTATTTTATCTTGTACTTGGATGTATTCTATTCTTTTGTATGTTTTGGTTTAGGTCTATTCTGGCTTTCTTAAGGTTGTGGTAGATTGGTTTAGTTGGGTTTATTGTTTTGTTATTAAAGAACAAACTCATAAGCACAGTTAGTTTTAGAAAAAAAGACTTTAAAGTATAATCATCCACCAGCCATGTTGACAATATGGATTCTCTTGACTTCTTGCTATCTCTCAAAATAAACAGTCCCTATCGATCGGACCCTCTGGTAGTCCACTAGATACATTCAATATTCACACAAACCTGATTGAATGTAAGTTTTTGCTGTTTAGCCAATACTGGTGTTTGTCCATGTTAGAAGTCCATAAAAGAACACTTGCTTATGAGTTTGTCTCTATATAATTAAAACAAACCAACTAACACCAATCTACCACAAACCTTAAGAAAGCTCAGATAGACCTAACCAAAACTCATACAAAAAAGAATAGCGAATCATCCAAGTACAGATAAATAATATCAGCAATTGGTAGAAAGACAGAAGTCGTGATTAGCATGGCAAACAAGTAAATGAATTAGTTGGTAGGCAAAAGTACCTTCTAGATCAAACATTAAGGCAACCAGCCAAAAAGATAGACTTCAGAAATGGAAAGACCACTTTCCAGAAACTTCTGGGAAAACCCCCTAAAATCATAGGAAAATACATACCCAAAAAGATAGTAGCGATAAAGAACTCAAACGAATAAGCTAATACAGGTAGATAAAGCTGCAGGCTGACGATATACCCTAGCCTATGGAGATGGGGAACAATATTCAATGACATACTGCTTAGGCTATGCCAATGCAGTATCTTATAGCACAAAATAAAATAGATAACATGCACAAACGTGCTGCATTCTCCCATTCTCCCAAACAAAGGGACGACCTCAGAATCACTAAATAACACTATCAGGAGGCATAACTCCTTAGTACTGCTATTGCCAGCCAAGAATATATAAGTTGTCCTTCTTTCCTTAATCATATCTGTCCCAATAATTACAGAGTAAAATTCCTTAGGACATAAACCGCAAAGACGGGATTCCGTAGAGAATCCGCGACTCCCACAGCCTCTTCAACTATCTTGACTTTTCGACAAATCATAAGAAGGGGTACGAGCAAAGAAATCTAGAGGCAACAGTGCTATTCCGTAGATATCTCCAAAGGCATTTGATCTCCATACACAGAGTGAAAATGCGAACCAAATATTATAGCATTATGGTTCTTCCCAAACAGTAAAACGGTTGCCGCTATAATTGATGCTTCTACAATAGACACTAAAGCTGGGGGACATTCCGGGTACGACTCACCTTACGGATGGACATGCATATAGATCTGACAGTCGCCACTCGGAATACCTCCTGTACAGCGACTACCAGTTAAGCAACAGCATATAGTTATTATCTTTAATGGATGGCCTTCGGACTACTGATACTCCCTGAAATCCACTCGATTACGCCATTGACCACCCATTAACAACAGAACAGGGCTTTCAGCACTCACCCAAGCAATAGCGTCCAAGACACGCAGGTGCAGCGCTAATCTCCTACGCACAAACCAGTCCGACGAGTACGTGCAGACTGATGTCTGACTATGATACCTCGCATCTCCTGCGAGAGTACACCGGCACCGACAGGCTCCTTGCGGAGTCACTACTGCATAGTTGGAGGAGGCAGCAAAAGAACATCAGCCTCTTATGTGAACTCTGATAAAACTGATTCATGGTTTCAAAAAGCAAGGACGGACATCTCCACCAATTGACTAGTAGCCAGCTAAGAACAATTCACATACCTAGGTAGTAATATCTCTCCCACAGAAAACGATGGTTAATACAAGAAATAGGAAAGACATGGTTGACCAGAAACAAATTATCAGTTCATTATGAAAATCCAAATCTCACTTGACAGCCTAAAGTGACAATTCTTCCAGGAATGTGGTTGCTACTATCAGTACTGCTGTATGGCTGCACCACTTGGACCCTAACGAGGCGCTTGATGTATAAGCTAGATGGGGTTGCACAAGAAATGCTGCGTGCAGTCTTGAACATAGTCATGGAAAAAAGCATCCCACAAGGAAGCAAGCTGTGATGTCCATCTGCCCCCACTCTTCACAAAAACCATCGGAGTAGCAGGACAGACTAGGCATGCTGGAACACTGACTGGAAGAGAAGCAAGGACGAAGCTCATAAGTGACGTTCTCCTTACGGAAGCCAAAACACATGGGCATGCTAATGTGGGCTTGCCCAGCACAAGGACCTACATTGACCCAACTATGTGAGGATTTCGGTGCTGCACAGAAGACCTCCCAGGGGCAATGAATTGATAGGGAAGGTTGGCGAGAGATGTCATGGCCATATTCGTGCTACTTGCGCGACATGATGATAGTTTGTCTACTTCTCAACAGCATGTCTTACCTCATCTTACTTGGATGGTTTTGGGGATGGGAGATAAGTAACCATACAACTGCTTTTTGTAGATTGTTTTTTGGATTGTTCAAAACAGCACACAGCATTTCTTATGTAGTTCCCATCTAAATTTTTCTTAGGTCAATGAAAAGAAGTAATGTTTTAGTGATTTTAAAACTAATTATTTAAACATGATATATTTTTGAATATCTGGTAGTTGAATTCTCCAATATTTTCACCTGCATTAATTCTTTATAAGCCTTTATGGGGAAACTATTAGATGGAGTAGAAATCAACCCTATAAACATTTAGGCATTTTTAGAAAAGATATATGTAGAAATTTATGATATTTAGGAAGACATAAAAGATTACCCTGTAGAATTCAACCCAATAAAATTAACTGGTTATTTTATACTTTTTCTGGCCTCCATTCTTCAGCTAATTGAATTAATTAGTTGGTATAGTTTTTTGTTTTTTTTGTGGGGAGGAGTATTGCAAATGATTATTCATTATTTACTATTATTACTTTCAGCCCAAAATCAAAGTGACTGCCAAAGTCTCCTCAGTTCTCCAGCTGATCTTAGTAGTTCTTGATCTGGATGATTTTTCAATCCTTCCATAGATAATCCAGAATTCTTCCAGTTTTTTTCCATTGATTCAAAGATCCAAATGTGATTTGTATCATCACCTTCATCATCATTATCTATGTCATCACAAATTTGGCACTGAAATTGGCTTTATACTCTAAGCATTTTAACACTATTGCATTAAATGAAAAATCTGGTTATCCTATTGTTCACAATACCCCCAGCCATACAAAATTGGTAGAAATTGATATATAATTAAAAAAAAAAAAATTATTTTCCAATTCTATAATTCAGCTTTTGATATGCCTGAAATTATTCCCCTTTACAAAAGCCAGATCTTGAAAATACAGATTTATTGGAGTGAGTATGGAAATAACTTCATTCTTCAACATTTTAACAATTATGGCACAGACAGAAATTTTATACACTGTGCCATTTTTGTTATTTTTTTGTAACAAACTAATAAACAAGGAAATCAGATTATTGTAATATTGATGCTATTTTACATTGAAAATTTGAGTCCTTTTTCCCCTTAAAGCTTTAAAATAAATGATTCTGTTATAAATATATATAGATATATATATATATATATGGAATGTTATTATAGAGAGAAATATATAATATATATATATATATAATATGTATGTGTGTACAGAAAAAACTAATAGAGATGAATTTATTATGAATGATAGTATGTTAATATTTAAGTTTTTTTTTTTTGTTTTTATTCAAACCTTTTTCATGTCATATTATGAAGTTATGTTATTAACATTAACAATTGGAATACTATCATTTATCGATAAATACATCTTCAAATATTTGTTTTTCCTATTTTACTATATTACATACCATTTTTCTTTTATAATATATATATGATAATATATACACACACCACACACACATTATTTGCTTTATACATATTTTTGCCTTTTGTTCATTGACTGCTAACTACAGAAAAATGGAACAAAGGGCAGAGTAGAAAAATAATTACCAATATTACATGATTAAAGAATGTTGGGGTACCCAAATAAAATGTTTCTTTTGCTTAAAAATACACTGACTTTATCCCCTACAAAGGGTAAGAACCCCCTTCAAGCAGGGTGTTCTGGAATTAGCAATAAACTACATTCCAGTTAGGTAAGCTTCAGTTCTGGAAATTCTGGGGGGTGTAGAAATGCCTATTCATTGCCATTACTTCCCATGTCCACTCTGAATCCAGTGTGGTTGGTCCAATTTTTCTTAAAAATCATTCATATTTGAGAGGACCATGTGCAAAAAAAAACCCTCTCAAGAAACATTAGGCAAAAAATGTAAATAGTTAACATTACCAATGACATGATTCCCTAACCTCTAGGTTATAAAATAACCTAAACAGGTAATTAGGATCTTACTGAAGGAAATTAGCAATAAGGTCACAAGATAGAAAAAAAATTATAATTTCAACACACTTAGATAAATCTGCTAACAGATTGCAGTGATTATGTTAGCAAATTTCATGCTCATTAATTTTTAACTGAGATGAGAAATTATTATTATACACTTTTATGACTTAGACTAGTATTTCCTCTCTGGTGTTTTTAATCTATTTGTCTGTAATGCCAAACTGAATCAGCGTAGATATATATCTTACTTTTATGTCTTTCAGCCTTTTTTTTCAAATGTTGTCACTATATAACCAACAAAATGATTGATTGGATTTTTAATTGGCATGTCAACCTGTTTTGGGTCATTTTTATGCCTTGCAGGGTTAGGAAAGCACATACATTGTTTATATTTACTTTTTATGTAGCTGTTTCTTACTAAAATTTAACTTATTTTTCTCAATGATCCATTGCATTTTTTTTATTTGTTTATAATATGTTTTCTATACAGTTATAGGATAAGTTATTTGCACACAGTTTTCAAGTATTCCATCTAAATACCACCCTGTCTTGAAAATGTGTTTTCTTTGCACATGTATTTTTGTTTAAGATGTTTTGTGTACATTTTAACATTGTATATAGATATTAATTTTAAAACTTGGTCAACATGTTTACATTATTTCTAACTTTAAAATTCCAATGTTTTTTTTTATCTTAACAATTGAACTCTATTTAGTGTCTCTATGATATTGTCAAACATGAAGGTTAATGTAAATATTCAGCTCTATCTATTGGTTGCTTATAAAACTTGTACACATTTTAAACACCATGTGCTTTTTCTTTTGCTCCAACAAAGAACATGTTAGAAAATGTAACAAAAGAAATATTCTGAGAAACATGTCCACTTAAAATACGTGAAACAAAGCTTGCTCACTAACTGAACATTACGAGAATTGTTTTTTTGGATGATTCAAAATGATTTCCTGTTATTATCTCAACAGACACAAAGAGATTCAATTGTCCAACAGAAAAAGAAAAACAATTGGAACATGTTGAACATTCTTACACTTTAGCAAATTCATTTTTCTTCTTTGTGACATTTTAGTTAATATTCAATGTGTTTCTTGTTCACTGAACATTCAAAGTACAGATAAAAAAAGAATTCGAACCCTTTCTGTAGAGACAGTTAAACAATATCCATAACATTGAATTAGAATTGAAATCATACTTCCATCATCATTAATTAGCTAGTGTATCTTCTAACTAGAAATATTGCATACAAGTAATAATGTATCTATCATATTTGCATGTGATTCATACTAGCAGACTTAAAGCGACTGTCTAATACTAATGGCAAAAAGATGAGGCTTCCTTTAGGAACAATTTTAGCAAGATATTTAAATTCTTTTTCTACATTATTGCAATTTTATTTAGAACATGTGTTCAATATTGACAATTTATCTCATATGTGAAACATTCCTTTATGGATAAATTAACTTCTTATTTGATTGTTGGGATTAAGGAGAAGGGATTTTTTTGATGTACCTATTCTCACTTTAGCCACTCATGAGATAAATTCCAAATTATTTGAAAATGATCCAATGCCGGAAGTGCAACTCCCTTTGTTTTAGAAGTTTTTTAGTGTGATATAGGACTTTTCTTCAAAGTACAGTGGATCATCCAACTATTGATCATGAGAGAATTGAGAAATATTGTTGTATACTCTCTTTCCTTACTTTATTTATTCTCTGCATCATTTCTTTTTGGTATCTTACCTTCTTCTTCTAGCATCTGGACTTCATCTTGGGACTTTGTTCTGGTCTCCATTGGGGATTTTTCTTTATCAGAAGCCCGTGGTCATTGGTAGTTTTAGACAATAACACAAGGACTCGATTTGCTTTAGATCATATTTTTATTCCGAAATCCCAACAGATACCTGCACCAGATTGAGTATCGGCCGGGCACTTAAAACGACTTTTACCACATCGTTGGTTTTTGGCGATACTGACTAAAACTTCTTCTAATCTTAAACCGGAAGAGGGGTCTTCTCCACCGATCTTATTGGTATCACCGGATAACGGATCAGGATGAGGTCTAACCTTTATTCAATCCTTCAAGGCCACGGGCTGCAACTTATAAAGCCATTTTGGTTTCTACACTACTGTAATAAGTGTTAGGTGCACTAACAATTATGTAACATTATAAGTTATGCCAAATAGTTTACTCTTTTTTTTTTCAAAATGAATTTTGCTTGGTGTTAATGTATAAAGCATAAGAAAAATATCTGTTAAGTTGTAAATGGTTCTCTTAATTTTCAAGTTAGGCATTGAATGGGAAATTAAATCAACAGAAAAATCATCACGAACAAGGTAAATAACCTATTCCTTTTCTAATTATTCCTGCTAGTCAAAAAAAGTATAGAGAATGCTAATACTTTCTGACTATTATGAGACAGCAAAATTGTTAAAAAA
>CM042154.1:31797735-31932933 GCA_023376005.1 Doryteuthis pealeii | reverse complement strand
TGTGAATTTATTTTTTTATTAATAAAATCTTCAAATCTGTCATGATAAAATTTTCTTAATAAATGAACAAATAGAAAAAAAAAACAAGTTGTTGTGGTATTTCTTATTAGGAAGTTTGAAATCTACATTCAATATCAAAACTGTTTTAATTAAAATTATGTTGATAAAATTTCAGCTTTTCTTTTAAAAAATTTGTTTCTAAAATATATCAGCCTTTACTAAATCAGTTAACAGTATACCAAAATAAGTTTCAAGAGAAATTTGTATCAACTTTAAGATGATTTCAGATAAATATGTGGACTTATTTCTACAGATAAAGAACGATGGAGATCAAAAATTTCTGATGAGGCATTTAGCATGAACTCAGTCACAGCAATGTAGTATTTTTTTAAACAGCTTTCCATTTTTTTATTGAGCAGACCCTCTCATGGTGATTTGTTCCTCCCAACAATAATGAGAGACTAGACTTGCTATAATTATCATTTCATACTGAATATATATTTATAATAATCGTATTGATTATAATTTAAAGACAAACATAACATTTTTTAATAAATAATTTCTATAAACCAAAAGATATCAGATTTTATTTCAAGTGGGGAATTATATAAATAAAAAACGGATATTATTAGATGTGTATTATCAAACTATACAGCTTTGAAAACTGGTTGTCAGAAATAAATGCATCTTTTAATTCTATGTTTGTTTTAAGTTGTTGCCGTTTCATCTTTTATTACAGTTTCAAAGTTGTAGAGTTTGGTAATAAATAGTACCTAATAATATTGATTTTGATTGTTTTAATGTTCCACTGGAAATTATAAAATCCTGGTATCTCTTGATTTTAGAATAAAATCAACTTATTAAAAAAAATTGTTAAGTGTATTTGTTTATGGGTAATATATATATATATATATATATATATATATATATATATAATCAGCTGCAGTTTTGTTTTTTGTTTTTTGTTAATGTAGTTTGATTAAAAAGAACAAAAAAGGATAATGTATGTATAAATTTGTAAAGTTCTTGTTTATGAAACAAGGAAGGAGTATAAATCCAGATCAATGAATGTAATAATTTGCTGAAAGATTCAGGGAATTGAGCACTTTCGGATGTCTTCAGCCATGTTTAAGAATGGTACAATTTGTTTTTATAGAATTTAAACTAGGTTAATTTTCATTATTTCAAGCTAATATAAAGAATGGTGTGAACGACTTTACATATTTGTTTTTAAACAAGGTGATATTGGCCATTGAAACATTTGATTATTATCATTCAATGATCATGATTCAAAACAAGAATGGTGCTGGCTAGTGAGGGCACCAGACAACATTATGAGCAAAGAGAGTGGAATTTAATTATTAAATATATCTAGAACTCCCTATCCTGTTCGAAGATCTTATTTGAGAGTTGGGTGATATCATCTGGTGCCTCATTGTCCAGCACCATTCTTGCTGTATTGAATCATGAATATTGCACAACATTAACAAATACTTCAATGACCAATGCCAAACTTGTTTAAAACAAGTATATATAAAGCCAGTTCACACCATTATTTATATGACTTGAGACAACAAAAATAAACCATATCTAAATTTTATAAAAGACATAAAACTAAAAGTGATCAAAACCCAGAATCTTTCAGATGATTTCTATGCTCATTCAATATGGATTTGCATTCTCTTGTAAACAAGAAAAACTTTTTTTTTAGATTAATGCATTCTTCAAATATCTGTTCTTTTTAACCAAGCACACCACAGTGTAACAACAGAAATACCTCTCACATTTTAAACTGTCACCTACATGGTGCAAGTGAACTTAAGTGGCAATGATAGTTTCATATTGCTAATGTCTTACCATATTTTTTCAACACATAACAGTATCAATTTTCTATCTGGAAGAGTTCATTCCTTCATAACATGAAATGAGCCATGAAAAGCTTTGTGTTGTAGCAATTACAGGTCTTTAAAAAATGTTTCAACAGCAAACACACAGTCCAATCTATGATCGTAACTGAAAATAAAAAATGCTAAGATGAAGTTACCATTTTACTATTTATCTAACTTCATGTGTGTGTTATTTGCTGGAAACAAACATTTTGCATATAAAAACTAGCTGAATTACCTGTGTTACAAACACTGTAAGAGGTTAAGACTTGGATTCCATTAATGAGACAAACAAATATAAACAAAAGAATTTCCTTTCTATTTATTACATTTTTCTAGAAAATTTTTTTTTAATGCTAAAACCTTCCACAAGATCAAATATATTGTTTATCAAGTTTGATAGCTCTGTATCAAATTGTTTGACCATCTGTAGAGGACAGACTACATCTTCTCAATATAGATAGGAAAAATGTTTCTATAAAGAAAACAAGAATTTATTATTACCCTAAAGACTTAAAGGAAATATTCCAAAATAATTAACTTTGTTTGAACATGAAAAAGTTGATGAAAGTCAGTGAAACATAAAACATATAAATTAAATAGTAATATAACCAGTAAGAAAGTAATCAATAAAAGAGAAATAATCATATAAATGATTGGTTGAAAAAGGACAAACGTAAGTTATTGTAATTTCTAATAAGAGGTATTGTTCTCCACTGGGTCATTTGAACAAAGAAACCATTTTGTCCAAAACTGAGACAAAGATGAAATATTAATACATTCAAGAAAACCTATAAGGAATAAAGAAAACTGGATTTTTAAAAAAGAATTCATTACCTGATGTATGTGTATCACAGCCTAATTCAGTTAATCCCCTATGTGGATTTCTTTTTTTTTTTCAAAGCACTCAGAGAAAAAAATATTCTTGAATATCTTAGTCTGCACTGAGATTAGGAAGCTAAGCAAAAATTAAAAAGGAATTGATATAAATATTTAAAGGTTTTGTTTTGAAATGATAATATAAAAAAAAAGCAATGATAATTTTTTTTATAACTCTTGATTCATGCACATAACTTTTAACCTAAAAATATATATAAAAACTAAAATCCAAATTGAATATGCCATCACACAATAAGCAACCTCTTTACTCCGGGATTTTTATCATAATGTCATTAGATATTAAATCCAAATATGTTACTATCTGATATAAGAAATATAGGGGAAATAAAGTAATGGTTGTTTTTTGTTGTTTTTTTTTGTTTTGTTGTTTTTTTTAGATTAAACAAATTGAAAATCAGAATTAAATGCACAGATGTTGAAAAAAAAAGACCTACAATCTTAAAATTTTTTCAAGATGTTTTTAATAAAATAAGTTGTTCATTATAAAATTAAGTCATTAATTAATTGCTGAAAATTCCATTAAAATTGGACAATTCCCTGATTTTTGATAATTGTTTTAAAATTAAAATCACCATTACACAAGAGAATGAATGGTTTCTTAGAAAGAAAAAAATACTAAATTAAAAACCGAAACCAAACTGGTATCAAGGAAAAAAAAAAACAAAGTCAATACTGAAATCAAAATTGCCAGACTGTCCAACTCTATTAGTGAGTTTGATTCTCACTGTGTGTCCCCATACTTCTGGCATTGTGCAAGCTTAGTAAATAATGACATACATTTGCAATAGAATAAAATAAGTTAAAAATTCAGGAATTCTGCTGAGCAGGTGATAATCAGTGTGTCTAGTCTGCTAATTAAGGTGCTACAAACCTAACCCAACTACAATAGTTTTTTTTTTTTGTTGGTCATCTTATGCAATACACGAGCCAGCATTATATTATTCATGACATCTGCATACTTTGGCAGTGATCCTATTATTTGATTGAAGCTGTTCCTTGCACATCCAAATCATAACCATTTTCTGATGCAACTCTAGCTTTAGCTAGATGACAGTAATGACACCTTTATTTGTCCAGTTTTGTTTGCACATCATGTTGGAAGCAGCACTCCACAAAAAATTAGCTGTACAGTCACCTGTCTCCTATCACACAAACCATCAAAGTAAGACAAACAACACTATTGGAGAAGCAAGGAAAAACTCATAAGTGACATATTCTGTGACACCTACACAAGGACACACCATCATAGGCTGACCAGCAAAAACCTACATAATCTGTTCTGTGTGGAAGACCTGCCAGGGCAATGACCAACAGAGACAGGTGGTGAAAGTCATGGGTATCTATGCCGTAAATGCAACCTGATGATGTGGATGATATAGAAGATTTTTTAAAAATTAAACAGTTCTCCCAAAGCAGAAACTCTGTTTAATTAACAGTTGATGACCCTGAGATTAATTGAGAACTAGACTGTGATTGGATAATCTTAGTCAGGTGATTGAGGAGTTCTAGAAGTTAGATTTCAACTTTAAATTAGTTGTCCAAGAGCAATGAAGGCTCCACAGCTATTTCCATCCATGGTACATCTGATTCCCTATTGTCGTATGGAACTGGTAATGTTATCAAAAAGGAGGTGAATAAAGAATGTGCACAAGAAAAGATGTCTTTCATTATTAATCCCAGCAATAAAGAATTTGGAACAGTGTGGAGTAATGAAAGATGGTGTGAGAGAAGACAACCAATGGCTGAGAAGATAAGATGGTTATACAACAACCAGTGATGCATGTCTAAATAACAGTTTTGTTTTGTGTTTCAATGAAAATAGAACTCATTTTCTAAATTGAGAGTCTTTGCTGATGGCATACAAATGACTTGGATTAGTGGTTTGGATGGAGAAGGAATGCAATTAAACCATTACACTATTTACAGGTCAACTGTGGATTGACCTCTACAACCTTGCTAAACTTGTCTAATGGTTATCTACTTTATGGCTTGTTCAATATGAATTTGCTTCATTGGAACATAATAATAATAATAATAATAATAATATATTTTTCAGTTAATATGTTAGGTCTGAGACCTGTCAGCTGTTCCTTATAAACATTCATCTTAATTCCACATAATATTTATAATCTTTCCACAGATTATCTAACATTGTCTTAAAGGAGTTTAGAGATGGGCATTCACTATTGATGATGGTAGTTTATTCCATGTATTCACCACTCTGTTACTAAAATAATTTTGTCTTGCTTTACAAAATTTTTTAAAGAGTTTTAATTTATACCCTGGTATTGATATTTTTGAGCAATGTTTAGTAGGTCAAAGTTTGAATAAAATCCATGTGTATATTTGTAGACTTCAATCTTGTAAGTCGATAAACCAAACTTGGTAAGTCAATATTACTAAATCTGTCTTCATATGAAAATGCTTTTAAATCATTCACTACCTTAGTAGCTCTCCTCTGAACTCCCTCAATGAGTTTTATGTCCTTGATTAGTCTTGGACTCCAAACCACATTAGAAAATTCCAAATGAGGTCTTACCAATGCAATGAATACATTTTTCAGCATTTCTTTATCCATGTATTCATATGACCTTCGTATTAATCCTAATATCTTATTTGCTTTATTTACTTGTATTTCTATGTGTTTGGAAAATTTTTAAATCAGGGTCCACATTCACACCCAGGTCTTTTTCTAACTCTGTATCTTTTAGTATTTCTCTTTCATTAGAGAAATTTTTTCTCATAGAGTATACATGTTTGAATTATTTCTTCCTACATAAAGTACCTTACATTTAGATGTATTGAGTCTCATTTGCCATCTATCAGACCAATCTACAAGATTGTTAATGTCAGTTTGGATTTTATCAGTATCATTTTGATCATTAACAGTAGAATATATTTTTGTATCATCTGCAAATATTTGTGTGTAACATTTGATTATATCTGGTCGATTGTTTATAAAAATAACAAAAAGACAAGATCCAAGAACACTTCCCTGTGGAATTCCACTTGTCACTTAGAGCCGATTTTGATTTTGACTTTTAATTTTGACACATTGTCTTCTATTACTTAGGAATTCTTTAATCTAATTTAGAACATAGCCATTTATTTCATATTTTGTAATTCAATTGTAGCCTTTTGTGAGGTACAGAATCAAATGCTTTAATAAACCACTCAAAGACTTAGTAAACAAAAAAACTGAATTCAAAACCAGCATTATTTCTGCTTAAAAATTGACCTTATGTCACATCCTGCTTATGACGGTGAAGTTTGATAAATACATACATAGAGAGGAGATAACTACTGCCAAGTTACCCCCATTGCATTGGGAGGTGTCATGATGAGGAATTACTCAGCCTAGAAATCTGACAACCTAATATAGGTTATGGGACACATCTCCTGAGGCAGCTTTGAAATTATACAGCAGACAAGTTCTCAAATATTTGGAAGATCTTTTTAAAAATCTATCTTTTGAATGTTCTTTGTAATTTGTTAGTTTTTTTATTTGTATTTTTTCTTTTAATTGGATTATTTGCCTTGTTTGTAAAAAGAACATAGATGAAGAAAATCATCCAATTAAAGAAAAAAAAAATAGCTTGTGAATATTCTATGTGTAAAAATCAAATAAGGGGAAAAATAATAATGAAATATTATACAGTGTTTCAGAAAAATCATATAATTTCTTATTCAAATAATCTCAAATATTAACAATTAACAGCATGTATAGAAACAACTCATACTTCTGTTTTCTATTTTTTTATACATATGACAAAATCTTTTTATATACATATGACAAAAATTTAAATTCAGTTCTTAATTGATTGTTGAGTTTGTGATAAAAATATATTCCTTAATTTATTTTATTTTTTTACCCCTAAAAATATAACAATTAAAAGAAAGCTAAGAATTAAACATGTGTCCTTATTTGTGAGTGGGAAATTTTTCATATTCATTCAAATGAAAATCATTCGTTTATTAAAATTTTAATGATAAAAGATGCTAAAAATTTGCGTATTATAATTCTAAGAATAGGTTCTTTTTATTGTTTACATTTAAAATTTCCAAGTAAGTCTAGCATATCCTTTACTACTGAATAGCAAGTTCAATCCTTACTGGATGCCCTATACTTGCGACCTTGTGTCAAATCCTATCTGTGAAGAACAGGTTGGGTAATGGAAAGGACATCCCATCGTGGTTAGCAAACTAGTCTCGCTGATCCATTACTACTGAATTATAAGTTAGATCCTCAATGATTACCCCATACGTGTGACATTGTGTCACATCCTATGCCTGGCAAACAGGTTGGTTTAATAAGGAAGACATTGTATCATTGCATGCTCATCTCACAGATCCATAACTATTGAATAGTAAATTCAATCCTCATTTGATACCCCATACTTGCAACCATGAATCATATTCTACCCATGTTGAAGTAAAACATGTACATTTAAAATATTATTTTTAAAAATGTAATACTAAACTCGTGAGGAGTTTGAAATAATTTTTCTCTTTTCTTGCAAGTTCTTCCTTGCCTGTTGAGTTGCAATGGTAGAATGTATATATTTAATTCAGTCTCTTTTTACCCTATTAAAATGTAATAATGAAAAGAAGCTACAAATTAAAAGTTTAGAATGGTTCATGTTACAATTTCTTCTTTTTTTTTTTCTTTTTTTTTTTTTTACATTTAAAATAGTATTTTTTAAAGGTACCACTTAGTTTAATCCATTACTGAATAGTGAGTTCAATCATTGATCCCTACCCATGGCAAAAACAGGTTGGTTAAAGAAAAGGACATCCTATTGTGATGAAATGGTTGACAAGCTAGTATTGCTCATCCTTTACTACTGAATAAAAATATATTCATTTAATCAATTTTCACTTTTTTAAATCGCTGGAAAGAGTTCTACAAATCAATTGATTTTTGTTTAATTATTGAATTTTATTCATTTAATCAATACAAATCAAAAACTAAATTTTGTGTGTTTCTTAATTATAGAGATATTAAGTGTATACAAGATTTCAATGTGAATTATAAAGATGACACTCACATACCATGACATTCCTTTATATATATAGAAGATAAACCAAATCACAACACCGTTTCAAAAAATGTTAAGTATAAACTTTATTATCTTAACTATTAACCTTTGTTATTAGTATAGACTATATGCAGGTCTCTTTGGCCCTAAGAAACAAGGTAAGCTTTGACTTTTCAAAAAAATATCTCATATAATGTTTTTGAGGTGAAAAATTGATCTTAAAAAGTTGATCATTTACAAAATCATATATGATACGTCTGATAGCTAAGCTGTATTTTTTTTAATATGTTTCATGTTGTGGCAGGAAAAATAACTGAAGCCGTCAAACAGAAAATTCCCAATGATTCCCATTAAAGAATAACAGTAAAGTACAAAACTTTTGATTGAAGTCTTTATATATAATCATGACCTTCACTATTAGTTACCACAATAAGCTTGTTTAGCTTCAATTACAATAATGGTTATTGCTTTGCTAAGATCTGATGAAAAGATCAAACTCTCCATGCTTCAAGCATCTACTTCCTTCTCTCTTATAAGGCTGAAAAAGAAATAACCCAAGTCTTGACTATCAAAATCTAAGTAAGTCCCATTCATTTCCTTCTCATTTGATAATTTCTCCATTTGTGTATAAATGAAAATTGTGTCTAAAAGATTGTAAACTATGTCCTTGGCTTTCTTTCTTTCTTTTTTCTCTCTTGTACTTTCAAAATCTGGTTGGTTTGATGGTTGTGAATTACATCATTTCTTTCACTTGACAGTCATTTTGGGGTATAACTTTAGAGATTGAGGTTTGTGCTTAGTATAAGCATACAACAAATGAAGCATAGAAGATTGGACTCACTTCCTATGTCCTATTAGGTTGTGTGACTCAGTGACTTGAATTCAAATCCTGGATGAGGCTGTTGCATTTTACATAGCACTAATACCCTTGGAAAAGGTATGAATCCAGCTAGACTGGACTCTTTAACCTTGTATGGTAACCAGTCTAGGAGAAGAAAAAAACTCTGAATCTAAAACTATTAGTACTCCGCTTAAATATTGTCATTGTATGCAAAGATTAGGTAAATGCATATTAAGTTGTCTGACTGACAATATAGTATTTGGATGGTCACTAGTGATGGTGAAGTTATGCCTCCATTCATTTTTCCACACGGTTCTCAGACTGAACATGGAGGCATGCATCAAGTGCTTGAGGGAGGTATTACTGCTATGGAACAAGTGAGTGGCTACTGGAAGACCCTACATCTGGCAAAAAGTCTGTGGCATGCTACACAAGCAGGAAAACCTAGTGTTGGATGTGAGAAAATTTTCTGTGACCACATCATGTCTAACATCTGGCCACTTAACTTCCCAGATTGCAATCCCCTTGTTTATTATGTGTGAAAGACAAAAAAAACAAACTCTGTGCAACACCAAAGATGAACTGAAGGATAATGGCAGCATTTACCAATTTAAAAAATGAGACCATTGGAAAGGCTTGCAGAAGATTCCAAGGTCATCTGGAGGCCATGCTTGAAGCTAATGGCAATTTCTTTGAATAAATTTAGTCTATAGAATTTCAAGATATTTTCATTCAATTTTTGTAAATATATGTGATAAAGTGAGATGCCAGTGTTATTGTCCTTTTTGCCTAATTTAGACTACAATTTACCCATTGCATCCTATACACAGTGTAACATAAGAATTTGCATAAAATAGGTAAATTTCCTTGGTTAAATTTACTATAATAATAAAATCACCAGAAATACCAGGTGCGAATTAAAAGCCTTTTTTTTTTTTTTAAACTATTTTTACAAAACTGGAATGACACTATATTATTCAGTTTATTTCAAATATATTTTTATGTTGTTTACTTGACACATGAAGACAATTTCTTCTTTTTATTACATCTACATCATTTAAGAATGGGTTATTATAATTGTTTTGATTTTTTTTTCTTCACATGGGACTAATCTAAATTCAGGCTCCCATGATTTGAAATCTATTTAAATGTAAAAAAAGAGAAAAATACAATTTATTTTCTTCCTGCCCACACAGTTATGATTATAACTTTCTCTCCATTAAAAGAAATTTTTGTTGTTGTGACCTTTACTATTTACTTAGTACTAAATATCTATGTCAAAGAAATCTGTGTCACCACCAGGTGCTGGAGAAGTAAGTACAAACCAGAAGTGACAATCTCCTGTGGACATCTACACATTGACACACCAGTATAGGCCAATCAGCAAAGACTTATTTTGATCAGCTCTGTGCAGATACTGGAGGATTTGCTATGGGTTTGAATAGTACCAATACTATTCTTCTACAAGAATGGCTTTGGAATTAGATTACCCATGAAAATTGATATGCCACTAAATGAAGAAACCAAATCAAATTATTTTCTCTGAATTTTTGAGATGATTTGTATTATTCAGACTATTGTCCTCATCTTTATAGTTATCAACTGGACACATGGCCTAGTGGATAAAGGAGTTAGGTTAAGACAGTTCTAAAGTAACGATTATCTCTTAGACTGCAGGTTCAATCCTGGTCAGGGGCAGCAGTAACATAAAATAATAATTAATACAGCTTAACACCTCTACCCCTGCTATGGTTAGTGGAATGAGAACAGGATACTCCTGTGGACTGAATAAAGAGTTAGGTCCAAAGTTCCGTGATGGCTCCCAATTATGACAAGAAGGTTCCCGAGTTCAAAAAGAAGTACCTGAAGAAGGCCGGAGGGCACATCAGCCGAAACGTTGTACAGATAACAATGAAGATGAGGACAATAGTCCGAATAATACAAATCAAAATTATTATATCTATATATCCTATCAATATTGTTCCACTAGTGAGACGAAAGTTTTTTATATATGATAGATATCCATACCAATTTCCTATTGTGTATATGTATTTACCCAACCCATTTGCATGAGTAGTATGCAACACAAGGTAACAGGTTTGAATCAGAGTTTTCTTTCTATTAGACTGCTTGCCATACCAAAGTTAAAGAGCCTCACACTGCCCAACTATTTACCCATAGTTGGAGGGATAATAGTTGAATTTATACCTTTCCGAGGGCGTTAGTGCAAAAGGGAAAATGTAAACAGCCTTATCAAGGATTTGAACTTGGTTTACATTGCTTCATTTCTATAACTATAACCATTACACCACTTGTGCCTCCTTATAAATTGTTTTTGGAAGACCCCAATGCTGATTATTTAGAGATTTCTTTAAAAAAGTTTTCCATCAATAATTGTGACTGGTATTTAGGTTTTAATAAACTTTGTTATTAAATTTAAAAAGCAATCTTTGACAAAGTCTATAATGAATTTTGCACATTGGATTAGTGTGGCATTACTCAACTGTTAGGCCTAGAGTGTCCTGAAAATTTCCCATGTACACTTCAAGATTTTTCTAACAAAAGATTAATTTATGAATTTTTATACTTAAAAGGATACTGATACCAAGCACAATATTGTAACTTTCTTGATTATTTGCCTATATTACAATCTTATGGCTAATTTTATTCAAATTCAAAGTGCACCCCAGAGTTTTAATTACTCTACCCTGAAGTAATAAAAAAAAAGTTGAGAAACACTGGGTTAGTGTATTCATTTAAGTGTAGTAATGTCTGCATTTATTCTTAGGAATAGAAACAACTGCTTTATTTTTTTAACTATGGAAATATATTTATGGATGCTTATAATAAAAACAAACTTCTTATCAGAAAATGTGCAAATTTGATACATTCAATGTTAACTGACTCATTTCTTCATATCACTTCATAAAGAACCAATAAGTGCACTGTTTCAATGTGTATTTTATCTTGAACTTAACATTTAGAATTATCAGTGCACAAGCTAAAGTGTTGATAAATTATGAATCACATGCACATTTACAAGAATATTAGATTTCATGCTTTAGTATTTCTAATATCTCTCAGCGTTTTTGTCTATGTTGATTATCAGAAACAATATAACAATGTGGTCATTTTGGTATTGTCCTGAAATTTTGATTTTTGTCCATATGCATATCTCATACAACTGAGATCTGGAAAAAAAACTTGCTCTTATTCATTTTATTTTTATTCATTAATATAATTTGCAAAATTTGTAAAATTCTCAACATGATAAATATCTTATTTTATATTTTAAGAAAAGGACTTTTATTTTACTCTAAATCTTCTTTTGATTGATTGAAATGGCATATAAAACCATCTGGTGTTATTTATGCCTTGAGGAATCACAATCATTGAACATTCAATTTACATTTTTGTATAGTTTTCTATTAAGAGTTTTTTTTACACACCATAATTTTCAAACAGATCATATTTGACCCATAAACGAGACCCTAATAGGTACTACTACTCTGGGTCAGAATGACTTAAAACTAATGGCAATTAAGTGGTACTCTACAGTCTCCAAAGTTCCAGGAGTGGAGCCTCACCACCAAATGTAGTTTAGTGACATATCCAGGACATTCATCTTTCAGGGTTTTAATCTAAACATTGATATTATATGACAAAATGTCTTTATTTTTCTCATAAACATATTCATTATCATCAATTAAGACCAAAAGAAAGGGCTACAGTTTCTCTGAAAATATTCAATTCACCTTTTTTTTGTCTTTGTCAGTTCAACTTAAATATGGAAATAATATTCATTGATTTTTTTTATATTCTTTTATTGATTTTTAAAGAGCATTTTACAGAATTTGATTTTAAATGAAAAGAAGACTAGTTGGAAAACCCACTCTAACAGATGGTTTTTTAATAATGTATATTAACCATAAATTTAACTCTGTCCAATTTATTATTGCTACATTAAACACAAGACATAACATGAAACTATGTTTGTGAGCGGCTGATAACTTAATAAATATAGAGCTTAATGTTTATGGCTCGCAAGTAGTCAGTTCTAGTTCTACAATACAAACATTATAATATAGTGTCTTTTTTGTTTGTTTTGTTTTTCTGTTTTTTTAGTTTGATTTATCATATACCAGAAAATGATGGAAAAAATTAAAGATTCATTTTAGCTAATAGGACACAACACAAAGCCGGGGTCCAGTTTATACTTACCTGATAAATCAAAACTGTTTCTGGAATTTTTCAATAAATGATACTCTGTTAAAAACATATTTCTAGAGTTGTATAGTAATCATTATAAAAAATTGGTGGCTATAGCTCCAGCTAGTTATGTAATGACAAATAGGATGGGATCAAAAGAGATTTGGTGAATTATAGTAAGAGTATTCAAGTTGTAGAGTGGAGGCCAGTACTGATCTTGCTCTTACCTACATGGACATTTATTTTGGACTCATCACCAGTACATATAAGAGTAACTTATGCACTGAGCCTTATTCTCTATTTTACCCTAAGATATCAGGGTATGTGTATATTTGTAAATAGATATTTCTCTGAATGGCCGAGCACACACGCATGCCCCATGCCACAGGACCGTAAACGACACAATAACCACAAGGCAGTACTGGACGAACCCTGCGCGCCCCAGAATAGCGATAAACTTTCGTCCATTACCTTGCTGCAACACGTCCGGCGACATCGTCCATACTGCAAGCCCGCACAAGACACCGACCGCCTATTCGACACACGGACTCAAGAACACAAGCCACAGCACCACTGGGGACACCTCATATTCTTCTTTTTGCTGTGATGATATGTAATTACATCTTTACAACAATTTAGATAAATTTATTCTGAAAGGAACAGTGAATGGGAATTAAATAATTGGGATTTATTGGATTTTTTTCAATCATTATTTTAATACATTTAATGCTACATTTATAAAAAATTAAGATCCACAAACAGAATCTGTGCATTTCAGAGAATAACCATTAGAACAATGAAGCAATACTTGATAAAAAATTTCATTCAAATAAGCTGATTTAATCCATAAATAATGTGAGTTCACTTGCATATTCACACTTAAGAAAAATTCTTCTCTAGCTACTTTTGACTTGTGCTTTTAAAAAATTAACTTTCATACAAGCAGTCTTAATTTGTTGCATTAACTTTCTATTTCTTATGATACTTCTTTTCATTCAACTTTCTTACACAGATTTTAAGCAACATCTGATATAACATATAAAACAAAGAACATTAAAATTCCAGATAAAAACCATAGGCAAAACCAAAAATATTAGAGTTAATTTTACATTTTCCAATACTCTGATTAATGCAAATGAGAAATCATTTTGTTTACTTAAAAGACATTTTTCATATATTACTTTTAATGGCATGTAACCAGTGTAGGATTATTTATTGTCTAGAACTTAGGGAATGCATTCATTATATATTTATATTTACATGTTTTCTGTAATTATTTTAAAAAAAATTTTTTCACATAGGAATAGTGATATCATATAACTGTAATACAAGATATTTGCTTACAGGTTGTATGCGTTTCAAGTATTTCTTATCTAATACAAACAATTTTCAAAATGGATCTATTGAATTATAGATGGGACCCACACTAAGGTGAGAGTGGATCTGGAGTGATTTTTGGCAATGGAGGGATACTCCGCGCTCCCAGAAACCCAGAACTGGATCTCACCACTAGATCCAATTTTATGTCATACCCTAGATACAGTCAGTATATTCTATGCCCAGTTGACTTTTAGTTTTTATGATCAATATTGAAAAGATTTTATATGATAAGAGATCTACAATTAAAATGGTTACTTTATTTTAGATAATGCTACAACTATATTTAATAACCAATAAATTAAATATGTATCATAGTTAAATATTGACCAGAAATTTCTTCATACGTAAGTATGAAGAAATTTCTGGGTCAAATTATTTAAAACTATGATACATATTTCATTTTAGGTAAAGTTTATACTGATACTTTGCATTTAAGCCGTTAACTTTTGCCATATTTCATTTTGTACTGAAAATCAATGAATGGCCTAGAAACCTGCTAAACATAGTTGCGATTATAATTATGTTTTTTTTTTTTTGACTTTTTTTTTTTTTCCGGATTCATTTATGTTATAGAGTGGCACTTCTGGTTGTTTGTGGGTTTAAGTAAACAGAATAACAGAATAAAAGCGCATGGAAGGTAAAAGACAAGCAAGAATAAGTTGGGGAGAGTGAGAAACTTGTGAAGAGAGAAAAAAGCACCAAAGTGACACAAAGAAGAGAGAAGTATAGAAAGTTGCAGCGAGAAAAAAATTAGAGAGAGGGAAAAATTAGATCATATTTGAATTTCTAAATTGCTTTCATAATTCCCATAAACAATTAATTCTCATTGCTTTTTAGTAAACACAGATTTCTCACTCTCCCCAACTTATTCTTGCTCTGTCTTTTACCTTCCATGCTTTTATTCTTTTTCTGTTTACTTACAACCCCACAAAGCAAACCAGAAGTGCCACTCTATAACATAAATAATCCCATAATTTATTAATCGAACTATGTTTACAGGTTTTCTAGCCCTCAATTCATCTGATATTCCAAGTTACCAAAATTGAAAATTGCCAAAAGTAAGGCTTAAATGCAAAAGTATCAGTATAAACTTTACCTAAAATGAAAATATGTATCATATATTCTAAAATAAAGTACATTCTTAATTGTAAATCTCTTATGACTATATTAAAATCTTTTCAAATTGATCAGCTTAAAAACTAAAAGTCCACTGGCATAGAATATACTGACTGTATCTAGGACTATGACATAAAATTGCAACTAGTGGGTGAAGATCAGTTCTGGTTTCTTTGGTGACGCGGAGTATCCCTCCATTGCCATCACTCCCAGATCCACTCTCACCTAGTAGTGGGTCCCATCTATAATTCAAATGATCATTTGAAAATTGTTTGTATTAGATAAGATACTTGAACACATACACTGTAAGCAACATTTTTTGTATTACAGTTATATGATATCAACTATTCCTATGTGAAAAAAATTTTTTTTTAAAAATAATTACAGAAAACATGTAAATATAATATAATGAATGCAATTCCCCTAACTTCTAGACATAAAATAATCCTACACTGGTTGAATGCCATAAAAGTAATATATGAAAAATGTCTTTTAAGTAAACAAATGATTTTCATTGCATTAATCAGAGTATTGAAATGTAAATTAACCTCTAATATTTTGGTTTTGCCTATGTTTTTATCTGGAATTTTAATGTTCTTTTTTTATGTTATATCAGATGTTTAAATCTGTGTAGAAGTTATAAAAAAAATATCAAGAAAATAAAAGTTAATCAACAAATTTAAGACTGCTTGATGAAGAGTTAATTTTTTAAAAGCACAAGTCAAAGAGCTAGAGAAGAATTTTCTAAGTGTGAAGTATCAAGTAACCCACATTATTTATGGATTAAATTCAGCTATTTGAATGAAATTTTATCAGTATTGCTTCATTGTTCTAATGGTTATTCTCTGAAAATTGCCACAGATTTCTGTTGTGGATCTTAATTTTTATAATGTAGCATTAAATGAGAAATAATGATTGAAAAAAATCCAATAAATCCCAAATTATTTAATTCCCATTCACTTGTTCCTTTTCAGAAATAAATTTATCTAATTGTTGTAAAGATGTAATTACATATCATCACAGCAAAAAGAGAATATGAGGTGCCATTTCAGAGAAATATCTATTTACAAAATATACACATACTGATATCTTAGGGGTAAAAATAGAGAATAAGGCTCAGTGCATAAGTTACTCTTATATGTACTGGATGAGTCCAAAATAAATGTCCATGTAGGTAAGAGCAGATCAGTACTGCTCCACTCTACAACTTGAATACTCTTACTATAATTCACCAAATCTCTTTTTGGTCCATCTATTTGTCATTACATAACTAGCTGGAGCTATAGCCACCAATTTTTTAATGATTACTAATACAACTCTAGAATATGTTTTAACAGATTCATTTTTGAAAATTCCAGAAACATGTTTGATTTACAGTGTAAGTATAAAACTGGACCCTCGCTTTGTGTTTGTCCTATTAGCTAAACTGAATCTTTATTTTTCCATCATTTTCTGGTTATATGAAAATCAAACTAAAAAAACAAAAAACAAACAAAAAAACACTATATTATATGTTGATATTTGTAGAACTAAGAACTGACTACTTGGAGGCCATAAACATTAAGCTCTATTTATTAACTTATCAGCCCTCACAAAAACATAGTTTCATGTTATGTCTGTGTTTAATGTAGCAATAAAAAGTTGGACAGATAAATTTATGGTTAATATACATTACTTAAAAAAACCATCTGTAGAGTGGGTTTTCAACTAGTCTTCTTTTCATTTAAAAATCAAATCTTCTGTAAAATGCTCTTTAAAAATCAATAAAAGAATAATAAAAAAAATCAATGAATATTATTTCCATATTTAAGTTGAACTGACAAAGACAAAAAAAAGGTGAATTGAATATTTTCAGAGAAACTGTAGCCCTATTCTTTTGGTCTTAATTGATGATAATGAATATGTTATGAGAAAAATAAAGACATTTTGTCATATAATATCAATGTTTAGATTAAAACCCTGAAAGATGAATGTCCTGGATATGTCACTAAACTACATTGGTGGTGAGGCTCCACTCCTGGAAATTTGGAGACTGTAGAGTACACTTAATTGCCATTATTTTAAGTCCATTCTGACCCAGAGTAGTAGTACCTATTAGGGTCTCGTTTATGGGTCAAATAGATCTGTTTGAAAATTATTTGGTGTGTAAAAAACTCTTTAATATAAAACTATACAAAATGTAAATTTGAATGTTCAATGATTGTGATTCTCAAGGCATAAAAAGCACCAGATGGGTTTTATATGCCATTTCAATCAATCAAAAGAAGATTTTAGTAAAATAAAAGTCCTTTTCTTAAATATAAATTAAGATATTTATCATGTTGAGATTTTACAAATTTGCAATTATATTAATGAATAAAAATAAAATGAATAAAGCAAGTTTTTTTTCCAGATCTCAGTTGTATGAGATATGCCATATGACAAAAATCAAAATTTCAGGACAATACCAAAAATGACCACATTGTTATATTGTTTCTGATAATGCAACATAGACAAAAACGCTGAGAGAATATATAAATACTAAAGCATGAAATCTAATATTCTTGTAAATGTGCATGTGATTCATAATTTATCAACACTTTAGCTTGTGCACTGATAATTCTAAATGTTAAGTTCAAGATAAAATACACATTGAAACAGTGCACTTATTGTTCTTTATGAAGTGATATGAAGAAATGAGTCAGTTAACATTGATGTATCAATTTGCACATTTTCTGATAAGAAGTTTGTTTTTATTATAAGCATCCAATAAATATATTTCCATAGTTAAAAAAATAAAGCAGTTGTTTCCTATTCCTAAGAATAAATGCAGACATTACTACACTTAAATGAATACACTAACCCAGTGTTTCTCAACTTTTTTTTTATTACTTCAGGGTAGAGTAATTAAAACTCTGGGGTGCACTTTGAATTTGAATAAAATTAGCCATAAGATTGTAATATAGGCAAATAATCAAGAAGTTACAATATGTGCTTGGTATCAGTATCCTTTTAAGTATACAAAATTCATAAATTAATCTTTTGTTAGAAAAATCTTGAAGTGTACATGGGAAATTTTCAGGACACTCTAGGCCTAACAGTTGAGTAATGCCACACTAATCCAATGTGCAAAATTCATTATAGACTTTGTCAAAGATTGCTTTAAATTTAGAATAACAAAGTTTATTAACCTAATACCAGTCACAATTATTTGATGGAAAACTTTAAAGAAATCTCTAATAATCAGCATTGGGGTCTTCCAAAAACAATTTATAAGGAGGCACAAGTGGTGTAATGGTTATAGTTATAGGAAATGAACAATGTAAACCAAGTTCAAATCCTTGATGAGGCTGTTTACATTTTCCCTTTTGCACTAACGCCCTCGAGAAAGGTATACATTCAACTATTATCCCTCCAACTATGGGTAAATAGTTGGGCAGGTGAGGCTCTTTAACTTTGGTATGGCAAGCAGTCTAATAGAAAGAAAACTCTGAATTCAAACCTGTTACCTTGTGTTGCATACTACTCATGCAAATGGGTTGGGTAAATACATATACACAATATGAAATTGGTATGGATATCTATCATATATAAAAACTTTCGTCTCACTAGTGGAACAATATTGATAGGATATATAGATATAATAATTTTGATTTGTATTATTTGGACTATTGTCCTCATCTTCATTGTTATCTGTACAACGTTTCGGCTGATGTGCCCTCCGGCCTTCTTCAGGTACTTCTTTTTGAACTCGGGAACCTTCTTGTCATAATCGGGAGCCATCACGGAACTTTGGACCTAACTCTTTATTCAGTCCACAGGAGTATCCTGTTCTCATTCCACTAACCATAGCTGGGGTAGAGGTGTTAAGCTGTATTAATTATTATTTTATGTTACTGCTGCCCCTGACCAGGATTGAACCTGCAGTCTAAGAGATAATCGTTACTTAGAACTGTCTTAACCTTACTCCTTTATCCACTAGGCCATGTGTCCAGTTGATAACTATAAAGATGAGGACAATAGTCTGAATAATACAAATCATCTCAAAAATTCAGAGAAATAATTTTGATTTGGTTTCTTCATTTAGTGGCATATCAATTTTCATGGGTAATCTAATTCCAAAGCCATTCTTGTAGAAGAATAGTATTGGTACTATTTAAACCCATAGCAAATCCTCCAGTATCTGCACAGAGCTGATCAAAATAAGTCTTTGCTGATTGGCCTATACTGGTGTGTCAATGTGTAGATGTCCACAGGAGATTGTCACTTCTGAGTTTGTACTTACTTCTCCAGCACCTGGTGGTGACACAGATTTCTTTGACATAGATATTTAGTACTAAGTAAATAGTAAAGGTCACAACAACAAAAAAATTCTTTTTAATGGAGAGAAAGTTATAATCATAACTGTGTGGGCAGGAAGAAAATAAATTGTATTTTTCTCTTTTTTTACATTTAAATAGATTTCAAATCATGGGAGCCTGAATTTAGATTAGTCCCATGTGAAGAAAAAAAAATCAAAACAATTATAATAACCCATTCTTAAATGATGTAGATGTAATAAAAAGAAGAAATTGTCTTCATGTGTCAAGTAAACAACATAAAAATATATTTGAAATAAACTGAATAATAGTGTCATTCCAGTTTTGTAAAAATAGTTTTAAAAAAAAAAAGGCTTTTAATTCTCACCTGGTATTTCTGGTGATTTATTATTATAGTAAATTTAACCAAGGAAATTTACCTATTTTATGCAAATTCTTATGTTACACTCTGTGTGTGTGTGTGTGTATGTGTGTACAGGATGCAATGGGTAAATGTGTGGCATGCCCCAGACTTTTTGCCAATGTAGGGTCTTCCAGTAGCCACTCACTTGTTCCATAGCAGTAATACCTCCCTCAAGCACTTGATGCATGCCTCCATGTTCAGTCTGAGACCATGTGGAAAAATGAATGGAGGCATAACTTCACCATCACTAGTGACCATCCAAATACTATATTGTCAGTCAGACAACTTAATATGCATTTACCTAATCTTTGCAATACAATGACAATATTTAAGCAGAGTACTAATAGTTTAGATTCAGAGTTTTTCTTCTCCTAGACTGGTTACCATACCAAGGTTAAAGAATCCAGTTTAGCTGGATTCATACCTTTTCCAAGGGTATTAGTGCTATGTAAAATGCAAACAGCCTCATCCAGGATTTGAATTCAAGTCACTGAGTCACACAACCTAATAGGACATAGGAAGTGAGTCCAATCTTCTATGCTTCATTTGTTGTATGCTTATACTAAGCACAAACCTCAATCTCTAAAGTTATACCCCAAAATGACTGTCAAGTGAAAGAAATGATGTAATTCACAACCATCAAACCAACCAGATTTGAAAGTACAAGAGAGAAAAAAAGAAAGAAAAGAAAGCCAAGGACATAGTTTACAATCTTTTAGACACAATTTTCATTTATACACAAATGGAGAAATTATCAAATGAGAAGGAAAATGAATGGGACTTACTTAGATTTTGATAGTCAAGACTTGGGTTATTTCTTTTTCAGCCTTATAAGAGAGAAGGAAGTAGATGCTTGAAGCATGGAGAGTTTGATCTTTTCATCAGATCTTAGCAAAGCAATAACCATTATTGTAATTGAAGCTAAACAAGCTTATTGTGGTAACTAATAGTGAAAGGTCATGATTATATATAAAGACTTCAATCAAAAGTTTTGTACTTTACTGTTATTCTTTAATGGGAATCATTGGGAATTTTCTGTTTGACGGCTTCAGTTATTTTTCTGCCACAACATGAAACATATTAAAAAAAATACAGCTTAGCTATCAGACGTATCATATATGATTTTGTAATGATCAACTTTTTAAGATCAATTTTTCACCTCAAAAACATTATATGAGATATTTTTTTGAAAAGTCAAAGCTTACCTTGTTTCTTAGGCCAAAGAGACCTGCATAGTCTATACATAAACAAAGGTTAATAGTTAAGATAATAAAGTTTATACTTAACATTTTTTGAAACGGTGTTGTGATTTGGTTTATCTTCTATATATATAAAGGAATGTCATGGTATGTGAGTGTCATCTTATAATTCAACATTGAAATCTTGTATACACCTTAATATCTCTATAATTAAGAAACACACAAAATTTAGTTTTTGATTTGTGTTGATTAAATGATATAATTCAATAATTAAACAAAAATCAATTGATTTGTAGAACTCTTTCCAGCGATTTAAAAAAGTGAAAATTGATTAAATGAATATATTTTTATTCAGTAGTAAAGGATGAGCAATACTAGCTTGTCAACCATTTCATCACAATAGGATGTCCTTTTCTTTAACCAACCTATTTGCCATGGGTAGGGATCAATGATTGAACTCACTATTCAGTAATGGATTAAACTAAGTGGTACCTTTAAAAAATACTATTTAAATGTAAAAAAAAAAAAAAAAAAAAAAAAAAAAGAAGAAATTGTAACATGAACCATTCTAAACTTTTAATTTGTAGCTTCTTTTCATTATTACATTTTAATAGGGTAAAAAAGAGACTGAATTAAATAAATACATTTCTACCATTGCAACTCAACAGGCAAGGAAGAACTTGCCAAAGAAAAAGAAAATTATTTCAAACTCCTCACGAGTTTAGTATTACATTTTTAAAAATAATATTTTAAATGTACATGTTTACTTCAACATGGGTAGAATATGATTCATGGTTGCAAGTATGGGGTATCAAATGAGGATTGAATTCGCTATTCAATAGTTATGGATCTGTGAGATGAGCATGCAATGATACAATGTCTTCCTTATTAAACCAACCTGTTTGCCAAGCATAGGATGTGACACAATGTCACACGTATGGGGTAATCATTGAGGATCTAACTTATAATTCAGTAGTAATGGATCAGCGAGACTAGTTTGCTAACCACGATGGGATGTCCTTTCCATTACCCAACCTGTTCTTCACAGATAGGATTTGACACAAGGTCGCAAGTATAGGGCATCCAGTAAGGATTGAACTTGCTATTCAGTAGTAAAGGATATGCTAGACTTACTTGGAAATTTTAAATGTAAACAATAAAAAGAACCTATTCTTAGAATTATAATACGCAAATTTTTAGCATCTTTTATCATTAAAATTTTAATAAACGAATGATTTTCATTTGAATGAATATGAAAAATTTCCCACTCACAAATAAGGACACATGTTTAATTCTTAGCTTTCTTTTAATTGTTATATTTTTAGGGGTAAAAAAATAAAATAAATTAAGGAATATATTTTTATCACAAACTCAACAATCAATTAAGAACTGAATTTAAATTTTTGTCATATGTATATAAAAAGATTTTGTCATATGTATAAAAAAATAGAAAACAGAAGTATGAGTTGTTTCTATACATGCTGTTAATTGTTAATATTTGAGATTATTTGAATAAGAAATTATATGATTTTTTCTGAAACACTGTATAATATTCATTATTATTTTTTCCCCTTATTTGATTTTTACACATAAAATATTCACAAGCTATTTTTTTTCTTTAATTGGATGATTTTCTTCATCTATGTTCTTTTTACAAACAAGGCAAATAATCCAATTAAAAGAAAAAATACAAATAAAAAAAAACTAACAAATTACAAAGAACATTCAAAAGATAGATTTTTAAAAAGATCTTCCAAATATTTGAGAACTTGTCTGCTGTATAATTTCAAAGCTGCCTCAGGAGATGTGTCCCATAACCTATATTAGGTTGTCAGATTTCTAGGCTGAGTAATTCCTCATCATGACACCTCCCAATGCAATGGGGGTAACTTGGCAGTAGTTATCTCCTCTCTATGTATGTATTTATCAAACTTCACCGTCATAAGCAGGATGTGACATAAGGTCAATTTTTAAGCAGAATAATGCTGGTTTTGAATTCAGTTTTTTGTTTACTAAGTCTTTGAGTGGTTTATTAAAGCATTTGATTCTGTACCTCACAAAAGGCTACAATTGAAATTACAAAAATATGAAATAAATGGCTATGTTCTAAATTAGATTAAAGAATTCCTAAGTAATAGAAGACAATGTGTCAAAATTAAAAAGTCAAAATCAAAATCGGCTCTAAGTGACAAGTGGAATTCCACAGGGAAGTGTTCTTGGATCTTGTCTTTTTGTTATTTTTATAAACAATCGACCAGATATAATCAAATGTTACACACAAATATTTGCAGATGATACAAAAATATATTCTACTGTTAATGATCAAAATGATACTGATAAAATCCAAACTGACATTAACAATCTTGTAGATTGGTCTGATAGATGGCAAATGAGACTCAATACATCTAAATGTAAGGTACTTTATGTAGGAAGAAATAATTCAAAACATGTATACTCTATGAGAAAAAATTTCTCTAATGAAAGAGAAATACTAAAAGATACAGAGTTAGAAAAAGACCTGGGTGTGAATGTGGACCCTGATTTAAAAATTTTCCAAACACATAGAAATACAAGTAAATAAAGCAAATAAGATATTAGGATTAATACGAAGGTCATATGAATACATGGATAAAGAAATGCTGAAAAATGTATTCATTGCATTGGTAAGACCTCATTTGGAATTTTCTAATGTGGTTTGGAGTCCAAGACTAATCAAGGACATAAAACTCATTGAGGGAGTTCAGAGGAGAGCTACTAAGGTAGTGAATGATTTAAAAGCATTTTCATATGAAGACAGATTTAGTAATATTGACTTACCAAGTTTGGTTTATCGACTTACAAGATTGAAGTCTACAAATATACACATGGATTTTATTCAAACTTTGACCTACTAAACATTGCTCAAAATATCAATACCAGGGTATAAATTAAAACTCTTTAAAAAATTTTGTAAAGCAAGACAAAATTATTTTAGTAACAGAGTGGTGAATACATGGAATAAACTACCATCATCAATAGTGAATGCCCCATCTCTAAACTCCTTTAAGACAATGTTAGATAATCTGTGGAAAGATTATAAATATTATGTGGAATTAAGATGAATGTTTATAAGGAACAGCTGACAGGTCTCAGACCTAACATATTAACTGAAAAATATATTTATTATTATTATTATTATTATTATGTTCCAATGAAGCAAATTCATATTGAACAAGCCATAAAGTAGATAACCATTAGACAAGTTTAGCAAGGTTGTAGAGGTCAATCCACAGTTGACCTGTAAATAGTGTAATGGTTTAATTGCATTCCTTCTCCATCCCAAACCACTAATCCAAGTCATTTGTATGCCATCAGCAAAGACTCTCAATTTAGAAAATGAGTTCTATTTTCATTGAAACACAAACAAAACTGTTATTTAGACATGCATCACTGGTTGTTGTATAACCATCTTATCTTCTCAGCCATTGGTTGTCTTCTCTCACCACCATCTTTCATTACTCCACACTGTTCCAAATTCTTTATTGCTGGGATTAATAATGAAGACATCTTTTCTTGTGCACATTCTTTATTCACCTCCTTTTTGATAACATTACCAGTTCCATACGACAATAGGGAATCAGATGTACCATGGATGGAAATAGCTGTGGAGCCTTCAATTGCTCTTGGACAACTAATTTAAAGTTGAAATCTAACTTCTAGAACTCCTCAATCACCTGACTAAGATTATCCAATCACAGTCTAGTTCTCAAATTAATCTCAGGGTCATCAACTGTTAATTAAACAGAGTTTCTGCTTTGGGAGAACTGTTTAATTTTTAAAAAATCTTCTATATCATCCACATCATCAGGTTGCATTTACGGCATAGATACCCATGACTTTCACCACCTGTCTCTGTTGGTCATTGCCCCTGGCAGGTCTTCCACACAGAACAGATTATGTAGGTTTTTGCTGGTCAGCCTATGATGGTGTGTCCTTGTGTAGGTGTCCACAGAAATATGTCACTTATGAGTTTTTCCTTGCTTCTCCAATAGTGTTGTTTGTCTTACTTTGATGGTTTGTGTGATAGGAGACAGGTGACTGTACAGCTAATTTTTTGTGGAGTGCTGCTTCCAACATGATGTGCAAACAAAACTGGACAAATAAAGGTGTCATTACTGTCATCTAGCTAAAGCTAGAGTTGCATCAGAAAATGGTTATGATTTGGATGTGCAAGGAACAGCTTCAATCAAATAATAGGATCACTGCCAAAGTATGCAGATGTCATGAATAATATAATGCTGGCTCGTGTATTGCATAAGATGACCAACAAAAAAAAAACTATTGTAGTTGGGTTGGGTTTGTAGCACCTTAATTAGCAGACTAGACACACACTGATTATCACCTGCTCAGCAGAATTCCTGAATTTTTAACTTATTTTATTCTATTGCAAATGTATGTCATTATTTACTAAGCTTAGCTTGCACAATGCCAGAAGTATGGGGACACACAGTGAGAATCAAACTCACTAATAGAGTTGGACAGTCTGGCAATTTTGATTTCAGTATTGACTTTGTTTTTTTTTTCCTTGATACCAGTTTGGTTTCGGTTTTTAATTTAGTATTTTTTCTTTCTAAGAAAACCATTCATTCTCTTGTGTAATGGTGATTTTTAATTTTAAAACAATTATCAAAAATCAGGGAATTGTCCAATTTTAATGGAATTTTCAGCAATTAATTAATGACTTAATTTTATAATGAACAACTTATTTTATTAAAAACATCTTGAAAAAATTTTAAGATTGTAGGTTTTTTTTTTTCAACATCTGTGCATTTAATTCTGATTTTCAATTTGTTTAATCTAAAAAAAAAAACAACAAAACAAAAACAAAAAAACAACAAAAAACAACAAAAAACAACCATTACTTTATTTCTTATATCAGATAGTAACATATTTGGATTTAATATCTAATGACATTATGATAAAAATCCCGGAGTAAAGAGGTTGCTTATTGTGTGATGGCATATTCAATTTGGATTTTAGTTTTTATATATATTTTTAGGTTAAAAGTTATGTGCATGAATCAAGAGTTATAAAAAAAATTATCATTGCTTTTTTTTTATTATCATTTCAAAACAAAACCTTTAAATATTTATATCAATTCCTTTTTAATTTTTGCTTAGCTTCCTAATCTCAGTGCAGACTAAGATATTCAAGAATATTTTTTTCTCTGAGTGCTTTGAAAAAAAAAAAAAAGAAATCCACATAGGGGGATTAACTGAATTAGGCTGTGATACACATACATCAGGTAATGAATTCTTTTTTTAAAAATCCAGTTTTCTTTATTCCTTATAGGTTTTCTTGAATGTATTAATATTTCATCTTTGTCTCAGTTTTGGACAAAATGGTTTCTTTGTTCAAATGACCCAGTGGAGAAACAATACCTCTTATTAGAAATTACAATAACTTACGTTTGTCCTTTTTCAAACCAATCATTTATATGATTATTTCTCTTTTATTGATTACTTTCTTACTGGTTATATACTATTTAATTTATATGTTTTATGTTTCACTGACTTTCATCAACTTTTTCATGTTCAAACAAAGTTAATTATTTTGGAATATTTCCTTTAAGTCTTTAGGGTAATAATAAAATTCTTGTTTTCTTTATAGAAACATTTTTTCCTATCTATATTGAGAAGATGTAGTCTGTCCTCTACAGATGGTCAAACAATTTGATACAGAGCTATCAAACTTGATAAACATATATTTGATCTTGTGGAAGGTTTTAGCATTAAAAAAAATTTTCTAGAAAAATGTAATAAATAGAAAGGAATTCTTTTGTTTATATTTGTTTGTCTCATTAATGGAATCCAAGTCTTAACCTCTTACAGTGTTTGTAACACAGGTAATTCAGCTAGTTTTTATATGCAAAATGTTTGTTTCCAGCAAATAACACACACATGAAGTTAGATAAATAGTAATGGTAACTTCATCTTAGCATTTTTTATTTTCAGTTACGATCATAGATTGGACTGTGTGTTTGCTGTTGAAACATTTTTTAAGACCTGTAATTGCTACACACAAAGCTTTTCATGCTCATTTCATGTTATGAAGGAATGATACTCTTCCAGATAGAAAATTGATACTGTTATGTGTTGAAAAAATATGGTAAGACATTAGCAATATGAAACTATCATTGCCACTTAAGTTCACTTGCACCATGTAGGTGACAGTTTAAAATGTGAGAGGTATTTCTGTTGTACACTGTGTGTGTTTGGTTAAAAAGAACAGATATTTGAAGAATGCATTAATCTAAAAAAAAGTTTTTCTTGTTTACAAGAGAATGCAAATCCATATTGAATGAGCATAGAAATCATCTGAAAGATTCTGGGTTTTGATCACTTTTAGTTATGTCTTTTATAAAATTTAGATATGGTTTATTTTTGTTGTCTCAAGTCATATAAATAATGGTGTGAACTGGCTTTATATATATTTGTTTTAAACAAGTTTGGCATTGGTCATTGAAGTATTTGTTAATGTTGTGCAATATTCATGATTCAAACAAGAATGGTGCTGGACAATGAGGCACCAGATGATATCACCCAACTCTCAATAAGATCTTCGAACAAGGATAGGGAGTTCTAGATATATTTAATAATTAAAATTCCACTCTCTTTGCTCATAATGTTGTCTGGTGCCTCACTAGCCAGCACCATTCTTGTTTGAATCATGATCATTGAATGATAATAATCAATGTTTCAATGGCCAATATCAACCTTGTTTAAAACAAATATGTAAAAGTCAGTTTACACCATTCTTTATATAGCTTGAAATAATGAAAATTAACCTAGTTTAAATTCTATAAAAACAAATTGTACCATTCTTAAACATGGCTGAAGACATCCGAAAGTGCTCAATTCCCTGAATCTTTCAGACAATTATTACATTCATTTGATCTGGATTTATGCCCCTTCCTTGTTTCATAAACAAGAAAACTTTACAAATTTTATACATACATTATTCCTTTTTGTTCTTTTTAATCAAACATACATTAACAAAAAACAAAACAAAACTGCAGCTGATATATATATATATATATATATATAATATATATATATATATATATATTACCCTAAATAAACAAATACACCATTACAATTTTTTTTAATAAGTTGATTTTATTCTAAATCAAAGATACCAGGATTTTATAATTTCCAGTGGAACATTAAACAATCAAAATCAATATTATTAGGTACTATTTATTACCAAACTCTACAACTTTGAAACTGTAATAAAAGATGAAACTGCAACACTATAAACAAACATAGAATTAAAAGATGCATTTATTTCTGGACACCAAGTTTCAAAGCTGTATAGTTTGATAATAACATCTAATAATATCCGTTTTTTATTATATAATGTCCCACTTGAAATAAAATCCTGATATCTTTGGTTTATAAGAAATTATTTATTAAAAAAATGTTATGTTTGTCTTTATTTATAATCAATACGATATATATATATATATATTCAGTATGAAATGATAATTATAAGCAAGTCAGTCCTCTCAATTTATTGTTGGGAGGAACAACTCACCATGAGAGGTCTGCTCAATACAAAAAAATGGAAAAGCTGTTTAAAAAATACTACATTGCTGTGACTGAGTTTCATGCTAATGCACTCATCAGAATTTTTGATCCATCGTTCTTATCTGTAGAAAATCCAACATATTTATCTGAAATCATCTTAAGTTGATACAAATTTCTCTTGAAACTATTTTTGTATACTGTTAACTGATTTAGTAAGGTGATATTATTTTAGAAAAAAAATTTAAAAAAAGAAAAAAAGCTGAAATTTTATCAACATATTTTAATTAAAACATTTTGATATTGAATGTAATTTCAAACTTCTAATTAAGAAATACCAACAACTTGTTTTTTTTTCTATTTGTTCATTTATTAAGAAATTTTTATCATACAGATTTGAGATTTTTTATTAATAAAAAATAATCCTGAAATTAAAAACTTCAAAAGAGTAAGATTTAAAAAAAAAAATTTTTTTTACATTAAACTCCATATCATGTGATATATTTATAGAATTTATATATAATTATAAAAAAAAAAAAAGTACCTACATTACAATTAACATTTAGTTTTATAAATTATAAATTATGCTTTATAAATTATAATAATGAAAATGAGTGTGAATGTTGACCATACACTTATTAAGCAACAAAATGGACTGAAAGTTGCTTTATTCTCCAAGTTAGATCATTTTAATGTTCTTGTAATAGAAATATCATGACAATGCATCATTTTTACTGTTATAGTAACATGTAAACATAAATTTGTATCACTAAAATATAGTTTTATGCAACTGTGTCTATTATACACACACACACACACATATGTATTAAAATCCTGTCAAATCCATTGATAAAAAGGAATTAAAAAATAATTTTATACACTAAAACTTTCTTCATGTTGCTGTTCATTTGATTTTAACACTCATAATGGCTTCATTTGTTGATGTTGAGCACTGTGACAGAAAAAGCAGCAAGTAAATTGTTTTTGAATTATCTCATTTTAGACAGCCCTATATTCATCTTAATAATGTTTTATAACAAACCAAAACATTTTAACCATGACTTACCATCTACAAATAAATCTATCTTTTGGAATACTTTGTTTTCTCTTATTTCTACACACACATATGTATGTGTGCGAGAGTAAAACAATTATCAGCAGTTTTAGTATAATATTAGAATATATATATATATATATATATATATATATATATACATATATATATATATATATCAACTGTTAGTGTGAATAGTTATTGATTCATCATTATACACACACACTTTCCCTATATATATATATATATATATATATATATATATATATATATCTTGTAGGGATAACTGGCATTGCCTAGGAGAAGAGAATGACTTCTTATATAACAATACTAATGACACAATAATTAAACTTCATACAAGTTCAGTGATGTATTTTCTTATGTGTCAATGAAATTTTAATAGTTTTTTTTTTTTTTTTTTGCATAATTTTATAAATTAGATAAATCATCAAATTAATCAAGGGAGGCTGTCATAACAATTTTTTAAAAAATTTCTCACAAATTTGGAATAGAAACATTTTTACATAAAAGTTTTGTTCTTTATTTAATAATTCCAAAAAAAATTATTGGAATCCGAGAATTTTAAAAACAAAAACATCTCTTATCCTATACTGTTTTCTCAAAGAAATTTTAGATCAAAATTTTCTCTTATCTTTCTTTTTACTAATGGAACAAAGAATTTGTCAAAAAGATTAAAATTTCTACAAGCTTGGGAATGTGTTTTTCTTGGGTATCAAAGAAATTTCAACAATCCATGTTCTTTCCATACAGCAATTCCCCACTAAGTTAAGATAAAAGTGTAAATCAAAACTCAAGTTTTAAATATTTTGGTTCATTTAATGGCTTTTCCAGTTAAAACTTTATAGAAATTAAAGTTTTCGATTTGAAAAGAACATTACTTAAACAACTTAAATAAGTACATTCACTGAAAAAGGAAATAATTATTACAACAGCAAACATTTCAGAAAATCCTTTCAATTTTTAATGCTACACAAAGTCAAGGTTTATTTTAAAAAGAATGTACATTGACCCCCCCCTCCCCCCGGACACACACCTCTTAAAAATTTATTCAAATAACTTTTTCCTAATTTTTAAAAATCACCATGCTTCCTTATCTGAAATAGTTTTTAACAAAAATAAAGAAATAAAAAAATCAGTAACAAATGAACTAAATTTTTATCATAAAACTCCACAGGTATATTTAGAATATGTCTTGAATTTTTTTTTTTTTGTAACATTTTTCTTCTTCCTTTAAAGACTCTGAATGAGAACATAATATAGCCTGTCTATTAAGTGGATATCTGATGAATTTTCATGCCAAAATTATGTCAATCAGCCAACATTGACATAATATAAACCTTAAAACAAAAGAGCCTGTTGTTATATTATGTCAATAAGTCAATATTGGCATGATATATTATGTCAATATTGACATAACAAAACTCTGACATATATAAAAAAAATGCCTGTTTTAATATTTATCATCAGCAAACACACAAACAGAAGTTATATATATATATATATATATATATATATATATATATATACATACATACATACTCGGTCTGAAGATCACATAGGCTAGAAACTATCAGTTATTAAGTGCTGTTGACTATGTCTATGCTATCCTAACTTGTTAGATAAATGTGATGGAGAACGAGTACTACCATACTCATTTAGAAAAAGAGCAAGACATTGTCTTGCTTGCTGGAGTTGAACCCGCGCCCTCCCGAATGCAAAGATGCGATTTAGGCGCTGGATGGACGCGAGGTTCAATTCAGGCGCCTGGATGTTGGGGGCCTGCATGCGTCCATCCGAATGCATGAGAATTGTGTGTTGCATGGCCGCGAAGTTCGACTGATGTGCCCGGATGTTGGGAGACTATGCCCATAAATAACTGAAGTGAGTGGAGCGCTGGGAGCAGTAGTTGGCCTCAAAAGACTGCAATCAGTGAAGAAACACTTTGTGGACGACCCTGTATCAGAATTTGTTTATGATTCAACATAATAAAATAAAAAAAAGGTAAGTAAAGCAAGTGGAGTGGCCTATTGTTGGTATCATCTGGACATCGAGGGAGTCTATCCCCTTTTCATTAACACTAGATCAGGGAGATTGCTTTGCATTTGTGGTGGAGCACCATACCTGTCATTAGCTCCAAACTTTACTGTACAGATCTAAGTTATGCTACTCATTTGCTGCATTGGCAAGGGCTGGTACTGAACCTGGAACCTTGTGGTTCCAAGGAAGATGCTCTAACTATAATTTCAACAAGGTACTTTTCTTACAACTTAATATTGGTATCAATATATCTGTTTTATGCTAGAATCAACTTGTCATTTAAACTACTTTTATCACATTCAATATGACCAAAAGTTTTTAAAATGATTGTAAAATGGCATATTATATTAATTTCTGTTTGTCAATTCAATATACTTCATACTTTGATGAATACATATTAAAGCAGTTAAAACCTAATCAGTAATTTGTCTAACTAACCTATTTCCACAATAAAACACAATCTCACTGTAGACAATAAACTATGACTCCTGTTACTACACTATCCAAGATTCAAACCTCCTCTAAGTAAAGCTTAAAGAAGTTGTCTCCTAACTACTTCAATTCCAGATTGTTTGACATTGAACAGATTTTAGTCAAGACATAAACCCATGACAAACAAAAGCAAAAGTTTTTTTTTTCTTCATTTTTCCCTTCAGAAGTAACAAAGATAATGGTATTTTGAAATGGTATCTGATCTCTTTAGTGCTGAACTGAATCCATTATTGGAGGTGTAGAAAAGGCCTGAACTTTAACAATCAGGGTACCTCCTACCCCACTTGTTTAAGTTTCTTCTTAGCCCCCATTCTGCCTAAAGAGAAAATGTTAGAAGGACTTGAGAAAACAAGATGTAAAGAAAGAAAGAGAAGGAAAAGAGGGATGAAAAAAGAGAATGGTAAGAAAAGGATGCTGCAAAATGTCTTATAGGATTTCACCAGGTGGACACAGCTGCACTGAATGGAAATTTGACTCATATTCTAGTACGTGCAGCTGAGAAAGAATATATCAGATTTATGTCAGTGCATATTGTTATTACAAAAGATCTGCAGATAGATGCTCACTTATTTATAGTTATAGGAGAGAATACTGAAAAGTTCTTGGACTATCCAAAAAGGGAATTATCTATAGGGATAAAACATGTATACTATTTCATATATTCATCTTGAAGTTCAGCACACTAGGTATAGTTTCTTTAACACTTAAAAAATAAACTTAAATGTTCATCTAATTCTTAGTTGTACTGAGAAATTTTCAGAACCTTATCATCAGGTGTATTTGAGTCTTAGAGTAACATTTTTATCTTGCTAGTATACAATCATAGAAAACAAATTTTTAATCTATTTAGTCAACAGCAATTTGGAACTCAATACGAAAAAAGTGATTATTATATTGCAATTTATATTTACTCACTGAAAACTTGCCTGATGGATCCACCCCACTTTTTATTGGTGTATTAAATACAGGCATAACATGAAACTATGTTTTTGTGAAGGCTGATAAGTTAATAAATGTTGTTGAAAGGTTAATGCTCATGGCCTCCAAGTAGTCATTTCTCAGTTCTACATATAAAATAAAATATAGGTTTTTTTAAGAGTGTTGATTTTCTTATGATCAGAAACATTAATATTGAATTTCTTTCTAGCTAGATATCTACATTATAAGGTTAAACAAAAAGATAAAGATTCAGTTTAGCTAACCTGATGGTAAGTTTAGCATTATATTAATAGTTTCATTGTAAACAAACCCCCATACAAAAAACCCTTAAACATTTAAGATTTCCAAAAACTAATATGCTAAAAACATTCTCGGTGGTTTCATTAGTAGCAATTAGTGAAGACAGTTGGTGAATTATATACTAAGGTGTTTGTAATAGGAAAGTATTGTTTTATAAACAGATAATAAGTCTGTTCTTATTTTTCTAAAACTATCTTGTTTAATAAGAACAAGTCTATGGACATTTTTAAGTGAAGACTATTGTAAAATATGAGATAGCAAGTATAATTAGGGCTTGGAAAAAAACAAGTAATTATCTTAATAATGATTCTCTTAGTTTTTTCTTCATCAGACCAACTCTCAGAGAAAGCATAAGCATTTTGTTTCTAAACTTAACAGACACAATTACATTTGTAGATATTGAAAACTTTCCAGTTCTCTATTATAAACTATTAGAACTGGTGATACTCTGATTTTCCATCTCTGCCAATATGATCAGGTGTTTTTCCAACTCTAGCAGTAGTAGCAGAGGGAAGAGGGATGGCTGAAAATAGAAGTCAGACATTGAGAAAGAAAACTAACAGCAATGGGGCATATGTATTACAACAGAACACTGATACTTTGTTAGAAATTAATCTTTTACTACAAAAAAAGTTCTTCAGAATTAGAGAGATGACAGCTGATTTTTCAGTGTGTTAGTTTCTATATTAAAAAATAGTTTTGCTAAAACAAACCCAAGAAAGTTACCATCATAGTAGATAAATGCTATTATGACAATGCAATGGTCAATTGAAACTATATTCTCCTAGCAAGAAATTAAAATCAATTTAATATACAACTATAAAATCTACAAGAATAATTAGGAAAGAGTTTAGTTTGTTTTTCTTTTACAGATGGCCAAACACTTTGATGTACACCAACCAAATTTGGTATGCATACTTATTGAACCTACAGGAGAGTTTTAATAATACAATTTTTTTATTCATAATAAGGAAAGAAATGCTCTAATAAAAAGTGATCTCTAACAATAAACAGTAATTAGAAGGAAGCCATATGGCTGCAAGACAACTAATTGTACAGAATTTAAATTACCAAACTTCAAAAGAAAAAAATGAAACTGTCTTCCATAAATAATTATTCATATTCAATTAAATATTGCTCATTAAGTTTATGAATAGTTTTTCAAGTTGGTGATGTAAAATAATTATATAGACTTATTACTTAGTTAAGACTGTTACAATCTGGACATGAAACAAAAATGTTTAAATTATTATTTGTTTGTTATGCCTCCTTGGGCATCTCCATTTTTTTTTACTATCTTCTCATGTCAACCTTTAAAAGAAAAAAGAGTATCTTTGCATAGAACATATACAATATTAATACAATATCTATATTCAGATCAAATTATGTTAAGTAATTCATTCAATATTTCTAAATAATCTAATTAAAATTCATATTTTGAAGTGTCAAAATCATTTTTATTACTGAACAAGATAAAATCTAACATCAAAGAAAATAATCTTTCAATAATTAATAACCAAAGGCAACTGCCTATTCTTATATTTCTTCAGGAAATATTGCTAATTCTTTAGATCGTAGTTTCTTTTTTTTTCAAGAAGCAACCTCCAATTGCTTACATAAGTCTTCAGTTTGTATACATAAAGCAAGAATAATATTCATGTACTTGCAAAATCTGTAACATAGATATCTAGTAAAGCTCAAGTCAAGAGAGGTAGAAATAAAATGCACTGGTGATACACTTTTTAAGAATAAACATTTTTGTAACACATTACTTAAGTTTTGTTAACTGTTTTAGATAACTTTGACTTATGTAAATATCTATTTTTAAATGAAAACTTATAAATTGCAAGCATAATTAGGGGTAGAAAGAAAAACTGATTATTGATCTTTTAATAATAATTCTATTTCCCTAAACTATTGTTTCTGCAGTTTATTTTCACTGGACAAACTCTTAAAGAAGGGACAAGCATCTAGTTTCTAAGTTCAGTAAACAATTATATTTATGGCTATGGAAAACATTCCTATCTCTATTAAAAAATAACTCTTTCATTTTGTATGAACACTGAAAGCACAACATTCTTGTAAAATCTCTCTCTCTCCTATTGATGATATAGTCAAGAAACTGACAGTCACTAAGCACAGTTAACTATGCCTATGCTGTCTTAACTTAGATATATATATATATGCTCTATCACTGATATTGAGCACTATATAAATATAGCAAACTATATTATTAATACTTATATATATATATATATATATATATATATATATATGAAAAGTATATAAAAAATGGAATAAATCTGACAGTATAAGGTAAAGATATAGAAAAACAATAGTATATATATATATATATATAATATATATAATATTCAATATTTTTATTTTCTTGTTTGCTGTCCTTCCTATATATATATATATATATATATATATATATATATATATAGTACAAAAAGTGTTTGGGCCAATTATATCTACACCTTGGGAAAGGTATGAATCAAACTATTCTGCCTACAGATATGGGTAATTAGTATGGCAGACAACACTCTTTGTATGGCAACCTGTCTAGGAGAAGGAAAACTTAATTCAAACCTGTTAAACTCCACTTAAAAAAATGACCTTGTGTCATATCCTTCTCATGCAAAAGGGTTGGTTATATATCATAAAGCCTAAATCTATAATGGTAAAAGTTTAAAAAATCTCAAACAAAATATATAAAACTCCTATAAATTAATCTAAAAAAATGTGAGACTGGCTAACAAAACAAAAAAACAAAACAATTTTTATTTATTTTATTCTCCATTGTAGATTTTTTTCCAAAAATGTTTTTTCACACATGAATTGCTTTAGTTTTTAAAATTCTACCATCCTATTAGCAAATCCTGTTATAATGTAGATATAATTGGCCAAAACAGTTTTTGTAAAGTTCAAGTCTAGACATGTTATTTGTATCACTTGAAGCACAAACAAAGAAAATCCCAGCAGCTTTTAGGCTCATTGATATAGATGAAAAACAAAAACATATCAGGTCAAAGTACACAGACAAATGAAAGGGATATTGGGATTTATCAAAATATACTTTTAGTACAGAGAACATCTTTTAGCTAGCCTAATGTTAGTTTGGAAGAAAGTTTTTTTGTGAATACCAAATTCCAGTGACAATTATTACCAGGGAATTAGGTGAAAAGTCCCAGATTCAGCCACCTTTTATGGTGGCTGATTCTGGGACACTTAATAGCTTTGTGGTTTGGGGGTTTAAATCAGCAGTGAAGAGTCTTGTGACCAAGAGTGAAATGGACAAATTAGTTCTTGGTATTCCAAGAGAAGAGTAAAAAGATTCCTGACGTTCACATACCATAATATACTATGCTATTAATAAAAACTTACTTGAGCTCAAGAATGTAACAATTAAAACAGAGATTCTTGTGTATTTAAACATACTGGGAAAGAAAAATAAATTAGAAGAACCAATATGATGGATCTAAAAACTGATGTTTATTTTTGAAAAAAAAAATCCCAAAACATTTACATTTGTGATAACATGTAAATATAAGATCATTTGTAGGTCATTTGATCAAGCTCAGATATGAAAACATAAACATACTATAAACACATATTGCTTCAAATTGTTACACTTAACCCTTAATTCAAATTGGATGTATATTTTTTATAGCTTAAGGGTATATTGAAACCATAGATTTGATTTAAGAAATGAACAGAAACAAATATTATTAGAGTTTGACAACAACAAAAAAAAAAGAATAATATTAAGTTAAAATACAAAGATACAATTAATATCGGGTATGATTTTTTGTAATTCAGTTAAACAATTTGATGATTAAGCTATAAGCAAAAACTGATAAATGTCTTATTTATTTCAAGATGGTATACATAAAAAAAACAAAAAAACTGAAGACAAATGAAGAAAAATCAAAGTTTTGCTAGCAATTAATAGAAAATTTTGAAATAGCAAGAAAGCCTTGAAATGGTTAAAATATTTTCATTTGAATAAATAAGGGCAATTTTTCGGAAAGAATCAAAATAATTTTTTTTCATAAATGTAATTTCTAGGAATTGGTTTATACCAAACATTATTTCAAATCTTGCAAAAATTTTTGTTTTGAGGTTATTCCTATTTATTTTCCATGTGCCTCTATGAACAGTTAATAAAAAAATAGTTATTTCATGTTGTTATTGTTAGCATATGTTAAAAAATTAATTTTGCACTAACGATAAACTAATATTGCTATTGACATAACATTATTCTTTCAGATAGAAATCCACATAGAGGCTCATGGAAAATAAATCTTATAAATTGTGTGATACCATTTCTGAACAACATCCTTTTATTTAAATAAACATAAAAAATAGTTTGTAAATAAAAACTATTTTTATTTAAATAAATATATCTGCATTTCTCTTCTGATTAAATGAAAACTATTTTAATATAAAAACATCTTTTTCGTTTAAAATTTTATAATTTAAAAAAGCAACAATAACAATATTAATTTGAAATTAAAAAGTATTTATTAAAAAAAAAGATTTCACTATTAATTTTTTATTTGATTACGTGTAATCTAATCAAATTAAGAATTAAATATCAATATTTTTTCATAATTTTTATAAAATTATTAAAAGTGTTGAAAAATATTTGTCAACTTCTGATTTATTAAAGTAATGCCTGGGTGCCAGAGAACTCAATTGGATCCCTATTCTGATTAAATAAAAACTATTTTAATATAAAAAATCTCTCTCATTTAAAGTTTTATAATTAAAAAAACAAAAACAATATTAGTTTATCATTAGTGCAAAATTAATATTTGACATATGCTAACAACAACAACATGAAATAACTAATTTTTTTTCCTAAAATCAAAAACTATTTTAGTATAAAAACTTGTCTTTGGTTTGAAAATAAACATGAAAAAACCATTTAAAAAGCTTAGAGTGAAATTCTAATGTAAAAAAAATCATCTGTTGCTTTTGGTTACAAACAATCGAAAGTTAGCAGTAAAAAGCAAATACTGTTCTTTTCAAAACTGCTTTCAGATAGGGTGCTTATTGGTTATATGAATGTAGACATGTCTAATAAACATATTTGGTTGAAATAGTAGCATGTAGAGTAATTCTCATCATGGCATTTCTCAAGCAATAAGAATTACTTGGCTGGGCCCATCTCCTCTCAAATATATGACAGGCTGTACTGGGTTACATAGTACAAATAGCAAGAAATAATGAGTTAAATTTTATGTAACTGAAACATAAGAAACAGTCATCAAAGTACAAGTTTTGATAAATATCTATAAATGGAAATATCTACATATATTACTAAAATTCTTCTACAGAATGTAGTTCCAAATTAGAGAATAAAGCAATTTCCAGTTCAATTTACAATTGAATGATAATTTTATTAGTCTTCATTTACAATAAACATATTTTTTTAAAATCTTTCAAATTCTTGTTATAAAAGATAACTATGAAATTCTACTTAGAGTCATTTACTCCTTCCTAAATAGAAGCATCAATATAATCATGGATTAATATTCCATTAGGTTCAGAGGTCAGTGAGTATCTAAGTAAATTTTCATGAAATAAATAATTTGAAAACTTTCCATCCAAACTTTAACTATGATTATATAAAGATAATAATGATAAACATTTTATAAAGTGCCAATAAAACATAACCTAATCCTATGAATAAATATTTAAGCCAATGCAAAAAATTAGAGACAAATGAAAGTAAATATTTACTGTGTTATTCTCTTGTTCTTTCATATGATTACTTTGATCAGTTGAATAGAGTTAATCAGATTATGTCCTATCAACCAGGATATAAGTAATCACAAGACATGAAGAGTACACTGGGGAATAGATTGATTTTTCTACCAGGCTGTAGGAATGTCTAATTCTGATTATGGAAAATAAAGTGCTTCACTATATCCTGGTTTTATTTATATTCAAAGTAGCCCAATAATATTCACAAGACAAATGAAGGGATGAAGATAAAAAGTAATGAAAAATGCCCAAAGTGAATATCAAAGACAGTTTTAAGAGCATATAAAATTGGATGATAGTACATAGCAAATTGATGGTTCTGACTGTAATAGTTTTGTGCTTGGTGGTTTCATTAACAAAGAATGATCTTCAAAACAATTTTCTATATGCATAATTAAAAAAAAAAAAAAAAAAATTTTGCTTGAATTTTCATTAAAAAATATGAAGAATATACAAGATTTTATTATAAAAGTCAATATTTTCACCATAACATTGTCCATATATCCTGAAACTTTTACCAACACTGGACTGGCTTTACAGCATGTCAACCTTTGTTGGATTATTTCATGCCAAAGTCAGTTTAACAATTAAAATCACCAGTGGATGGTTGTAAAATTTATCATCACAATCATTTTAAACAGGTAAACACTTCATTATCTCAAACAGATCAAACTCATAGACAGAACCCTAACAAGTATTACATCACTCTGCTGAATAGAGTGGACTAGATATAATGGTAATGAAGAGGTGACTTCACATTTCCCAGAACTCTAGAACTGAGGCTTCACCACTAAGTGAGACATTATTATAAAAATAATAAAAATTAGATTAATGCCAAATAGGACAAATTTCTAATTATCCATCTATTTTCTCATCTCCTGTGCTTTTTCATTGTTAAAAAAATCAAAGAAAAAAAACCCTCTTTTAGCAGATGTAAAATCATCAACTTCCACAATGTAAACTTGAGACTTTTCAAATTGACTATCCATTAGTGCCACTCACTGGAAGAAACATGGCATCTAAGATGTTTATCTATTAAACACTTCTTTTAAAAATGTCCTTAGTTGCAGATTAGTTGTAAAATGTCAAAATAAATACTAGTTAACAGAATCAATGTAAAAAAGCAAAAAAAAGAAAAAAAAAAAAAAGCATACCATTTAACAGACATTGTTGGTCAATCTATTTTTTTTTAAATTTACAGATAAACAGTTTCTCTTTTGAATGTTAGAAGCAATTAGGAAATCAGTTTTAAATAAAATGGTTAGAAATAACAGCACCCCCCCCCCCCGTCTTTTTGTTCTAATGTTTCATAATTGGTAATGAATTGCATTAGAAACACAACAGTGTCTAAATGTTTATTTTTGCCCAAAAGATACACACTGATATATAGAGTAGAATTGACATCAGATAAGCTCAACAATTGGCAAACTACTCTGCTTGTTGGTTACTTTATTTCTTTGGACTCTTTCCAAAACACAAGCAATACTAGTTCACAACAATGAAAGACTAAGATGTGGTATAAAGTACAAGTTGTTTTGTTTACTATTTGTTTTAACTAATGTAAATTCAGAGTAAAACTTGAACTGAACTATTAGAACTCTGCCAGGATAAATAATTAAAAAAATAATAAATACATGGAGACACACATGGCATAAGAGTCAACATCATAGAAAATTCACTTGGTGATTGAAATCAAATCCTGAATGAGGCTGTTTGCATTTCACTTCACATTTATGCTTTGTGAAAGGCATGAACCCATCTCTTCTTCCTCCCCTTATTATGGGTAACTAGTCAAGTAGATTGGGATTTTTAACTAGTCTAAGAAAAGGAAAACTGAATTCAAACACTTTAAAAATAGAACTTGTGTCGCATCCTGCTCAATGCTGAGGGGTTGGGCAAATAGATACAAAAAGAGACATCATATACATTTGTGAATTAATACAAATAAAGATTGTAGTCAAATAAAACCATGAGAAATTTATGGTTTTAAATTTTAACAGAAATTATGACATATTAATCCTCAGTTGATTTAGGAATCCTTCATTAGAAACTTATTGAAAACAAGCAATTAATATGTTGACTCTATCTTTATCAATGATCAATATTTTATATCTATTGATTGACAATTATATTTTACTTTACTGTTCAATATCAAGAGAATATTGATGATTCTGCTGAATTGCATCAAAGTATACTTCTTAGATATATATATATATATATATATATATATATATATATTGGTTTGTTGGTTGGTTTTGAAGGCTATCACAATGCAAGTGTAAAGAAAAAAGAAGGTAACTATGGTGTTGTTTGTTAACCTGTGATTTATTCTTAATATTTCGGGATAAAAATCCCTTCTACAGAAGATCTCCAGAACTGAAGTTGTTGCTTGTGGCTGTCCATTTGTTCTGTCTCATACCTTCCAAATTCTGTGTGTGTGTGTCTGTTTAGAAAAAAAACAAACTGAACAGACACACACACATTAATTGGCAATTATATTTTACGGTTCATAATCAAGAAAATATTGATGATTCTACTTAATTTGCATTAAAGTATACTTCCTAGATATACCTAGCAATATATATATATATATATATATATATATATATATATTATGTGTGTGTGTGTGTGTGTGTGTGTGTGTGTGTGTGAAAAAATGGAAATGAATCCAACAGATATGCTGTGTCCATTAGGTAAATAAACATTTATTCATACTTAATTAGTTAGGTCAATTTACAAGAATAATTATAAATTTTATTCAAATTGTATTGCAAAAATATAATCAAATATGGGTAAATTTTCCAATTTATTTTTTTTCAGAAGTTGTGAATCACCAAAGAAAAGATTTAAGAAAATTTCTTCAATCAATTTTGAATCAACACTTTGATCAACTTTGAATGACTTCTCACAAAGTGGGGCTTATGAACTTGAACTTGCAGAAAATTTTTCAAGGAATGAACTCCTAGAATGTCTACTGATTGGAACAGAATATAAATTTCCAAATTTATCTGCCAATTCACAAGGTGTGGAAAGAGCTGTTAAATTAAGAATGGAAGCTTCACAGATTGTGTATGGACAGAAGCAAATCATTGTACCACCAAATAAGACCTGCATTTTTGTCAAAAGGAAAATACACTGAACAAAGTTCTAGTTACATAATCTTATATAGTGCAGTAGGTTTTAGTGCACTATTCAATGAACAATGCAAATTTAAAACATTGAATGTATTTTGTATTCATTGTATCTAATGAAAAATATCAATTTTATCTGGATTTATTATTGAAATAATCAAATTTTGAAGTCAGCAAACTCCTGCAGAAATGAGCTATTTGTGAATATTTTTGCAGATGATCTTTAAAATTAAATGCTCAACTGATTTTTAAAGTTGGGAATCTAATTTTTGATGTCAGTTCTTATAACACCAAACCCTAGCTTTCACTATGAAAGTTATATTGAATTTAAAAAAAAGTGACAAATCGGCCAGCCCTATTGTGATAACAGTGTCCCAGTTGATTTTCATTTTAACCCTTAAAATGTTGTTAGTGTAGATATTATGTTTTTATGTAATGTACTGCCAGATTTCACTTTGGTAAGATTAGTGGCAGGTTAATCTATATGAAAGTGTCATGGCTGTGTACCTAATATTTTTTTTTTAGGTACTATCAGAAATGCAATTTCCTAATGGATATGTAAATTGATAAACATCTTATATGATGATGGGCTTGTTTTAAGTGAATTATATAATACACATATATAGAAAAATGAATCAGAAGAGTAAAGAGTACATAAACGAAAGCAATAGCACACTGGAGAGATTGTTGAGTCTCAATATAGATCAGCACATAATTGCAAACATTTGTATAAAGTTTATATTTTTGTTCTTAATACAACTTTTTTAATCATAGTGTTCTTGTATTTTAGGCAGATTACTGTAGAATAATTAGATTTTTAAGGGGTACATACATTAATGTACAGTTACTAAAGACAGTTTGATAAATAAAATATACAAAAATCATTTAGACCAAGTATTTGATTCATAACAGAGCTTTATATACAACATACTTAAGATTAAGTTGATTTCTTCATGGTTCTTATGTGAAATATATCTTATGTTGAATAAAAACAACATATCTTGCAAGATTTGTAAACATTTTGCTTTACAGTGAGCATAGACAAATGATTAAAAGAACATTACAAGTTGTGATAAAAGATATTGAGACTGAAGTTTTAAATTTTTTGAATTAAAAAATGTAAAACCTAAAAGAAAATGTGTGTGAACAACTGAGCAACTTATATAATAGTGATGATGTCTAGACAAGTCAGTGTCAATTTGAAAAATAATTATGAAAACAGTTTTAATACTTTTTTAATTAAATGTTTTTGGTGAAACACTGGATTGTGCAAGTGCATCACACTTCTCAGACTTAGTTTCATGTAACTTCCTAAACTGAAAAGTTATCTCAAGGATTTGGGGACATCAAAATATAATGATGTAGCTTCATACTTGCTAGAATAAGTGTATTCAATTTCAAGTGGACTATTTTGAGGAAAAACTAATGTTTTATTTCTTTCCTTCTTTCTTTGTAAATATAGCTTCATTTTTCAATAGTTTTTTTGAACACACCTTCGGCCATGACAGACGTTCTATTTCAATCGAATTATTAAGAAAAAGTGCAAAGAAATGAATAAATTTAACAGTTGCTGTAAGCAATAGCAAAGTTAAGTTGAAAATTTAAAAGATGATATTAACTACTTTTGCTCTTCAGATATTAGAATTTGTTTAAATAACTTAATTTTCACTTGTTAAAAATAAAAATAAAATTAAGGAAAAATATTTTGTTGTACAAATCAATTTAAAGATGTCTTTATTTGATGCAAACCACAGAAACAAATACATTTTTAAAAGTGATTGGACTAAGAAAGAAATACTACTCTTGGCAAAAATTACAGAATTAGCACACTTAAATAATGTTCATGTTGTTTTTTTTATTTTTTTTATTTAGCAGCAAATAAACTAAGGATGGATAAGGCAAAAATATTCTTTACTTAATAGCTGAACATTCTGGCTTCATAAAATATACCTTAAACAAACAATATTAAATTATTTAAATTAATTTTATGGTTTTCCCAATCCATGCAAAGGAAAATATTATGGAATAACCTAATATTGAGGGGAAAACTGAACATCCTCTAATTTTTGCCAAGGGTAGGATGAACTTTCAAAAGAAGAAGAAAAAAAAAATGTTTTTTCTCTTATTCTCATCACTCATATGAATTTGATATTTAGTAACCATGGCAGATAAATAGAGCAATTAATTACTTTAAAGGAAAAAAAAAAGAAAGAAAGACAAAACAAACATTTTTCTTCTAAGGTCCACTACCTAGAGATTTATTCTCTCATTTGTCCAACAACTTGATCTAGAAGTATATATTGAGGTAAGTTATCATTTTCCTAAACATTCTAGTCATCTTAATGATCCTGAGAGTTAGAAAAATAACTATTTTAACATACTTACACAATTTTAAATTGAAAACATTCAATGCAACAACAAATCTTTTACAGAATCATTTTGCTTTTAAGTGAATCTAGGCAAATGAATACAAAGAATATAAAAACAAATTGTAAAGTTGGCAGAGTGGCCTATTGTCGGTATCAATCAGACAACAAGGGATTCCCCTTATCACTAGCGCTAGACCAGGGGTATTGTTTTTGCATCTGAGTTGGAGCACCACACTTACCATCAGCTCCACACTTTACTGCACTGATTCAAGCTGTGCTACTTATGTACTGTGTTGGCAAGGGGCTAGTATCAAACCAGGAACCACAAGGTCCCTAGGGAGATGCTCTGTCAACTGAGCTAAACCCTATATCCCCTGTCGAAAACGTGCAAAAAACAGATTGTAATTTTCCTAAAAGTAAACAATTATATCATTCAGTGTGTCTTAATAATCATAAGAAATAAAAGAACAAAAAAGAAAAGAAAATTTACCAAAGTATTAAAGAAATACTTAACTAAAAAAATACTTAACTCAAAAAAGTTGTATAAGAAAACTGATACTATTATTGCAACTAATGGCAATTATTAAAAGAAAAGTTCTGTATGGTCAGCACTGCCCATCACAGCCAGACCTATGCAAAGCTGATAGACTGAAGCCAGATAGAAAATGTAGGTCCACTTGGCTCTCCTGACAATGACAATATTCTTTATCAAAGGGTGAAATGGACTGATACACATCACAAAAACAAAAGGTTGCTTCAAAGAGAAAATTAGAAAAAAAAATCAATTTCTAAAGGTATTTTAAGTAGTGATTTTTTATTTATATATACTTGAATGCCTATTAATACAGTTATTAATTATCATTCATTTTATCAAAATGATTGCTTACATCACCTATGAAGAAAGGTTAGCTAAATGAAGCTTTTTAAAGAACATAGGACAAAAATGTGCTCAATATTACAAGTTTCTAAACAGCTGACACTTAGTTATTTCTGATTAATAAATGTTTTGAAAATAAATACAAAATAACATTTTCTTTTAGAGTTTCATAATAAGATTTATTTCCAATGTTTGCTTCCAATGAAGTGGTTACCAATTTAGTTATAATTTTGATGATATAAAATAACACACACACAAACTCTTAAATTGTTTAAATTAGAAAACAGAATATCAGCTGATACAAACATTTCTGAATAGAGGTTGTTGTTACAGTTTTAGAAATTATATAATTAAACAATTAACATATTTTGCCCAAGGAATAACTGTAGCTGTAAATTAATTAGAATAATTCATTTTCAAGTATGGCCTAGAGGAGTGAAACTGACCTGATCTAACCGCTTTCTTTTGGATATCCTTCAAGAATTTTAGACAAAGTCTAAATTCTCTTTTTATTTAACAATGAAGATTTGGGAGTACACCAGGTTGACTGCATTGATCAACAACTACAGGGTGTGGCAGAAATACCTCCCACATCTTCAACTGTTACCTGAGTGGTTCAAGTGTATGGTAGCTACATCTAACTAATATCTTACCATTTTTTTCATATACGATTATGGCTAGCACTGGTACACCCTGTATGCTTGCTGTTGAAATTTTATAAAACTGGTAAATCTCTAATTGCTACACAACTTTTCATGCTCATTTCATGAATGATGCTGTTCTGGATAGAACATAGATTCTGCTATGGGTTGAAAATTCTATCCAGAACAACATCATTCCAACGTTACAGAAATCAGCACAAAAGGCTGTGTAGCAATTGCAGATTCACCAATCCTAAAAAAGCATTTCAACAGCAAAAAAAAAAAAAAAAAAAAAAATTATAAGATATTAGCTAGATGGAGCTACCATTATCACTTGTCTAAATTCATTTACACCATATTGGTGACAGATTGAAATGTTGGAGGTATTTCTGCTGCATCAAATATAAGAAATGCAAAGGAAATTTTCTTCACAAAATGCACTATTAAAACATACATTGATAAGAAAACATTATCTACATAAACTTTTACTTATGATACCAAACTTTGTCCTGAAGTACATCTATTATGTAGAAAAGTAGTTCTCAAACTTTTTGAAAGTGCTTTCTAGCCATATCTATAATGCTCTCACATCATACATACAACAAATATACACATCTTTCCTGGTCTTAGGTCTAAAACTAATCTGATACAAAGTCTGTGATCATACCTACACAGAAGCTTAGCCCTTGCAGATATAAAAATGCAGTGTTCAACAGTCTGATTTAGCTGTTATATATCATATATCCTGTTCAGTTCATGTCACCAAGATATAAACAAATATCTAGTCTTTTAACTTAGACTTCTGACTACAAAATAAAACAAAACAATGCTTCTGTGAAGAACTACATATATGATGGTGCTCATTGAATTAATGGTTATCATTGTGTGGAGCAGACTCGTCTACCCAAGTTTAAATCCTAGAAAAGGCTGTTTGCATTTCATATACCTTGGGAAAGGTATGAATCCAATTATTCTCCCTCTATCTATGGATAAATAGTAGGGCAGACTGGGCTCTTTAGCCTAGGTATGGCAATCAGTCTAGGAAAATGAAAACTCTGGGTTTAAACCAGTTAGAAACCTGGAGAGAGATGGGCTCCACCAGGCTATTCCTGCCCAAAACAAGCTATATGAGTAGTGCCTCCATGATCAAACTTGGTTGCAGGATCAGTGAAGAAGACATACATGATATTCTAAATTTTGTGATTCTGTTTTTAGAAATAGAAGGGGGATACACCCCTTGATTCTGATGCCACCTACTACATCCTTTTTCTTCATTGACCTCTTTGGATTTCCATCACTGAGAGGGGTAATACCCACCTTGGGAATAATTGATGTAAATAGACCATAAAAGTAGCAGTTTCAAAGTTGGATGACTTGTAAACTAAAAGAGATGTATGCAACCAACCAGCTTTTGCCTTCTTCCACAAAATTCATACAAAATTTGCAGAAACATAAAAAAAATTCAATAATGTCAGAGCACACACACACACACACACACACACACACACACACACACACACACCTTCCAAATATATATTAACTTCTTTTCCCCTAAAAAGTCTCCAATAGCTTTAAATGTACAATAATAGTTTACCATCATCTAAATACATATTGAAAAAAGTTAAAGTAAAAGTGATAAAAAGTAACTAAAATATTAAGATGAAGCTAAATAGTATTATTAAAAAAGTCAATAATAATGAAAAGAGAAGTCAAAGTGCTTGTGCTTGTATTCAATTTTAAATCTTAAAATTCTAAATTATATGACAGCAATGAATAAAATCATATCTTGTTTTTGTAAATTAAAAAAAAATATATCAAAAAATTAAAAAATCATTAAAAAAGATTAAATTAAATTAAACTGTGTCACTTGGTTCAGTGATGGCAATAAATATGACAGAAGGTTTTAGGCACAGCAATTTTGGTTGCTAAACTGGCATAAAATTTAATACACTTTTTTTTATATTTAGAAATATATCCAGACCCCAAGTGCTCTGATAGTACCGACATTTCTTACAGGAAGTTAAATGTTGAACATTATATTTTTTTGCAGTTGATTAAAGAGAGGATGGCAATTTTAAATCCCAAGTTTTAAGAAAAAACATAAATAATAAAGAGTGTAATACTTCATCGAGACATCAGTACATTCTAAATGAAATTGGAGCAAGGTCAACCTACTGCATTTTTGATAAAGGGTAACAAGATGAAATATACTTGGTTTTAAGATGGTAAATTTTATAAAGGAGGTTGTTTGGTAGAATCTTGAGATAAAGGACACTGTGCATCTGTGCAGTGTGGACCCCAATTCAAAAGATCACAAAAATATGATATTGCTGAGTTTTATGAACATTCCTTGAGTTCATGTCATATTGCAAATGCCAGGTGTTGTTAGCAATTTAAATCTCAGGCTGGACTCTACTGGATTTTAAGTAAGAACAGATGTTGAGTCCAACATAGTCATAAATCATATTCAGCTCATTACCTGGCAACTGAATCATGTAGGTTCTTTGCTACTAACAGCTTGTCTGTGCCATCAGAAACACCAAACTTTATGGAGGGTCACATGTAATAGCTGAACCAAAGTATATCTTACTTAAGGAGTTATTCTCAAGATGTAATCTGTCATTGTTACAGGATATCTAATTTAATTAAATGATGACAACTAAAGTTGATCGATGATGGATACGGCATTATATAGAGTAAGTATAATACTTTGAACAGTGCAGTGATATTTCAAAGTGTCATCTCTTTAGCACAATTTTTAAAAAAAGGAAAAATACATGTTGAAATTTAAAAAAATGTTAAAATTGAAATTAAACTTATAACCCCTTACCAACTGATTATGTGGATGAAAACCTTGCATCATTTGAATGCCAGAATATTAAAAACAACAACATGATACTTCAAATTAGGAATAATACAATCCTAGTTTCATTAAGGTACAGGAAACTTTTTTACCAGATTTTTCATCAAATTGCATAAAAATTTTCTCATAAACTCTATATCAACATCTATAAAACATTTTTATTTAAAGTGAGATACTGACAGGATATTAATAGCAGGAAAGGAATCCCAAAAGGAACTGTCCCATCGATCATCAGGTTTTCTTGATTACTTTTCACTGCGTGCAGTTGACATAGAAATAGGATTTTCAGAATTAGTTACCTTGGAATCAGTGGTGGAATTTAGGATATGTAAAAGTCAGTAGACTTGCAATCAAAAGATAAAGGGTTAAAATGAAATTCTCATTCAGGGTCTTGATAAAAATGGTGTCCAACTTAGCCGCAGCTAAAAATTAATAAATCCTTATTTTTCCTTGTTTTTTTTTAGTTCTCAAAGAAATAAAGTAATTTTACAATTCGTATTAAATTACAAAACAATATTTTTTGAAAAGGGACTATATTCAAATTTCACCTATGGAATATGTGTGATATTTAAATATAGCTGGTGTAATAATATCGTACTTGACAAAATTGGCTTACTGCTAAGCTTTATCAAACTCTACTGAAGGCAGAGTTGGTATTTACCCAACCCATTCGCCATGGGTAGGATGTGTCATGAGTATGGGACATCCTGCAACGATCAATCTTGGTATTCAGTTGTAAAGGATCTTCGAATGGATATTTGAATACCCACCAAGGCAAATGTAATAAGGTCATTAATGTGGGTGAGGCCTAAGTTGGGTCTAAAAATTGCATAAAATTCTGTCAGCATTCCACTTTTGTGGGACCTCAGGCAATAAACCCTGCCCTGTCCCTTTTAGGTTAAGGCAGGGTTTGCTGCCTGGGAGGATAGCCTCCTGGAATCATGTGAGAAACTTTTGCAGCTACCCAGCCATGGTGCAGATACTATATTTTCATCTTCGCCCAGGCCAGGTAGCTGTTGTCAAAAGATCTGAATCTGAAGGCAGTGTATGGTGAACTATATTAATCTGGACAGATCCAATGATAGGGTAAGTGGGTTAAAATAATGACGTGTCTTTTTGTACTCACTTATGAAGAACTGTGAAGAGTTCCACAAATTGATTGATTTTTGTTTAATTATTGAATTATATCATTTAATAGGTAAAATTCAATAACTAAATTTTGAACTTTTTCTTATTAAAAACATATTAAGGTGTATGCAATGCTGAATGATATCTCTTTTCAGAGTTGTAAGATGACATGCCTGTACCACAACATTCCTTTATATATATATATATATATATATATATATATATATATATATATATATATATATATATATATATATAGAGAGAGAGAGAGAGAGAGAGAGAGAGAGAGAGAGAGAGAGAGAATATTCTAGAAATTGAATATTGTATTTAATGGGGAAAATGTATTCTTTAACAATCATATATAAAAAGTAAGTTTTAGTAAATTACTAGATAATTTATGAACCCTTTGGACTTCCATTGTAACTGCTATCCATGATTACATTCATACTTCTATTTAGGAAAGAGTGGAATATTCTAATTAGCATTTCATAGTTATAATGGTCCATTATGTTGACAATCTGGATGATTAAAAAATGCTGTTCAATGTAAATGCAGACATTACAAAATTACCTTTCGGTTGAAAACTGGACAGGAAATTGCTTTATTCTCTAATAAAAATCTCACTACTATATGTTGTTTGAGCCAAGTTTTAGTTTCATTCATATATATATAAACACTTTTCTGGCAAGATTGATATTAAAAACAAACAAAAAACAAACAAGTATATTTCACTTAATTTGACATAGGTTTAAACAGAATAACAAAAACATTCACTAGTTTTAATATATTATTTAATTAACCAAGTAAAGTTGGTAGAGCATCCACCAAGGAATCACATGGTTCTGGGTTTGATACTGGTCTTCACCAACTCAGTGCATGAGTAGCAGAGGCTTGGTAATCAAATCTGTGCATTAAAGCATCTGAGAGCTAACAGTAGCTGTGGTGTTCCATCTCAGCAAAAATAATCTACCCGGTCTAGTGCTATTAAAAAGGGGATAGACTCCTCCTTTGCTGTCCAGCTAATCTTGTCAATAGGCTACTCTGCTGAATTTAACTTAACAATATTTCATTTCAAATACAACAATGATATTTTTAAACCTTTTAATTCATAGATTAAATAAGTCATAAACACTATTCTGAATATTTTTCATTTCATTTTAAACTTTCATAACATTCTTAATTACATTGTCATGACAACTTCATAAACAGTTGTAATGCTTTCTAATATTTTTTCTAAAATTAAAAAAAAATCAATCATTATCTGATAAAGCTTATACAGAGTAAAATGTCATAATATATAAACACTCCATCAAATTTAGTTTCATATCTTTTTTCTGCCATAAATACAAACATATCAAAAAGTTTATTCATATATTAACACTTTTAGCAGTATATAACCCCCCACCCCAAAAAAACCCAACTAGCTTTATCTGCTATTTCAACTGAAATATTACGACTTTCTAATTTGACTTGATGTTTAGTTTACAATATATCTACATTATGTTGATAGAAATTATATAACATGATTTGTTATAATACTAATTCTGATTAGACATACACAAGGTTTTTACTGTTCCCTATTTAAATATATATATATATATATATATATTTTGAATTAACAATCATCCAAGAATTAATACTTATAACTATTCAAAATAATTTCCCTAACAAGAAGATTGGTACTAATAGAAAACACAATAAAAAAATTATGCTAATAATCTGATTTTTTTTGGGGGGGTGGGGGCACAGTGCAAACCCATCTGTATTTAAAAAAATAACTATCACAAATACAATGAATGTTCATCATGCTATGATATTTGGTGATAGGTTGTTTTCTCAAAATATTCTTTTCTTTTAATCTGTTGAATAAAATCCAGTGTCCCAACATCCACTTGTTTGAGGACAAAAGTGACGTTAAATAGAAATAAATAACATAAAGGACAGAATAAAGAAATTAGGGATAGCATCTGTTTCTCACATAAATTGGGTAACTTAGTAAATTGAAGGGAACTTTCAAGCACACCCCACCTCATCTCCCTGTTCTCATCCCTAGCCAACAACCATGTCACCCTTAAAATGGATTCACTTCCTTCCTGATATGTTGTTTATCACTGCCTGGTCAAATAAGAAGTAGCTGTCTCCAGAATGAGTTGTGAGGGACCTGAACAACTGTTATGTGGGTAATGCTTCACCTGAGAGAGAGAGAGAGAAAGTGATACAGAGAGGGAGGGAAAGGGTGAGAGAGAGATATACAGAGGGAGAGAGGATGAACAGAAAATAGATGGAAAGAAAAGAATATGGTTTATGAGAAGAGAATTGGAATGAGATTAAACTGTACAGGGGAAGTGCAGGCCGATGAAAAATATTAAGATAAATGAGGATGAAAATAATAAACTATGATAATAAAAGACAATGCAAGAATGCTAAAACTGAGAAGAACTGACCATAGAGGAGTCTGCGATCTCATTTCCTTCTCCCCCAAAATCCTTCCTGATCTCATTTCATTCTGACTTTTTCATCTCCTCTTAAGTTAACATATTCTCTTCATGGCTTCAAACATTTCCATGGTGCAACCATCTGTTGGTTAACCATCTTTTTGCTACTTGGATACAAAGCGTGGGAAAGTGTCCAATGGCTTACAGTAAAAGCGGTTTGGGTTTCAAATCAGATTTTTAACATGACTTATCATTTTTCATATCATCAACAAGGTCATTCACTGCATTGGAAAGACAAGACGACAAAAGAAAATGTTTAAAAATCATCGGTTTTCTCACCAGGATCAGAAATTTGATTTTAGAACGCAATATACATTTTTTCTTACTAAAGTTACAACATAAATTCAATATGTAATTATAAAAAATTATAATAAAGAAATCAATTCATTGAAAAAAAAAGTTATCTTTATAAGTTTTTGAAAAGAAAAAAAATCTGTAAACAAGGATCAGAAATTTATTTATAATCCATTCTAATACACAAAATATAATTATTCTAATTACAGCAATAAAAATATAAATTTAAACTTAATTATTCTTGATGAATTGAAAATATAATTCAAATATAGAATTTATAATTTTTTGAATATTTAATTAGTTATCAAATTTGCTCCCAAAATACATGCAAATACTTTTAACTTTTAAATCTCACAGTTAATTTGGTTCACATCAAGTACATTTAAAGCAAGTTAATTAACTAATTTATTTCATAAAGAATAATTTATACAATAACAACCCCTATCCTTTTAACAGTATATTTCTATAGCAAAATATCTTTATTATTATAACCAATATAACATGGTAAAGCAACCAGTCTAGAGAAGGAAAACACTGAATTTAAACCAGCTTTACTCTGTTTAAAAATTGGCCTTGTGTCACATCCTCCCAGTGACGAAGGGATTGGGTAAAATACATACAAGAAATATAAATGAAATTGGTTTAATATCATAATGAATAATTTATAACTTATTTAATTCATATGATATCAACAAATAAAAGGATTGATTGATTGATTTTAATGGAATGTCAACCATCTGTGGTTATTTTATGCCTAGAAGTTAGGGAATCACATTCATTGTACATTTATATTTACATTTTTGTGTAATTGTTTCTCAAAAATTTTTTTTTTTTTGCACGCGGTCCTATCTAATATAAATAATTTTCAAACAGGTCTATTTGACCCATAGATGGGACCCTAACAAGTACTACCACTCCGAGTCAGAGTAGACCTACGTGTAATGGCAAATGAAGACAAATAAAAGGTAGAAGTTCCTAATCTTATTTGTATAAATAAATTCAAAACTGGTAAAATAAAAACAAAACCAAATTCAGAAAAATAATTCTGACATTTTGTAAGACTTTTATTTTTCATATTGTGTAAAAGAAAGTTATATCTTATATACTAGCAGGAGTACACCATCCATGACCGCAGTAGAATTATTTTAAGAACACCAGTGATTGAGAGGGAACATAGGAATAAGAAGAAACTAATTGAGTAAATTTTCATCAAATTAAAAAAAATTGCTAAGAATTTATATATTACAATGTTTGTCTATTTTAGGAATTTTTTTTTTTTTTTTACATTCAAAATATAAGAGGAATCTTATTGTGGTGTAAGGGTTAGCAAGCTAGTTTCACAAATCCATTACAACTAAATAGCAAGTTTGATTCTCACTAGATGCCCCACACTTGCAAACTTTTGTCACATCATACCTGTGGTGAACGATTTGGGTCGGGTAAATAAGAAATTAATCCTATTGTGGTATAATGGTCAGCAAACTAGTCTTGCAGATCCATTACTACTGCATATAAATCATTCGATCCACGCTGTATGCCCTATACCTGCAATTTTGTGTCACATCCTACCTGTGATGAACATGTTGGATAAATAATGATGGTGTCCCTTGTGGTGAAATGGTTATTTTTTGATTTTTGCCGTATGTCCCATTTTCGTGACCTTGTGTCACATCCTACATGTGGTAAATGGGTTTGAAAAGAGCATCCTATTAGGGTGTAAGATAGTCTTGCTGATCCATTACAACTGAATAATGAATTTGAGCCTCACTAGATTCTCCATACTTGCAACCTTGTGTCACATCCTACTAATGATGAATGGATTGGGAGAAAAACAAGGGTAGTGTAATTGTTAGCAAGCTAATCTTGCAAATGCATTACTACTGAATAGCAAGGTCAATCCTCACTGAATGACTTATACTTGGGACTTTGTATCACCTCCTACCTGTGGCGAATGGGTTGGGTAAATACCTACATTTAAAATATTATTCTTAAAAATCTTACCCGAAACTCGTAAGTGTTTATTTTCTACCCCATAAGAATGTAACAATAAAGATGTATGAATTAAAAATATACATTTTTTCATTATTCATTTTTTTAGTGTGGGTGGGGGGTCATTTAAAACAGTACATCAAATATATAGACATTTTCTGAAGCATAAGTTGACTCATAAGATAAGATCCATTACTGTTGATTTGTGAGTTCGATTCTTGCTGGATGCCCCAAACTTGCAACCTAGTATCACATCCTACCCATGGTCAATGGGTTTTTTAAATACTTACTTGGTTTGATAATCTTAGTTGAAAGTTTTTCTCCAGGTCAATAAATTTTGGGTCAAATTAGCTAGTGCTAAACATTAAAATATTTGGTTCTAAGAAATAAGTCCTAATATTACAGAAACTTAAATGCAGTGAAAATATGTTGTTTTTACAAAGAAGCTAAGAATAAAAGTATTCATAAACTTCTGATTAAAAAGTATTTATTTAAAAAAAGATTTTGCTATTGAAATTTAATTTGATTATGTTTACCAATCATGTAATCAAATCAAAAATTAATATTTTCAAAAATTTAAAAAAAGAAGGATTTATTTATTAAAAACAGAACAATAATGATAATAATTCATTATTAGTGCAAAATTAATTTTTCACATATGATAACAACAATAACATGAAATAACTATTTTTTTAAATTAAAATCAACATTGAAATTCTAATGTCAGATACAATGTTTACAATTAACCAGTAGATTAAAAGTGGATGCTAACAGTGAAAAGCAAAAGTGACCTCTCCATTACTTAATCCGATTTTTGCTTAATTATTTAATTATATCACTTAATCAGTAGAAATCAATAACTAAATTTTGTGTGTTTCTTAATTATAAACATATTAAGATGTATGTGAGATTTCAAATCTGAATAACATATATTTTCTGAATTATAAGACAACATGCACATACCACAACATTCCTTTATATATAGGGATGAATAAACTTCTTGATATGTTTGTATTTATGGCAGAAAAAAGGATATGAAACTAAATTTGATGGAGTGTTTATATATTATGACATTTTATTCTGTATAAGCTTTATCAGATAATGATTGATTTTTTTTAATTTTAGAAAAAAATATTAGAAAGCATTACAACTGTTTATGAGGTTGTCATGACAATGTAATTAAGAATGTTATGAAAGTTTAAAATGAAATGAAAAATATTCAGAATAGTGTTTATGACTTATTTAATCTATGAATTAAAAGATTTAAAAATATCACTGTTGTGTTTGAAATGAAATATTGTTAAGTTAAATTCAGCAGAGTAGCCTATTGACAAGATCAGCTGGACAGCAAAGGAGTCTATCCCCTTTTTACTAGCACTAGACCAAGTAATTTGTTTTTGCTGAGATGGAGCACCACAGCTACTGTTAGCTCTCTGATGCTTTAATGCACAGCTTGGATTACCTGACCTGTGCTTCCTAGTTGGATGCTCTACCAACTGAGATAATTAAATAATATATTAAAATGTAAATGTTGGGGATAAGCTTTTGTTATGAAGCCTGTTTAAACCTATGTCAAATTAAGTGAAATATTCTTGTTTGTTTTTTTCATATCACCTTTACCAGAAATGTGTTTGTATATATGTAGAGTCTTACAGCAAGTGTTTCAGGAAAATTTAATTGGTTCAATCAACCCCCCCCAAAAAAAAAAAAATGAAAATGAAAATTTATTCATCTTCTTTCATGAAAAGCTAAAAATAATCAACTTTTAATAAAAATAAAATAAACTTTTAATGAGGACTCATTAATTATCCTTTAATAATGGCATAAATTATTTTTATTATTATTTGTTTGTTACCTATGGGTATCTCCCTTTTTTTTTCCCCACATCAAAAAAAAGGAAAAAAAAAAAAAATCTTGTCACAGATTCTGTTAAATAATTCATCCAAGAGTTTCCCACAAAATAGTTTCAAAGTCAAGAACATTTTGATAAACAAAGGAAGTGATGGCTTATTAACGAGCTAACACTCTTCCCTAAAGAAAAAAAAAGATTAATAATCAAGAAGGTTAATGATTAAGAAGGCAAGAAACTTACAAAAATCTTAAATTTTGCATATCAAATTCAATCATAATTCTAAATTTAAAAAATCTTAACAGTATTAAAAGGAACAAAAAAAGTTTATTTATTTAACTAATGCCTTTAAAAGAGATTGAACTTAATTTTCATTTATTTACTTTTTTAAAATCTTTAATTTCCCTTATATGTCTAATTAAAATACCAAATTTTTATAAATTTTTATATTAATTAATAGAGATTTATTTAGGCAAATGCATTTGCAGTTGGAAGTAAGCTGGAAAGGTTTCATTAAATCAACTGACAAAATCAATTAATTTAAGTAATGAGTTGAAAATATTACATGCCAAAAGATAGGATAAAATACTTTACAGAATTCTAAGTTTATAATCATCATCATTGCAATAATATTTTCAGTGGAAGGAGTTGAGATAAGAATTTCATTTTCAACTTATCTAAATGTTATATAATAATAATTATAATCCCTTAGGTAGTTGCAAGAAAGTTTATTACATTTTCTATTTACTATTTGAAGTTGTGTGGCACAGAGAACAAATATGAGTAGGTTTCTTTTATTTAAAATCTTATATGTTAAAAGGTAAATATTTTGCATATAGATAAAATATATTCATAAAGTACCCATATTAACTCAAACATTTACTATTCATAAGAATTGTATGCAAGTGTACACACACACTTAAATTATCAAATTTGATTTAGGAGGTAGGATATGGAATTGGCAATCAGAGTTCAAATCATCAACAAAGCAGTTTGCATTTCACATAGTGTTTATACCCTAGGGAAAGGTAGGCATGCAACAATTCTTCCTCTGGCTATGAGTAAATAATAGGGAAGACTAGGCTCTTTAACATTGTATGGTAACCGGTCTAAAAGAAGGAAAATTCTGAATTCAAACCTGTTAATCTCCACTTAAATATTGACTGTGTTGCATTCTTCTCAGGTGGAAGGTTTGGGTAAATACATTTATATATATCATATATTCTAGATTTAGTAAGTAATTGACTTAACAATAAACATAAGAATATAACAAAACATATGTGCATTTTATTTTCCTGTTTTTAGCAACAACTTTACAGCCACCAAGTATTATAATCTATATATTACTAAAATTCTCATTATGTTTGTATATATGTATGTAAACATAAGACAGCAACACTTTTATTGTTTTAACTTAAAGAATAAAGCAATTTTCAGTCCAATTTGCAACTGAATGATAATTTTGTTGGGCCTGCATTCATGCTGAATATCATTTTTTAATCATCCAAATTCTTGATATAATGGTAATAAACTATGAAATGCTAATTAGAATCTTTAACTCCTTCCTACACAGAAGCATCAATATCATTATGAACTGCTGTTAAGGGAAACTCAACAGGTCACAGTTCATCTAGTAATCCATTAAAAAACAAAGTCAATTTTTAAAATTACCATTTTTAAATTTAAAAAGCTTTAATTTTTTTTTACCATTATTGAACTGTTTTCCATAAACTCAGTAATAAATCTTCAAGTAACATATTTTAACTTTATAATTATCAAGTTTTTTTCAAATACAAACTAAGCAAAATAATTTTCAGTGTCTGGAATTAGGTATTGGAGTCTAAAATTATCTTCCATAAGCTTTATTTTAAAATGATTGTGATGAATCCCCCATTCATCACAATCATTTTAAAATAACCAACTTTGTTTGTAACATTATAAACTAGTATATGATGGGATTATTTACATATAAACTTCCCCTTACTCTCTTTCTCAATTCCTCTCTTATAATCAGTTTCTTTTCTTTAGTCTTTTCCCTTTACTTTGGCATTTCATATTCTTTCTCTCTTTTTCATAGCAACTTATTCTCTCTTTGACTTCTTCTCTGCTAGCTTTCTATCTTCTGCTGACTAAAGTAATACTTCATCTTACCATAATAACAACCATCCTGCTGACGAGGCTTAGAATACGCTGATTGTATCCCTGTAAGACCACCAAAAAAAGGGTGTCCAGGGTATGACACTAAACTGCATCTCATGGTGAGGCTCAGGTTCTAGAGATCTAGGGAGTATGGAGTACCCCTTCATTGCCTTTACTTCCAGGTTCACTGATCTGGTGTGGTAGTACCTGTTTAGGTCCAATCTATGGGTCAAATAGATCTGTTTAAAAATTATTTGTATTCAATAGGAATACTGTTACCATATAACTGTAAACTGTTTGTATTAAGAATAGTTACTTGAAGATATAATTGTTTATTAAGGATTGTTATTAGTTACTTGAAACCATATAACTGTGTGCAAACAAATGATTATTATTAAATAAAAATACTAACTTGAAACCATGTAATTATTAGTATTAAATAGAATTACATGAAACCATACAACTGTATTCAAATTATTTATATTAGATAGGAATACTTGATATCATAAATTGTGTAAAAATTTGCTAAGAAACAACTACACAAAAATGTAAACAGACAATGAATGTGATTCCCTAACTACTAGGCAAAACATAATTCTAGACAGGTTGATATGTCATTAAAATCAGTCAATTGTAATAATGAAATTTAAGACCAGGTTGTGAGACTGATTACATCAGTCACATTGAATTTTATATAAACAAGAGTATATTGAAAAGTTTTCCACTTGACCAAAATGACCAAAAACCATGAAATGTATATACTATTTTACATACACATCATACAGTTCAACACACTTGGCATATGGTTTCATAAGTTTCTTTAACCCTTTCAAAAACATTCAATATTGATTTCTTCTTGGTTGTGATAAGAATGTTTCAGCATCCCTGAATCTGTATGATTGTTATTATAACATAATATTATTAATAACTTTATACAAATTTGAATATCTATTTTAATTTATAGTGTTAATGAAGACTAAAATACACAGGTATCATAGAAAACATCTCTACACTGCAAGTAAAAAGTCTTTGTTTAAAAAAAAGAATATGTGGAGTTTGCTTTATTTTTATTTATCTAACCCCTTTGCACAAGTAGAATGTGGCACAAGGTCAATTTTTAAGTGGAGTTCACCAGGTCCATAATTTGTACTTGGGTCGCCATGTCCATTTCCTACAATGTTAACCACTATGCCACGAGTGCCTCCATTTGCTTTATGTCAGCATTCTAACATGAAAATAGTATATAATCCTTTTCTGTTTGTTTCTTAATAAAAATAATTATTAGTTTAAGTTGATTAATTCAATGTAGTGTATTTTTCTTCACTCATTTCTGACCTGTAAAGCATGTCTGAAAATAATTTGAGAGAAGTTGCTGATTTTCTATGAAATGTGTAAGAATTCTAAAAGGAAATTAAATAAATTCTTTTAAATCTTATGAGGAATATAATATCATCTACAATAAATTAGCAGGGTGAATTAAAGTAAAAATAGATCAGAAAAAAAATACAACTTCTGTTTATTAACCTGTAATTCAGGTTCATGAAATACAATTATGACATAATGAAACAAATAAACTACAGGAAAAATTTATGTAAATGTTTTTGTAAGTTTTTATAAATTCAAAGACATTCCAATTTAATTTTAGTTTTTATAAATGCAAAGACATTCCAATTTAATATGGATTAAATATTGAGGTAATTTTTTTAGCCATTAAAATGCCAAATGTTGGTTGTTTCATTAAGACAAAGTTCATATTTAAATTCAAAGGCAATTTACATTTAAAAAACTATTTTGTAAGAGACAAATCCAATTTTTAATAAAAACAGTTTGAACAAATAAAATAAAATAAATTAGAAAGAAATATTTGTTTGAAGGGCCAAAAAAAAAAAAAAAGAGCATATTTTTTGGTACATTGTCAAAGAAACATTCATGGTCTGTTTTAGAATAATAACTAAAATAGAGTTGGAAATTAATTAAATTGTGGAAACAAATGGTTATAACTAACAAGTCAATACTAATTGTCTTTTGTCATTATGTTTGTAAGCAAATAAGGGTTACAGGAGTTTTATTTTTTAAATAAGACAGTTTATATACTGTAAAATGCTTTGTATCTTAAAGATTCCAAATTTAAAAAAAAATATTCAAGTAGGCTTTATTGATTGATTTTAATGGCATGTCAACACATCTAGGGTTATTTTGTGCCAAGAGGTTAGGGAATCATGTTCATTTTACGTCCATATTTACATTTTTTGTATAGTTTTTTCTTAAGAATTTTTTTTTGCACACGGTCCTATTGAATATGAATAATTTTTAAACAGATCTATTTGAGCCATAGATAAGGCCATATCAGATACTACCACACTGGATGGGAGTAATAGCAATGTAGGGGTACTCCACACTAACTAAAGCTTCAGAACTGTAGCCTAACCATCAAACTGCAGTTTAGTGTCATACACAGGTTCCTCACAACAAAATATGTTAGGTTGGTTGAAGAACAATACTGTTAACATGTAACTTAGTACTACTTACTACATGGTCCAGTGGTGAGAGATGCAATCACCAGGCTTAACTGATGATGAGGAGAATGACTTGGACATCTGACAGGATTAAACAACTGTCCAAAGTCAGATGATCTATCTTACAGGGTCAACATCCACCTTGCACACATGTATGCTGAAGCTTGAGGAAAGCATTGGTTGCATTAAAGCTTGATCTGGCCATTAAGAACAACTAATCCTCCACCAGCTACCCTAGACCCCACCTGGCTGCTGAATCTGGGATGGGATGTCAAGGAAGTGGGTCTGCACCTGTGTAACCCCTAACTCACCTAAAATGAAAGGAACCACCTGTTGCATTGGTGAAGTAGCATGCAAATCAACAACCACCATCACTGGTTCTTTAAACAGGATCCTTGATGCTTATTTTCTCAGATATTGTTAAAATCAAGTAATTGACACAAATTCAATTTTTAAGTAGAGTACACCTGGTTTGAATACAGAATTTTTCATCTCCTAGACTAATTGCCTAACCAAGATTAAATCACCCAGATTGCCCTACTATTTATTCATAGCTGGGGAGAAAATAGATAGATTCATGCCTTTCCCAAGAGCATCAGTATGAAATGAAATGTAAACAGTCTCAACCAGAATTTGAACTCGGTCCACTGATTTCATTTTCTACAAAGATATAAAGATTATGTTAAATGCAAAAGAAAAATAGAATGTAAGTTACAAGTCATAAAAGTGTTTTACATTTATTCATTTGTCATCTTTCTACTCTGTCTCGCCAATCTCCAACTATGGCCTAATCACATCTGATCCTTCAAGACTCCTTGGTTTGTCTCTTACCATTTGAGCATACATACATCCAGTGCAATCTTTCTTTATCATGCCTTTGGATTGATGTGATCAATGTAATGACTTTCAATTACCTGAAGCAAAGAGAATGTACTGCTTCATATGTCTTTCATGTAAGCAGCCATTTGTAATATAAGGAGAATACATGCACAGGTCTGAGTCCTTATATTACTATCGCATATATATATATATATATATATATATATATATATATATATATATGCATGCAACATTGCATATATAAGAACTCATCTAAAGTGTCACAGGATTAAGTTCAACAATTACCATTAAGATGATCACAGATGATATTACTACTAATATTACTACACCAAATAGATTGATGCATATTAATGGAATATCAACCACTTGGGTTATTTTATGTTTACAGGTTAAGGAATCACATACATTGTACATTTATATCAACATTTTTTGTATAGTATCTAAGTTATATAATCATATCCATGGTTATATAATATCAAGTATTCCTATCTAATACTAATAATTTTCAAACAGATTTATTTGATCCATAGATGGGACTAACATGAACTACCACTCTGGGTCAGAATGGACCTGGGAGTAATGGCAATGAAAGGGTATTTCACATTCACCAGATATCTAAAGCTGAAGCCTCACTACAAAATGCAGTTTAGTCTCATACCCAAGATATCATTTATGGTGACTGTAGGGGATACACAATATTCTAAGCCCTGTGATAAGGCTGCACCGCTTGAAATACAGAGTAAACAGTTACTTTCTTCCATTTAGGCAGTTTAGTTTTGGCCTTGAATATATCAGTTTGCAAAATGCAGTTCTTCTTAAAGACAAAAGGCAACTGATAACATACAAAATGAGAATATTTATATCTAACATATCAAAACATTCCTACTTTGAACTTTGAAATTTAAGACATAAATATATTTGTTTATGTTGCATCACCTGTCAACAGTTGACCGTGGCATGCTTTTCTGCTATTTCAACAAACTACGTTTAAAAAACTGGTTACTTGATGCATTATGTGATAACACAAACATCATCATCCCTAAAGATATAGAGTAAAAAAGTTATATAAAATTAAAATAAAAGGATTAGTCAACTTTGTATTATTTCTATATACCAGAATTTCAACCTTACATGGCAAAAAAAAAAAATCACACTTCAAAACCTGAACTTACAGAATGAAAGATTTCAAAGGAAAACTTTACAAAGTGGGTTATCTTAATATTTTAATGGAAAATATTTACTCAGGTTTATTTTGGACTAAAAAGTTCAGATAAATGATTGATTGATTTTTATGGCATGTAAATCTGTCAGGAATTATTTTAAACATCTTTTTGTACCAACAGTCACTTTCATTCCAGGTCAGAGTGGAGCTGTGAGTAATAGAAATGAAGGAATACTCCATACTCCCCAGATCTCCAGAAGGGAATCTCACCATCATATGCAGTTTAATGTCATAACCAAGATACCCCTTTAGCAGAGGTTGGGTAGGCTTCTTACACCTCTGCAGGGGATACAGTCAGTGGATTCTAAGCTCCACCAACAGGGTGAAATTCAGACAAAGTTTGCAATTTTATGTATAAAAAAAAAAAAAAACAAAAGACTTTATATGATACTTCCATGATTTTGTCTATTTAAAATTTTCCCAACAAATGCTGAAAACATGTTGAGTAAAAAAGGGAAGACGATAATTTATTTGGGATTTTTAGTTGCTTATTTTATTTATTTATTCTTAATGGTTTCTTCCTCAATAAATACAATTTTGTATACCAAAGAAGAAAACCATAGAATTATATATAAGAATTAATATATGATTCAATTTCATGTTGAAGAAAATTAAATATTTCACACTAAGTGACAAAAGAAATGAACACTAATAAACAATATATGATAAAATTAGTAGAATTTACAAGAGATATAATTTCTGTATGAAAATTTTATAGCACAATATTTTTACTTGTAAAGTTTTCTATCAACAACACATTTTAAATAATTCTTTTTTAATACTGTGGTATATTCAAAACAATACTAAATTGTCCCCTAATCAGCAAAAGGTTACAGCAGTTCCCCTCCCTAAATTAGAAACAACATGTATATAACACCTGATATAGACTAATAAATAATCCAATAGAGGGGGTGGGGATAACACAGCTACTTAGAGATATCTTAAATCAAAGAGATATAAAATTGTAAAAGTTTGAAATATCAAATAATGTTAATATCAAATTATATGCATGATAATACTTCACAAAAAACCCCCCAAAACAAGATATTTTGCAGCTCAAAAATTCAACAGTAAATTTTTTTTTTTTTTGTTATTCAATGAAAAAAAAAATTGAATATGTTTGCTCTTGACATTATGAAATGGCATTTAATATATATATATTTTTTTATTTTGTAGAAGAAAAACATTTTGTAGCATATATATATATATATATATATAAAGATTGTTCTGCATTAAAATTGTTAAGCATATGTTAAATTAGATGTACTAAACTGATCCTAGGAAGAAATACTGATCCAAATATAAAGAATCCTGCCATTTATATAAGCTGTGAATCAAGTAGTTTCTATAAATAGAGCCATATCTTCTCCACAAGTGGAATGCTTATCGTGTAACAAGGTTGCTAGTAAGATATATCTTAAATCCTTTTGCCCCTTCCCATGAAAAAGTGACAGTGGATACCCATATATACTCATATTAGATTTAAGAATACCCTATTTGGGAAGGAAGTTAAATATTTAAGACAAGAACTGATCTCATTGTACGGATGTGCAGATAATGGAAGGAACAGAGTATAAGGGATGTAGGCAAGCAAAGAAGCAGACCCCGGGTTGGGATTTGCCATGTTACACACTGTTTAGTTAAGTGCTGAAACTTTCAACAGGTAAGCTGTTTGCCAAACATCAAACTCATACAAGTAACCCATGTTTGATGACTCTTGCATCTGGTTGGCTCACTTGTGGGCTTATCAACAATACTCAAAAGCAAGAAAAACCTCACAAACATGTATGGGTGAGCACAGAGGGAATGAGGCTTGAAAGAGAATAAAGAGGAAAAATATCCCATGGGTTTACATGCCTGTTTCTTTTTTCCTGTTCAACTGAACCCACGAATTACATGCAAAAGTAAAAAGAAAAAAAAAAACTAAAAAAGATGAATTTTAAATCAAAAACAGATTCACAGTAAAGCTCAAAAAATTCAGAATATGAATTGGAAGAAAGCCAAAAGAATTATATGGTCTATTAAGAAGACTTTTTACTAAGATTAAACTTTCAAAAAAAAAAAAATTCTTTAGGGTAGATTGTAACCTCGTACTTCTTTCACATTTCATGTACAATAGTGGTTCATGATTATAGAAAATAGTAGAAAATTTCTAGCTAGCAATAGTTTTGATGATAGTAAAAAAGCAGTTGAGTGAGAAATGTGGGAAGAAAGCAAAAAATCAGAAGAGTTCTTTGATCCAGTCTCTTAGGTGGTAGCATACCATTTAAGAAACTATGATGAACTTATATAAAGGTTTAATGTTAAATAGTCTTTGATATGAAGGAACATTACAATTAGACTGGGGTCATTTAGCTTGAGTGGGAAATCAGTCATAGAAAAAGACAACTCTGTATTCAAAAACAAAAGCTGGCCTTCTGAAAGCAGTCTGATATTGTCTTCAATGCCACACCAAAAACATCAGCATGAACACTGGTACCAAATTGATCAAACCTGAACAACATTAGTGACATGAAGAGATGGGGAATTGTTGCATGTGTTGATCCAAAGTATCACAAAACTGCCACTACTGCATCTCTTGATACAGTTTCAAATAAAATATATCCATTCATTTCTCTTCCTTCATTACATGGATACTTTAAGCAGGATAGTAAACTGCATAACAAAACATGATATAAGATACAGAAACATAAATCCAAGTTTAGTTTAAGAGAATAATCAGCAGAGTTAATACAATCAAAGTGTCTATTTGATATGAGGCCAAATGAGTTCTATATTCACCATCATCTTATTTGTATTATTTTTATGTGACAACATTTTGACTAACATGTGTAGGAAATTTTAGAAGTCCTGAAAGACAAGAGATCAACTTGATTTTAGATATATAAAACAAAAACAAAAAAAAAAAAAAAAATCCCCATGTATTCAATCTTTAAAATCCTAATCTATAATATTCAGACCATCACTCTTATTCACAGATAGAATATTTCTTAATGAAAAATGTTATTAATGATTTCTGATTTGCAAAATTTTAACTTCAGTTCTGCGCAAACACCAAACTATCTTTTTGGTACAAATATTGTTCAATATATGTGAAATAATAATAGAAAAAAATGTTGTCTTGGATTCAGTGCCAATTGGGATATTGATCTTGCTATGAAAAAATCAGAAATCATCAATAACTTAAGATTCGTAGACTTTCTGACGTTTTCGATAGCATTTTGTGGTTTCTTGGGTAAAAATGCTTTTATATACCAATTTTTAGGAGTAAGGCAACTCTAGAACTCATTTTACAGACAAAAATAGATTACAAAAAGTAATTTTACATTTTACTCATTTTACAGACAAAAATAGATTACAAAAAGTCGCCATTTTTTGTGAACCCCACCAAATTTGGAGAGCTAAAAATCGACATAACTCTGCAAATTTTTGGAATGTCTAACTTTAACACAGTCCACACCTGTACAAAATTTCAGAAAAATTGAAGGGGGTGGGTAACAATTTTATTTTTTTCTGTATGATTTGACATGGAATTGCCTATCTAGTTTTTTTAAACATATATATGCACATTCCTCACCAAATTAATAATCATAGAATATGGAATACTAAAAGACATAAACAACAATAAAAAAAACTGAAATCTGTCTTTCTATAACAAAATGCATATTAAGTTTAAGCATTCAGTTACATTTCTCTTCCTTTAACATAAAATTGGCTTTTGGTAACAAACTCATTTAAAGTCTGATAATACTAGACGTCAATCTAATTTTCCAAACTCTCTTTCTCTCTCTATCTCTTATATATATATATATATGAATCAAGGATAAACTTTTACTTGTAACATTTTACATGTATTTTTTCTAATAAGACTAGTTTCTATACATATAGAATTGAATGTAATCTTAGAATTAGATGCTATACAGCTGAGATTTTGAGGTGCAAGGTGCTCATCCTATGAAAGCTGAAATATCAGACATAATCCTAATTGAATATTTGATGTAACCATTCAAGCAGATCAGAGTCAACTTGAAAGACTATTTAAAAAAAAAAGAAGCTTCCTAACTTGGAGGTTGAGAAATTGTAGAATTGGAAGGTAACAATTGCACCAATAAACCTAGAGGAAAGGAAGTAATCCAAAAATCAATCATAAGAAGACTGAAATAAATAACAATATAAATTACATCATAACTAAAAATTGTTTTGATATTGAGAAGGTCACTTTCAGTTAAAGAGACTACATTATCAAAAATTTGTTTTTTTTTATACTTATGCCCACTTCTTTCTTGTTAGATTTAGTAAATGAAATGTAACAACTATTATGGGACAGATGAGAGGTAGTGTAAGAGTGTACTGAAAAGTTCTTAGCTCACCCAAAGGAATGACCATTTTATTATTTTTTCTTGGGTAGAAAGTTAAAGTAACTTGAAAAGTTGTTGAACTGGGGAACCATATTTAAAGTATATATTATATAAACTAGCAAATATATGCACCCTCCGGGTGCAAGTATTTAAGTTTTAATGTAATAAAATATCATATTAAATTAGAAAGGCTAATGAAACTAAATAAGAATGCAGATAAAAATATTTGAAACAGAGGGGGTATAATCGAAATATAGAACAACTAAAACTTACTCTTCCATCACTCTCGTCTTTCATTGTTATTTTTTCTAATTTAAGTATTTAGTTAAAAGAGGAAGTAAAGAATAAAATGACACTTTTTTTTAATGGATTTCATTTAAGATTCATTGAAGAAATTTTGCTTATATTCATTAAAATAAAACCAAACAGTTAGAAATCAATAATACTAAGCACATATTTATTAAATTCGATTTTTTTATATCAATATGCAAATTAGCTTTCCCGTTCACACTGTAAACCGCTATTTTGCTGTATATATAAACATAATTGTATGTTGTTAGTATGTAGATATGGTTAACAGTATTAATAATGTAAAACAATTTTATTAATAATAGAGGTTAAAATAAAAATAAAATCATTGAGAATGTGATGTCAATAACTAAGGGAATTGTAACTTGAGTAGTGATATAGTTTCGGTTACAGACAGAAAAGCACACAATCTCCATTATAATAAGATATAGGATTCAATAAAAATTAGTTTATCTAATGGTAGATTGACTGGATTTTGAAAATATATTACTTTCTACTTAGAATATAATGAAAAATAGATTTGTTCACAGAATTAGACAAAAAAGAAAAAGAAAAACAAACTGAAAAATAATTTTAAAAAAACCGAACTATCTTTTATCATAAAAGTCATTAGTTAGGGATTAATCATAAATTAAAATATCAAATTAAAGAAAATGAAATTCTAAGGAATTTCCTATTTTTTTGGGAATTTCTAAGAATTTTTTCTAATAGAAAATTATGACTTTTAGCTTCAACTGAAGAAATTTTGACAACAATAATCAAGAAAAATAATCTCTTCCTATGTATCTCTAAGCCATTGAAGTTTCATTAAAATTTGTGGCAATAATAAAAAAAAAAGAAGTTTATTAACTGTTTTTTTGTTTTTTTCCCAATACTGTATATAGATTAGCATGCCAAGAACTTTTTTAACAATCCCTTGTATAAAATAATTGTCTAACGAATATTTTCAAAATTATACAATTCTGAACTTATAAAATGGTGTAAAATTTATTTACTAATTTTCAAAGTTTATGAATTTTGTGATATTTAAAGATCAATAATACTAAGGTTAAATGTTCCATGAGTTTACATAGGTGAGGTGAGGTGAACAGGTAAATGATCCATTCCTAATCACTAGGTATCAACTAATGTTTAAAAAAATGTTGAGTCAAAACAATTTGTGATGATAAGAAAGAAGAAGGAAGAATTAAGAGTAAAACTAGGTGACTGCATTTCATTTTCTGATCAAGCTGAATGCCAATTATTTACTGGCAAGACATTAAAGAGTTTGGCAAATGTAAATTAGGGGAACATTAATCACTTTCTATTTAATTTCTTCATATGCAATTTATTTCTCTGGTGAAATAACAAATATAAAAATATTATACTTAATTTCAGTTAAGATCCAATGAAGAGAAACACAGAATGATATGACAATCAATTCCTTCATAGATTTTTGTCAAACTGGATCCTTTTAAGAATGAAGGCCATTGAAATAGAAATTAGAAATATAAAAATTAGAAATAAAGTAATTTTTAAGTTATTCTCATGCATTCACAGTCCTCATCATCTATGACAAGATTATCTTACATATCTTTTAGCACTTCTATTTCTTTAAGGGGTTCAGATGGAGGTATAAGTTTTTTTCCCAGCATATATATATATATATATATATATATATATATATATATATATATATATACTTCAGTTCTGTAATGAACCGCTTTTTTTTTAAGACCAAATTTTCACCTTAAAAACAAGGGTTGTTCATTACACAAAACATTTTTGAACAAGTTGAAGCTTACCATCATTCATTAAAACACAATATATGATAAAACCTTTTTGCACCATATATATATATATATATATATATATATATATATATATATATATATATATTATATATATATATGGAAAGACAATGTCCATTGCTTTATATATATATATATATATATATATAAAAAATCGGAAAAACAATGTCCATTGCTTTTTGTATATATATATATATTATATATATATATATGTGTGTGTGTGTGTGTGCATGTGTGTGTGTATGAAAGCCAATGTCCATTACTTTATAATGTCACTATATTTTGTATTCATATTCAAATGTAGATCAGATATCTTTTATATTTTGCTTATAAATATTTACCCAACCTCTCTACATGAGCAGGATGTAACACAAGGTCAATTTTTAAGTAGAGTTGAAATTTAGAGTTTTCCTTCTCCTAGACTGGTGTCAAGGTTAAAGATATTTACCCATAGCTGGGGGAGAAAAATTGGATTTATATCTTTCCCAAAAGTATTAATGCTATATGAAATACAAATAGTCTTGTCCAGAATTTGAACCCAGTTTGCTGTGTCCATTTCCTATGAAGATAACCATTACACAACCAATGCCTCCTTATTTTTCATATATAAGCCAAAAAAATATGTTCGCATTAAATATTATAATCTATATAGTTCTCAGCTCAACTAGATATGTAGGAAAAAACATTAGAAGCTACAGCAATGATTACAAACTTTTTGAAATAAATGAATATTTAAAAATGTATGGCAAAACTTTAATTATTTTCTTTTCAGTTTTAATTACAAAATAGTAAAAATGAAAATTACTTTTGCTTCTTAAACCAGGTCTTAGATTATTCTAATATCAATTTGCATCAAATCCAAAATTAAATTTATGATTATGCAATAATTGATGTCTGCCAACAGAAAATTTAAAGCCTCTAATTAAAATCATCCTAAAAATAAAGTATCTATTACAAAAATATAGGATTCTGAGGTTGAAGAGAAAGTATAATGAACCATACTGCACAGGGATTGAACTCACAACCTTCAGGTTAGAAGTATTCTGTCACCCCAGTTAATTAGTATAATTTTTTCAGTGGAGAGATATAAAAGCAAAGACAGTTTCTCTCTAGAAATTAACTTTATTTTTTGCTGTTGCCTGGATGAACCTTTCAGGAACCTTTGTAAGCTTTAACCCTTTTGCCATTTACTGAGAAAGTCAAACAGATTATGCAGTAGAAAAGATAAAGAAAGTCAAAGGAAACTGAGATTGGAATAGACAAAGTATATTCTTTAATTTAAAACTACAGTTTATAAACTTCCTGGAATAGAATATTTCTCTTTTGATTTAGAGAGTAAAAAAGATCTTGAATAAATAATAGATAAATATAATTATGCTGTCTCTGACTGATTCAATAAAAATTAGTTAATGTAATATTCAATTGACTGAATTTTTGAAAAAAAAAAAATGACTTTCTACTTAGAATATAATGAAAAATAAATTTGTTTACTGTGAGAATCTGTTACCTATCGAGTTAGTTCAAAAGTCAAGTGAGTATTGAGTCATCTTTCCTTATTCATATGTGATGAAAGCCTGCTTAAATTTATAAGGGTCTGATGGAATAGCTGATGTACTAATGACTAACAATGACAAAATCTGATATTAATCCCAATGGCAAAAGTATATTTCCAACATTAAAACATGATTATATAATGGGCAAGTCTAGTTCTATTATACAAAAAAAAAACAAAAAAAAAACACAAAAAAATCTCTAGAATATTTTAAGAAAGGATATCAGTGATATCTAATGTTTTAAAATATATCAGTAGACAAGATTATTTAAATCACTTTATTTCCTAATGCCACTGAAAAATTGCAAGAATAAATAAATGAACCACTGACCATAATATAAGACATTTCAAAATTGAAATATCTTAACCCTGAAAACATTGACCCCTCCCTCCATCCCCAGAACTTCAGTGGGCTCCTTACCCTGGGTTCTTGGCTGGAAAACAGCTAAATATGTAAAATGCTAAAATCTGTTATTTAAAAGCCTGATTGACTGTATAATATTATTGCTAGGCAATAGCAATGTAGACATAAGGATTCCCTAGCTGCCTAGGTATATATACTTCTAAGTACTAGCACAAATACTGGTCACTTAGGTTAATCTAAAATGATAATTGCAAGAGGAGGTTAACTTTGACCCAAGGTCATATCATATACAAAGCAATCAGTGGTGATCATACTCACCATTAAACAGTTTGCAAGATTAGCATGCAATGGTGAATATTTCAAATATGTAGTTGATACAGTTTTAACACAAGACTGATACAATATATTAAACAATGAAAAAAATGTTTATCTTATTTTGAAGGGAATGTCTAAAAAGATGAGATATATGAATATCAAACTTTTAATTAAATAAAATAGAATCATTTTAAAATCTAATTTGAAATTTGCAACAGTCACTTGAGCAAGGAAAGCATTTCTACTCCATCATCTAGTCTGATGAAGATAAATATTATTCACTGAAAAGATACTTTTAGATAAATCACTCTCCAAAAACAAATTTATCAACTAGCCAATGTATACATAACTTTATTGAAGAAGAAAAAAACAAAATATAAGATTTTCAGTATTAAAATGTTTTTTTACTTTTTTACCATATATTCCAAAGTATAAGATGCAGTCCTCCTCTATCAATTTTTTGAGAGAAAGATAGAGGACAAAAACAAATTTTGATATAATTGCAAGAGTTACTAGTTGATTTGGAAGCACAATTCAATTTCTGTGGTCCTGTTTAAAATGTGACTTCTAGGCCTTTTTAAACACAAATACCTCAAGTTCTACATAATGGGAATAAATAATTTTTATATCAGAATTTTTTCCAACAAATATTAAAATTCAATATCATATTAGTTGAATGTTAAATTTTAGCATCCTTCAGTACCTGGACTTTGGAATCTATCATATTTAGTACCTGTACAGGCCCAGAGATTTTAGTACACTCAATGGGATCACAGAAATGAGATTATACCAATTTGGATACATTTATATAATTAATTTATCTGACAGCAAATACAAGATACATGTGCTTCACTACATATGAAGAAATTTGAACTATGTAAAACAATGATTACCAAAATTAGGTTTTACTAATACAGGGTGTTTCAGTAAAATTGACATTATTTCATAATCTAATACCTTGACCAATTCTCACCCAAAGGATCTTAAATTTTAACAGCTTATGTAGAAACAACTTAAAATTCTATATTTAATGTTTTTTTTCTTTTCATGTACAGAAATGCTATTCACTGGAAAAGAAAAGACATTTAAACATTAAACATAGAATTTTGTGTTGTTTCTATACATGCTGTTAGAATTTAAACAAGAACTGGTAAAGTTATTAAATCATCAAAGAATATCATTTTTTCTGAAACACCCTGTAACATCTCAAATATCAATTTTTTAAAAACCCTCTGTATACTTAGAAGTTTCAAATTGCTTTGGATTTTTACTTCTAATAATGTTTACTTTTTTATTTTATTATTTTAATAATAATCTTTCTAAAATTTCTATGACTTTTATAATACTTTAATTTGAATATATAATTAATAATCAGAAGAATGATAATTCTTGTCTAATCCCTGTAATTAGTTCCTCAATTGAAATAGTTTTCCATTTTTAAATCAAAGAATTTTGCAGCTGCAAAATAACAATGCAGCTATCATAACTGACAATTGATATCAGTTTACTCTTACAAAGATGATAGAAAAGATAAAAATCAAAAATTTGGATGTCGACTACAGTATACATATATAGATTGTAAAGAGGAAAGTTTTACTACATTAGTCACTGAGTCTTAGAAAAGTAGAACATGTGTATATAATAAAAGAAAAGATTAAAACAATTTTGTACTGATAGCTTGCTTAAAGGCCACCTCCAGCAGCCATTCAACTCAATATTGCATCATACAGTATTTCTAGAATTTCTATGTATTTATCAAACACCTCCACCATGAGTAGGATGGAAAAAAGGTTAATTTTTAAGAGGGGAACAACTGGTATTAATTCAAAGGTTTTATTCTAGATTGATTGCTTAAACCAACACTAAAGAAACCAGTTGTCTTACTATTTTCCCATAGCTGGAGGGAGACCAGATGAATTCATGCCTTTCCCAAGGCATTAGTGCAAAGTGAAATGCAAACAGCTTTGTCCAGGATTTGAACTTGGGTCACTGCATCCATTTCCTATAATAATAACCATTATACCAAGTGTGCCCCGTATATATATATATATATATATATATATATATATATATATACCATTGAGAAATTATAAATATTGAGATGAGTATGGATGCAGATGCCATACCATTATTAGTAAATTGGAAATTGCTTTATTCTCTAAGAGCATTTTAATGCCATTGCATTAACAAAAATTCCCACTGTGACATTTTTTGCAAAATGGCAAAAAATATAACTTATATACACATATATAACTTATATACACATGAAAAATTAACTCATAAACTATTTCATTTAATTAAACCTTTTTTTAACTTTATTTTGAGTTCATGTAACTTATGATATCACAGGTAAGATTTATTTAATGTAAAAATTTGATTTACTAATCAATACATAGTGATTGCAAATTGTGGCAGTAAAAAAATATGAAACAATAATTAAGGGTGTATATTAGTGATGATCATATTTGAACTTTGAATACAGTGGCAATGTTTTGTCTTTTTTATCATAGCCCACTGACATTACAACTACCCCATCATGTCCAAGCTTTGCTTTAATCATTTTTACACTAATTATTTCTGGTAGAAGGGGAACATTTGATGACTAAAATTCAAATTTTGTAGGTTTTTATCAAATTTGTTTTACAAAGTTTCAGTACTCAATCTAGATGTAGCCCTGCTGGCACAGCTTAGTATAAGCTGACTGTATACAGACTGGTAAGACCAACCCCACCCACCCAGCAGGGTGTGTCCTGGGTATGACACTAAACTGCATCTGATGGTAAGCTCCACTTCTGGATATCTGGGGAGTGTAGAGTACTCCATTACCATTATTCTTAGGTCCACTGACCCATCTATTAGGGTTCCATCTATGTGTAAAATAGATCTGTTTGAAAATGATTCATATCCAATAGGAACACGTGGAAAATAAATCTTAAGAAACAACTATGTAAAATATGTAAATATGAACATTCAATAAATGTGAATACCTAACCTCTAAGCATTAATAACCCTAGATGGGTTGATGAGTCATTTCAATCAATCAATCTGGATGATATGCATTGAAATTAGGGAAAATATTATCAGTAGTCAAGAATTAAAGCCAGCATTATGGCCAAAATATTACTATAGGATTTTTACTTTTCTGCTTTTTTATATTAATAAACAGGGATACATTTAATAATTTATTGGTCATAGAGAAAATAAATTTTACAAATCTTAGGAAAAATTAGACTTAATTTTCTTTGGATTCAATACAAAGAATTCTATAAAACATAGTTAAATAAAAGGCTGAACAATCTGATTTCTACAGGATGTTTCTGTGTTTATCTTGACAATGAATTGAACGGTCTTAAAGCCACTCCTGTTTGATAATGATTTGAGTATAATGCCAATTTTCAATGTCCATTTTCTCTTCTCATTTCCTCTGACAACACACAGTGAAAGTAATTGGTGATCAAAGCACAGAGTTAATGTCTCTTCTATTAGAATTAGGAGTTAACATTTTAAGCAAGGATTTAAAACCATTAAAAAGTCTTTGGTGTTCAAACCATTTTGCACTTTAAGCTTTATAAACTTTACTTCCAAAGAAAGAATCTTTAAAGATGGACTTGAAAATATTTTATTTATACACATGTTAAAGCAAATAATTCACTTATTTAAAACTATATAAGGTGAAATTAAAAAAAAAAGTATGAAGACTTAAGTTTTGATAATTTAAAATTTAAATAAAGATGCTTACACTATTGCGCAACTTACTGATTGATTGATTTTAATAGCACTAGCAAATATATGCACCCTCCGGGTGCAAGTATTTTAGTTAAATTTTATAATAAAATATCATATTAAATTAGAAAGGCTAATGAAAAGAAGAATGTAGATAAAAAGATTTTGAACAGAGGGGATATGATTGAAAAATAGAACAACTTTGAAACTAACTCTTCCATCATTTTCCGTTACTCCCGTCTTTCATTGGTAAATTTTCCTAATTAAACTGTTTAGTTAAAATAGCAAGTAAACAATAATATTACAGTTATTTCTTCTTGTTAAGGGATTTCTTTTAAGATTTATTGAAGAGATTTTTGCTCATATTCAATAAGATAAAACCAAACAATTAGAAATCAATAATACTAAGCATATATTTATTAAAATCAATTTTTTAAGATCAATATGCAAATTAGCCTTCCCATTCACACTGTAAACCTCTATTTTGTTGTATATATAAATACAATTGCATGTTATTAGTATGTAGATATGATTAACAGTGTAAGTAATGAAAACAATTTTATTAATAATTGAGGTTTAAATAAAAATAAAATCATGGAGAATATGATGTAAATAACAAAAGGAATTGTGACTTGTATAGTAATATAGTTTCGGTTACAGACAGACAAACCCACAATCTCCATTATAATAAGATGTCAACCCGCCAAGGGTTATTTTAGGCCTAGGGGTTAGGGAATTGCAGGAGATACAGTCAGTATATTCTAAGTTCTGCTAACAGGGCAGTTATAAAGTGAAGATGTTTAGATGAATCAGTGTTAATTTGAAAATAATTATGATGCCAATCTCAATACTTTTTTAACAAAATGTTTATGTTAAAATATAGGTTCTGCAAATGTAGTAAACCTTTATCTCAATAATTTTTAAAGACATATTGTAATACTGCCTAAATCCCACAATTGCTGTTACATTCAGTGTTATAAATTAATAAGAAAAAGTACCAACTATTATGGGACAAAGGCAGTAATATTTCATAATAAAACAAATGGATAGATTTTTTTCTTTTTCACTTGTTGATGTCTTTCTTTTTCTTGTGGTTTCATAACCTTCAAATGACCACTGAGTGTATCTAAAAAGAATAGAACTGAAAAGGTCCATTTGTTCATGTCTGCTGGGCAAATTGCCTTTTAGTAATCAGTGGGGGGATAGCCAGAAATGATCATAATGTATTTCCCCAGTGTTTGAGGTCTTTTCCTACAGAGCTTCTGATTATTTTTCCAAACACTTGCTCTCAGCTGCTTGTCTTTACTCAGTACGAATTCAAAACTGTTGTCATTTGGAGGAATGAGGCATGTGGCATGGAAGACCTCATGGGGATTTGCTGTTTGTTGCCCACCCACCATTATAATGGCTTCACTTAACTCCTCTTTTAATCTTGTTCTTAAAACAAAAAAACTAGAAAAACAAAACAACATTAAAAACATTCTTATCATATTAGGTATTTGATTAAGTTGGTCAGTGCTATCCTTTTATTACTTCTATTAATTAAATAAATTTATGTTAAAAAATGTGTCACTTTAAATTGTGAATTTCATTTTTCAAAAATGAATGATTTTTATATGTATATATGACTATGAGATTAAAATTTGACATCTAGATACCAGCGGGTAAGTAGATCATCATCATTATCATTTAGGGTGGTCTTTTTTTGTTTTAAGGCAGAGAGGAGGGTGAGATATGCTTTGAATTAATGGATTTTAAGGGATGGTGGTTTTAGAAAAGGATACACAACCTACTTCTAACCAATCTGTTACAGATAATTACTGAGCTTACCTAAGGCCACAAGAGTGATTGATTGATAGATTTTAAGAGTATATCAACCTGTAGAGGTTAGGGAATCATGTTCAGTTTATGCTTAGATTTACAGGTTTTGTGTAGTTGTTTCTTAAGAGTTTTATTTTTTGTACATGGTCCTATCAAATATAAATAATTTTTAAACAAATCTATTTGACCCATAGATCAGACATTAAATTGTGGACCTGAGTATAAGGATAATGAAGGTGTACTCTATATTCCCCAGATATCCAGAACTGGAACCTCACCATCAGATGCAGTTTAGTGTCATACCCAGGAAACCCCTGGGCAAGGGTCTTATCCCTCCACAGGAGATACAGTCAACATATTCTAAGCCCTGCCAAGAGGGCTAAACAAAAGTGAAGATCAAACTCACTAGAGTAGTAATGATCTCTAATAAGTTTATTATCCATTTCTTATTTATTATTATCCATTGCTGCATGGTACCCAAACAATGGCAAACAAAACAGTATATTTGGCACTAATTTATTAACATCTTAGAAGTGTTGAAAATTATTTTGATTTCTGAGGTAATAAATTATCATTATTATACACTGATTTATTGAAACAAATGTCCTAATCTTAGTTGTTACAACTATTTTAGCCATTAACTAATACAAGATATCTGCCATGTTCTCAGAGCTTAGAATATGCTGACTGTATCCCATATAGAGGGGTAAGACTCCCCTAAAAAATGTCCTGGGTATGCATCTGATGGTGAGACACCAATTCTAGAGATCTGGAGAGTGTGGAATACTGTTTCATTGCTATTAAACCCTGGTCCACTCTGACCTAGAGTGGTAGGATCCCATGTATGGGACAAATAGATCTGTTTAAAAATTATTCATATTTGATAGGTGCCAAAAAACCCAAACCTTTTAAGAAATAACTACACAAAAAATGTAAACATTAATGTACAATGAATATGATTTCATAACCTCTTGGCATAAAATAAACCTGGATGGGTTGACATGTTAAATAAATAAATAAATCTGGACGATATGTTTTGACATTTAGGGAAAAAAAGATTGTCAGAAGTCAAGTATTAAAACCAGAATTATTATCAAAATATAACTGCTATATGATTTTTTAAAAATGATTCTCTAACCTCTCGGATAAAATAACCTTAGATTTATGCTGTTAAAATCAATCAATCTAAGCATTGATAATGCAAACGAGAACAATCGATCCTCATCGTAGATTGAATAAAGAATTCAGTTTGAAGTTTCCAGAAGGTTACAGATTTTGACAGACATCTGGATAAGACTGGCTGAAATTATTTGTCTGGAATTTCAGCAGCTTTACCTGGGATTGCCAAATTTCTGACTTTGATTTATAATATAAAACTTATATTATTAATCATACAAAAAAAACTTTATCCTTATATAATTTTCTGGCTAAACCTTGTCTGATCTGGTGCAAAATGCTGATGGTCAAAATGTTATGACTATTATAACAATTAAAATGATTGACTGATGTTAATGGTATGTCGGCCCATCTAGAGTTATTTCATGCCTTGAGGTTAGGTTTGGTTTAGTTTCTTTGCTCAATGGCATATCAACCTTCATGGGTTATTTAATACCAAAGTCATCCTTATAGAAAAAGAGTAGTCGTACTGGGTGAATGAGGGGTTTATACTTTCCCAAGGGTAATAGCGCAGTTGGAATTTAAACTATGATGTCACAGTCCAGCATGTAAGTCACTACACCATGAGAACCTAACAACCTAGAGGTTAGGGAATCACATTCATTGTACATTATATTTTTTATGTAGTTGTTTAAGAGTTTTTTTTATAGTTTTATTTCTCCACAATCTTATTGAATGTGAATAATTCTTAAACTGATCTATTTAACCCATAGATGGGAACTAGCTTAACTACATCAGTGTATGATTTGAGCATTGTATTTGAAAATTCTATTGGGAGTAATTTACATTTTTTCCAGTTTTTCCTTTTTTTTCTTCATGATTTGATGATTTCCTATAGTTTACAAGAGCAAAACATATTCATTATACTTCATAAAAGATATGAATTTTAATTTACAGTGAACACATGAACAGAATATTAATAAGCCCAGTGAAAGTTGAAATATCATGAATAAAACCATATCCTTTATAAGAATGTAATCTCAAGCAATAAATATTTAAAGTACACTTTCATAAATTTACTGTAGATACATTGAAAGTCATCATTTGTAAATACAGCCTACTTCTATGGAGCAAATTATGGGAAAATATATGAATGCACTAAAAAGCACTCATACATGTGTGTGTGTGTGTGTGTATATATAATATATATATATATATATATATATATATATATAGAGAGAGAGAGAGAGAGAGAGAGAGAGAGAGAGAGAGAGAGAGAGAGATAGATAAATTAATAAGTCAGTAGCCTACTGATGAAAAATGCATTTATTTTATACAACAAAGAAAAAAACTAAGAATATTTATTTTCTAACATAATCTACTTTATCAAGGCATTTAATTTAATGAATCTTCAGTAGCCATATTAATAAAATACTATATAGTGAAAATTTCAGTTAAAAAAATCTAACAAATAACTGCTTATATATATATATATATATATATAATATAATATAATATATATATATATATATATATATATATAAAGCAGTTTTGAGTGAAACACAGAATTATGCAAGTGCACCATCCTTCATACTCAGTAGACCTCTGATTCAACAGCCTTTTCTGTTTTCCTAAGCTAAAAATTAATCTCAAGAATAAGAGATTTGAAAATGCGCAAAACATTTAAAGAAATATAATGGCACAACTTAAAAGTATATTAAAAGAGGAGTTTCAGATGTGCTTTGTCCAATGGAAACTCACTGGAATAAATGTGTTGAATGCCAAGGAAAATATCCTAAAGAAAATTAATGCTTCATTTATAATTCATTTCGGTTTCAGTAAATTCAACTTCAGTCCCAATACTTTTTAGACACACCTCCTACATCTAACAAAATCATTTGAAAAAAAGTTAATATTTCCTCTATTTTATTTATAGGAGCTCACATTAGTTTTTATACTAAAGGAAACAAGAGTGCAAATTCTTATTTACTATAAATGTTTTCTGTTTATAAAAAAAGCTCCAAATTCTTGCTGAAGACAAGGAATGATGTCAGCAAGCAGCTTATTGTAATCTTCTAAACAAATTTTTTTGTATAAAAAAAGATAGACAAATACCCAAAGGAGTAATGCAGTGCTGTAATTGTACCAGCTTCATTTCAGTTCCAGGTGGCTTTTTTGTGTGAAAGAACTATATCAGCAGAAAGATTGCAGTTGTTGTATATATATATATATATATATATACACAACAACCGCAATCTTCTTTCTGCTGATATAGTTCTTTCACACAAAAAAAGCCACCTGGAACTGAAATGAAGCTATATATATATATATATTATTACTACTACTAATAATAATGATAATCTAAAATTGACAATAGTTGCAGCAATTGTAACAGTATGTGTTGTACATTACAGGTATTGCTCTAAGAATTTATTGGCCATCAGAACATATATTATACTTTGATATTTGTTACAAAGTGTATATGTTAAAGTTTAAAGAAACAAGTATAATATCAAAAGAAAATCAAGATTGAAATTTACAGAATTCTTTCAGTATAAAATATTTTAAAATCAGTTAACAGGTGGCTTAAATACAGCATTAGATATTTTGGAATTATGGAGTTTCTTTTTTTTTTTAAATGCATAACATGAATTCAGTAAATATATATATAACTTCTCATCAGAAATAGTTCATTTTATAAATATTTCAGTAAATAGTTGAGTCTTTTGATAATGCTAATATATGCAATAATAGATTCGATGAAATATCTACTTATATATAAAACACACTGTAAAATATCCATAATTATTTACTAAACTTAGTTTATATGTGGCACAAGGCCAGAAGTGTGGAGCACCCAGTGAGTCTCAAACTCCCTAACAATGCTTTGCTAATCCAGCTTGCTAACTATTACACACACACACACACACACACACACACACATATATATGTGTGTACACACATTGGCAGTAAGCTATGTTTGGTTAAAGATCAGAGGTTTTCTTTTTTTCTTTATGTTGGGACCCAGTTGGTAGAGGAGAAGCCCTAAGTTCTAATCCCAAGGGCTTTCAATTGTATCCATTAATCATCTTCCAATGATTATTTTTTAAATTTTATAGGTATTGTTTGGATGCAAAAGTTTATATATATATATATATATATACTCAGAGATTTATTAATCATACAACTTAGCCTCACTATAGAATAATGATAAATTTGGCTGTTATGGTAACTTTATTTGATATCACTAACATGCCAATTAAATTCAGAAGTGAGACCAGAATGCTAGTAGATTGCAAAAAGCTTCAAAATCAACAGAATTTTTACTAAAGATTAATATTAATAAAACAAAAAACAGACAAATTTCATTTCATTATTCATTTGTATTTTTCATTGGTTGTTGCATCATCATAGGTATAAATGTTGCCAATTTAAACTTATATAAGTATGTTAAAATAAATATAATTTTGTAAATTTATTGTTCTTGATTGATATATATATATATATATATATATATCTTGAGACTACTATATTTTAATCCTACTTAAAGTAAAGTGCACACTGATTCTATGTAGGAGTGTTGATTTGTACATGAATAATCTAATCATTTAGATGAAAAATATACGACAATAAATATGAAATACATTAATCTGTGGCTTAAAACTAGTAAATGTTGATGCACATGTGTATACACATTATTGTATACAAATTCTTTTAAAGAAATTCAGATCATAAGGAAGAAACTATGTAAAGTTGTATATGTTTAAAACTGTACTATTTAGATTTTTTGGACTGTTGTCCTCATCTTTATTGTTATATTCCCAATGTTTTAGCCAATATGCCTCCAGTTATTTCTTGTCGAACTTGGGAGTCTTCATGTCGTAATTGGGATTCTTCACAGAACTTTGAAGCAAACTCTTTATTTAAACCATTGGGGTAGATTGTTCTTATTCCGTTAACCAGGACAGAATACAAGTGTTCAGCTATGTTAAGTATTCTAGGTTATTTTCACTCATAGTCAGGATTGAACCTCCATCTTTCAGATGAAATTCAATGAAGGCTCCCGATTTTTGGCAAAAATCACCTAAGAAGGCTGAAGGGCACATCAGCTGAAATGTTGTGAATATAACAATAAAGATGAGGGCAACAGTCTGAAAAATCTAAATAATACAAATTATCAAGCTTAAACTAAAAAATTAAAACTAATAATGTTTAAAACTGGTTTCTCATTCTAATTATATTATCGCTCTGTTATAGAATTGACTGTAGGTATTTATCCAACCTGTTCACCATGGGAACACAAGATGGAACACAAGGTCACAAGTTTAGGGCATCCATTGTGGATTGAACTCACTGTTCAGTAAGTATAGATCTGCTAGACAAGCTTGCTAACCATTACATCATGATGAGACAATTTCTCAAAAATGTTTTATATAATAAAAATGATACAGTATGGCAATAAATTAAAATTGCAGGTGGAAACTAAATGGGCAGAAAAATGAGAAAACCATTTTTATTCCTTTGCATAGAGAGAGAGATTGGGGTTTACCATTACATGTCCTCATGATGAATTCTTCTCTTGGAGTTTTTTTTTTTTAGGTCAATGAGGGTTACTTGGCAGTGTTTATCTCCTTTCAAAGTAAAATGAAATAGCTTATATGATACCACAAGCAAAACTTGATATCTGACCTGACCTATTTATTGCTTTACAACACAAAAAAGGATACAGATTGTGGAGGTGCATTACATAATGGTTATCATCTTAGAAAATGGACATGGTAACCTGAGTTCAAATCCTGGATGAGGCTGTTTGCCTTTCATTTTGCACTAATGCCCTTTAGAAAGGCATGAATTGATCTCTTCTACCCCTCCAACTAAGGGTACATAGTAGGGCATATTGGGCTCTTTAGTTTTGGTAGGAAAACTGGTCTAGAGGAAAATCTCTGAATTCAAAATAGTTCTATAAATTTTGGTCTTGTGCAACATTCTGTTTTTGGCAGATTGGCTGGGTAAATACATGTACATAACATTATCTTCAACCTCATTCTAGAAACAATACATTGGTACACTAGTGTTGGTCAACAAACAAAAACTTATATTCATCAACTCTGTGCTGATGCTATCTAGAGGACTTACCAATAGTGATGACTGATAGAGATACATGATGAGAGAAAGAGTCAAGAGAATTTGTACTTTCAGTATTATTCATGAATAGACACTGAACTTCAATAATCACATTAAGTTTATTGATAAACATCTTAGGCAAGACAGAAGAAAATTACATATATTTGTTTGAATTCTCAGACAGTTTAGAAATTAAAAAGTCCCAATTTGTGCCCATGAGAACTTATTTTGAATTCCTATTTTCCATAAAATGATGCTTCAGGAAAGCAATTCTGAAGATGATAGGATTTATTTCATGAAAATTATTTCATAATGAAATAATGTGTTTCTTAATGAGTTTTGGCAAATGATCTGTAAAGAATTTTTTTTAGAGCCGAATTGAAGAAGTTAGGAGAAAAATCTTTTTTTTATCAACTATTAGATTCCTATTGTAACAGTGGTTCAAAATGATATGGATGCTTCTGTTAAGGAAGGAGAAAAGGATTCTAATTAGCATTTCATAGTTATCTCTGTTATATCAATAATTTGGATGATTAAAAATGACATTTAGCATGAATTCAGATCTAACAAAATTATCATTAAATTGCAAATTTAGCAGAAAATTGCTTTATTCTCTGAATTAGATCATCAAAGAATATTTATTCAATAACAAATTCACTGCAACATTTGTTTTTTTATGGGTTATAGTTTTATATACAAGGGTCATTCAATAAATAATGTGAATTTTGCTTCAGGAGTTGGCAATAGGAAACACTGTAGACAGTCGTACCTTTTTTAAGGAAATCAATAGTGATGGGTCCTTTCATGTCCCAGAGGACTGACTGCATGACCTTTACTAACCACTACATCCAGAACCTTTTCTTTAATGGAGAGTCATTGTGTTTCCACTCCATGGACTATCTTTTTAATACATTCTTCTGTGAAGTTTGCATTTATCACTGAAATTAGTAGACCAGTTCATATACCTCAGTAGCAATATCTCATCTACTGAAACCGATGTCAACATATGCATAGGCAAAGCATGGAACACTATTGATAGGTTATCAACCATATGGAAATCTGATTACTGATAAAATAAAATGGAAATTCTTCCGAGCTGTATAAGTACTACTGTATGGCTTCACCCCTAGGACTAATGAAATGTTTGAAAAAAAAAAAAAAAGAAGCTAGCTCGGAACTCCATAAAGATGTTACAGGCTTTTTTTTGTTTTGACCAAATCATGGTAGCAACACCCTACAAAACAACAGCTGTATGGACACTTACCTTCCATCATACAACCATCTAAATAAGATGACCAAGACAGTATGGTCACAGCTGAGTAAGTAAGGATAAACTCATAAGCGATGTTCTCCTGTGGACCCCTACATATGAACAAACCAGTGTTTTTAGCAAAAACTTATATTCCTGGACACTGGATGCTGTTTAGAGGATTTACAGAGAGAGAGGGAGGGAGAGAGTCAAGTGAATCTGTGCTATCAGCACAATATGATGGTGACTATTAAATTGCATGACCAACTAAGTTATTTCTTCAAGTATTAATCTTAAAAATGTGTACATTAATCTTTTGTTCAGGTTTTGGATGACATAAATAATATTCATAGTACCAATATTATTTATGGCTACCAATGGAAACTTATATACATTTTAATAATCAATAAAAAGCAGTGAATAGACGGATATAAATCTTACTGTAATGATAATGATCTTCAATATATATTGAACAATGAAAAAATAACCTATGACAATGAAAATGTAAAAAATATTTTACCCAGAAAGTTTGCACCATAACTATACATTTCTTCAAACAAGCAAAACATAAGCCAAAAATGTATTTATACTAATACATTTTACAGTGCAAAAACAGTAATGTCCAGGACTAGGGGAGGTGGCATCAGTAGTCATGTGAGATTATACATCTGTACTTTAATTGAGGCACAGGCCTGAACAAAGTGTCTAGAAGACTGACAATAACTAGTACAGCATATCCCTTTTTCATATGCCTGATATTGTCCAAGTAAGGTCAAGGGTAAATACAACTTAGAATCAGTGTGACAGAATGAAGTTGAAGACATCAGACTGCTTTAAGAATCCAGCTCCTGGTTTTGAATCTAAAATTGCACTTTTTCTAGACCGGTTGCCTCCCAAGGCCAGAGAGCTGAATGTACCCTAATATTTGACCTATAGCTGGTGGATTCGCTTTTTAAAAAAATCAAATTATAACTACAGAAAATTGTTGCTTTCATAGAGTTTTAAAGATAATGTCATATTTGAAATCTAATCCAATTATAACTGATGAAAATTGTTTTCTTAGAGTCCACAAAACAATTTGTTTTTATTTGGTCTTCCACATTTATTGCTCACCTTTTTGTATGAAATACTGTAATTATTTGTGTATAAGATGCATTATTTTTCCAGATTTTTTATCCCAGGGTTGTTGGTTGCAGAAACATAAGGAGAACTAAATATTAACTTTTTCCCTGGTCATACACAATGTCTTATTCAGGACAGCATGACTGAAAGTAAGTTATATCTATGATCCAAACTAACAAATGTGCAACAATGCATGTTTATTTATAATTTTTTTCTTCTATTAATTTTGTGTTTTTAATTTTTTTTTATTCTTCTTTTAATGGATTATTATCAATTGCCACCAATCTATCAGATTGTAAAAGGAACAAAAAATTCAAAAAATTATTTATTTTCTGCGGTGCTCAAGTTCCCCGATATAAGTTTATTGTAAATCGATTCCCCATATCAGAACCGCTACAAAATTTATTCATTTATTTATTTTATTGTTTTCCTTCAATGGATTATTATCGATTACACACCAATCTATTCAGGTTTGTTAAAAAAATTTCTTAAATGTTTCTTTTATTTTTGAGTTTTCAGGGGTTGCTCATGCCGACATATAAGTTTATAGTAAATCGCTGCCCATATCAGAACCGCTCGAAAGGAAACTGGCGCAAAACGTGTCAAAGTTAGGGTGGCCCAGAAAAACAGAACCCAAATTATTTATTTATTTTTCCCATTAAACTCACCTTAAACCCCAACCACCAACCCTTACCCAAATCCTAACCCTAAACCCCCCCTAGTTACAATTAACAGTTTTATTACAAAATTTGTGGGTGTTCTGTTTTTTTCAATGTCACCTTAATTTTGACACCTTTGTGTAAATTCAGCCCAACTGTTAAGGTAGAGCGTTCCATATAGGGGGAGCGAATTTACCTTAAACTTATACGGGGAAATGAGCACCCCTGAAAACCTCAAAAAATAAAGACAAAAAAAGTTCTTATTTTTGAACCAGGCGCTTTTTTTTTTTTACAATCGATAGATTGGTGTGTTAATCGATAAACATCCATTGAAGGAAAAAAAAAAAAAAATTTTTTAGCGGTTCGGATTATGGAGGGATCGTTTACAATAAACTTATACGGGGAACTGAGCACCCTGAAAACTCGAAAAAATAAAACCTTTTTGAATTTTTTTTTTTACAATCTGATAGATTGGTTGTGTAAATCGATAATAATCCATTGAAGAAAAAGAAAAAAGATTTAAAGAAATTTTAGATGGGGGTTTCAGATCCTACGAATAATTTTAGTTATTTAAGTTTAAAAACAAAACAAAAATTTATATAAACTCGAAAGTTAAAATGCTATTTTCAATCATCTTATACAGAATAGTAAATCCTCTTATTGATGTGAATGTGTATTGTTTAAAACATTGTTTAGCATTGAACAAAATACTATTAATTTCTCGCTACAATTAATTTAATAAATGATGGAAAAAACATTAGTAATATGAAATAACCGTAAACAAATTTGAATTTTAAAAATAAAAGTAAACATCTTTTTTAATTCCTAATAGGAATAATAAAATTTGAAAAAAAAATACTTGTTATATATTTGTGAAGGTGCCGCGAAAATTTAAAATATTTTATCTATAAATTTTCATGGTGTTTGTATCATTTTTTTATGTATTTAAAAAATCCCCTATCTAAATCGAATTAGGTAGGGGGACTTTTTTTTATCACCGCTTTGTTTATACAAACCAAACTTCGGTTAAACATTGTTGAATATGAATTTTAAAGTATTGCTCAATTATGATAAAAAATAAAGATTAATTTTTAGTTTAAGAAAAGAAGCGCTAAGTGTTAAAAAAACAAACACGTAAAATCATTTTTTTTTGTTTTGTTTTTGTCGTCTTGTTTCTGTAAGGGAATTTATGACAAATTAAAATTAAAAGATATTTCTTAATTTCTAAATAAATCAGGGTCATCATATTTAGCGGAAAAGCATCGCTCAGAACAGACTGGTTGTATTTTAATTTTAATATTAGTAATATGGAATAAACCGTAAACAAATTTTGAATTAAAAATAAATGTAAACATTTTTTAAAAATTCCTAATAGGAATAATAAAAATTTGAAATAAAAAATAATTGTTATATTTGTGAAGGTGCCGCGAAAATTAAAATAAATTTTATCTATAAATTTTAAAAAATCCTAATAGAAATAAAATAATTGAAATAAAAAATACTTGTTATATTTGTGAAGAGTGCCGCAAAAATTAAAAATAAATTTTATCTATAAATTTTTCATTAAAAATTAACTCTATTAAAACTTAAATATTTTTTTTTTTACCGAACGAAAAACGGGAAGTAGTCACGGACAAAACGACATAACTAATAATTTAACGTTAAGATTGAAATTAGTCGCTGTATCTTTATTTTTAAATTTAATTTCTTCGCAAAACTTTATACATGAAATATATAAATACAAATAAAAATTAAAATTATCATTAAAACTGTTTAGACTAACACTGCATTTATTAAAAATTCGTTGAAAATTGGCTATGCAAATTATTACAAACCAGCAAATATTACAAAACGCATCTTAATACTTGTATATAAAGCAATTTGTTCCTTTAATATAGTATAACACAATTGATTATAAATTAGGTTCTCATTGATAACGCTAGAGTTATGTTTGGATATCTGACGTCAGCCGTGACGGAGTTTCGGCTTCAGACAAAAAATGCAGTCTATCTCCATTATATATAGATATAACACAAATTGATTATAAATTTAGGTTCTCATTGATAAACCCTAGAGTTATGTTTGAATATCTGACGTCAGCCGTGACGGAGTTTCGGCTTCAGACCAAAATGCAGTCTATCTCCATTATATATAGATATAGATATATAGATATATACAATGGTTTTGTGCAATGGATTATGGTTGAGTAATACAATTCTAAGTGGACAATGATTTAGAGGTTGCTGGGTTCAATCCTGTCTACAGGCAAAAATAACATAGAATACTTAACATAACTTAATAATTGTACCCAGTTCATGGTTAATGGTATAAGAACAATCTACCCAATGAAAGGGTTTGGTTTTGAAGTTTCATTGAAGGCTCCTGAGTTCGACTAGAAAGTTCCCAGTTTGACAAGAACACTTGAAGAAGGCCAGAGAGTACATTGGATGAAACATTGTGTTTATAAGAATACAGATTGAAGAACAACAGTCAAAAAATCTAAAGAATACAAAGTAGTTTAGTTTATAATGGTGTGTTTTCGAGTTTAGTTAAAATAAAATAAGGTGAATGAAAGAGGATTACTATTTAATTGTAATGTCAGATTGTTAAAAGAAGTACTTTGTTTAGCCTGTCCATTTGTTCTGTAAATGATTTAGAATGTTAATATTGATGGTACAAACTTAATGTTAGAGAAAATTGCTGTGTTAAGATAATTTTACAATTGAGCAGTAATTTATGACATTAAAGGCATCACCCCAAACCCTGCCCTGTGTAGTTCTCTTTTGAAAAGACCCAATCAATAGAATCTCCCACATGGTCCGAAATGAAAGTGTCACCCCCTCAATGTTATATATATTTCTTTCTAAATTAGAAGCTTTCTATAAATCCGCATCTTCCATGCTCTTACATGCTGAGGCTCACTGATAATTCTTTTATGGATTTTCTCTTTTTGCTGCTTTGTTTATGCCCATATGAGACATTGCTTTGCTTAGAACAGTGCTGCAATTTCCAATGGTGGGGGTAACGCATTTTCCAACATTACTTTGAAAGATTTCTTTTAACTCATGGTATTTATCAAGTTTTCTTTTGTGGGTTCAGCTATGTTCTCTTCCATGAGATTGTAAATTTGTATAATAATAACTCTTGGTAATATTTTAAAAAATGGACTGTCTGTTCTTAGGAGTTTCTTTTTTATATGTTCTTGAGAAAATCACCTGTTTCCTTAAATCTACTTTCATCTGTCAATCAGGTGCTCTAGATAATTAATTTGATTAATTTCTTGATTAGGTTTTCTTTTCTTTTAACTTTCAGCTTAAGAAATTCTGGAAAAAATCTTCCATGCATATATGCATTGATATTGGAATTGTAGCAGCCAAATTTAAACTAGATTTAGCATTTGTTCAACTTTTTTATCGGGTTTGTATCAACTAAGATAATAAATTATGTTTTATATGATGTTTTGAAAAGCAAATTTAAACATATTTAGGGCAAAGGCAAGACGTGTTCACACAAAATGTAAAAAATTTTTGGGGAAAATAAGTGAGNTATATTTGTTGATGAGCTTAACTACTATAGAGATCTTGGCTTTTTTATCAAAAGATCTTAGTAATTCCAAAAATATATTCTTTAATGCAATTAAAAATTTGCAGATAATATATTACAATAATGTTACTGTCTGAATATTTTTGAGTGTAGAAAAGGTAGTAAATTGATAAAACTATTAAAATGATTACAAAAATGAAAGGAAATCAAAATACCTTGAAACTCAGGGCCAGTGTATACTACAGTGGGTGGGGGAGCCTTCCTGGGGGCCCTGGAAAGGCAGATTTCATATATTTTATATGAATACTACTTAATGAAAATTGACATCTAGTTGAGTGGGGGCCCATATCATAGATTTGGCGAGGGCATGAGAATGTAGTGTTGGCCCTTATATCAGCTTCTGACAAAGTTTTTTTATTCATATAAAGTTATAGCATCATTATTCAGTCACCAAATAATTTTTCATGACTTCTTACAAGTATATACCATCTTTTAATTAAGAAGTTGGTTGATTGTTTTTACAGCATGTCAACCCTTGTTGGGTTATTTTATACCAATGTCATTTTGTTTTCCAATTACATGGTTTCAAGTAACTATTCCTATTTAATAATTATTTTTTTATACCCAATTATATGTTTTCAAATATATCTGATAATGATACTTATAATTTTCAAACAGATTTAAGCACTCTAGGTCAAAGTGAAACTAGAAGTAATAGCAATAAAGGGATAACTCCACACTCCTCAGATCTGTAAAATTGAAGCCTCACCATTGATTGCAATTTAGTGTTAAACCCAGGACACCTTTTTTGTTGTTGCAAGGGGAGAGTTTTTTAACACTCAGCAAGGAATACAGTCAGTATATTAAGAGCCCCACCAACAGGTTGAAGTTTTAATTGTGTATTTTATCATAAAAGAATGACTCCAGTTTTGATACAGTTAATTATTTGATATTTTGAAAGTAAGTGATAGCTCAACGAACATACTTCATAAGGCAGAATTTTCCATATTATTCTAGGATTATTTGCTGCATCACATTTGCAACATGAAGATGGGAATTATTGGAAAACAAAATCATCAGTCAACTTCTTGCCTAGAAAAAAAAAGGACGTTTTTATCTTTTTTTTTTTTTTGAAAGTCACTCTGTTGTTTGTGTTGCATCTTCCTTTAAAAATTCCACCAATTTATCAGTGTTCAAATTTTGAGGTCTTCCAGAGCATTTATTGTCTTTGAGATCAGTTTTCTTTTTCTTTCTTTCTTTTTTTTTAACTTTGTCAACTCTTCCCAGCATGTGCTTATACCTTCTCCAACATTACAGAGATGGATTAATAAGCTGATAACCAGATACATTAGGTGAATTTTATCTGAAATTTTCCCTGTATTCAACTCTAAATTAAGTGCATTGATAAGAAAAGAGATTGTGAAAATCAAATTTTTGTTGCATAAAATAAATGATTGTTTTATCATGAGGTATTAAACTTATTGATATATTGTTTATACCATAAGTTTCAGTGTTCTCTCACCTGACTTCTACTGTACTTTTTATCCAGAAAGTATAAACGTAACAAAGTGCATTTTGTCATGGTTTTACACTAAACTGTCAAATGGCGACTCCAGTTCTGGAGCTCAGGTAAGTGTAGAGTACCTCTTCATTACCATTACTCCCAGGTTCAATGACTCAAAGTGGTAGTACCTGTTAGTGTTTCATCTATCGATAAAATAGATCTGTTTAAAACTTATTCACATTTGATAAAAAATATGTGCAATCCTATAACTGTGTGCAAAATAGTGATATTATTTTAAATAGAATTATTAATGTTAGAAAGACTTGAAACCTAAGGATTATTATTAGTTACTTCAATCTTATATCATTAGTGTTAGATAAGAATACTTGAAACCATATAACTGTGTACAAACAAATGATTATTATTTAATAGAAATGATTACTTGAAACCATATAATTGAGTATGAATTATTATTTTTAGATAGGAATACTTTATATATAACTTAGTGTGATCAAAGCTACATAGGAGAAACACAATGAAACTTAAATGACTCTATGAACACCATAGATCACACATTCAATTTCACCCACGCACCGCTCTTAAAACCTGCACACTGCAAGAATCTGTATTGTCTATGCAAATTATTGGGAATTTAAAGACCATAAAACAAAAACCTGGATTTTTCCACCTAATTTCAGGCATCTCAATAATCATAATTCACAAAAACAACATCAAAAAGGATAAAGAATAAATAATGCAAAAAATACACAAAATGTAAAATCACAGAAATTTTGAAATGTATAGAACATAAAAGTTCCTGAATACCAAAAACTAACATAGTCTCATCTCACACAGACAAAACCAAAATGCTGTTACCTATAACCTTCCACAAGACTAAATCCTTTTGATCATCCTATCCTACCACCAGAACTTGTGATCTAGCATATCCTTGGTGGCACCTCCTTCCCCCTCTCTTCTCACTACTCCCTTTCCCCCATTTCCACCTTTTCATATATATATATATTATATATATATATATATAAGTCTGTTTTAAAACAATGAAAAATTATGATGAAGCTTCTTAAATCCACAAAGGCAAAATATTAATTGAATGTAATTGTCTATGTTTTGTTATTCACTGTTTTTCTCAACTTTTACTCACATTTTGTTGGATATTTTCCTAATCTATTATTTCCTAATATAACTTTGTGCAAAAACTCTTATGGAACAACTACACCAAAAACTATAAATGTACAATGAAGGATATTCTCTAACCTTTAGGCATAAAATAATCTGAGACAGGTTGACATGCTGTTAAAATCAATAAAAGTACATTTTATACTCAATAAAAATTTTCACCCCAAAATTCATGTATTTCCTGGGGTTATCAAAAGTTTTGGGTCTTCACAACATCATACTTTCTCTCCCAGGGACCCAGCCAATAGCGATCAATTCCCAGCTGGCTGCAAGAACTGAAAAGCTGGTGTTGTCTATGTGAGTTGGAGCTTTTTATGCAATCATCACAGGGGATTTTGACCATCAGGATTGGTCTAGGTTTTCACTAACTAATCAGAAGGATGGATTTTATTGTTATTGTTCATATTCAATGAGAATTATTGATTACTTGGCCCCACGATTATGTCTTTAAAGTGACTGATCTTTTCCAGCTCCATTTTTTGCCAATGTATTTGAAAAGTTTGCAAACAATGGAGTATACGTATTTTATTCTTCACTTCTACCTTTTTTTTCTGTGTTTTGGTAAATAGATTAAATAGCTGGTTGAAAATAATCAATGATTGATAGTTTACTTTATTATTTGTTTGAATTTTTGAGATGAGGCATGATAATTTGTATTATTTAGATTTTTGGATAGTTGTCCTCATCCTTATTGTTACTAGCATAACAAAACCGCTTCGGGCGGTGTAAAAAATAGAATTTTGAAAAAAATAGCCTGAGCCGAGTGGATTTAAAATTCAATGTCAGAGGGTTAGTATCCAAGTAAAATTAATAAATGAATGAAGTAATAAAAAACAACAATGCCAAAATATGCCAAAAACTTTAAAAGGACATTCAGCATTTAATGATTTTAGTAATTAAAATCATCAAATTTATTAAAGGAGTAAAAAAATAAACAATTTGAAATAGAAATTAGGAAGTTAAACTTTCTACACCAAAAGTTTTTCTGAAATAATATTTAATGATAAAATTAAATTTGGTTTATCAATGAATAAAAACAATCAACTATACAAAATGATTTTTTTTATTGTTTGATTATTTTCTAAAATCTTTGAAATAAAACAATAAATATTCACCTTATTTATTTTACATTTAACAACATTAGTTTTAGTGTAAATAATATTATATAAAATAAAATAGAGTAATGATACTTAAATCAATTTTTAAATGCTAAATAATACCTAATATTAATAATTTTTTTTAATCTGAGTAAATAAAATATCTAATTTATAGATTTATTTTCAACTAAATTTATTTGGTAAAATTCTGTAAAAAGATAAATTCTTTAAAAATTTTCTTCAATAAATAATCTTTTGATAAGAGATTCAGTATCAATTTGTCTGTAACTAAAACTATGTTGCTGTAAAATTAATAAAATCAAATAAAAGTAATAAAAACAACAATGCCAAAATATGCCAAAAACTTTAAAAAGGACATTCAACATTTAATGATTTTAGTAATTAAAATCATTGAATTCATTAAAGGAGTAAAAAATTAAACAATTTGAAATAGAAATTATAGGAAAGTTAACTTTCTACACCAAGTTTTCCTGAAATAATATTTAATGATAAAATTAATTGGTTTATCAATGAATAAAACAATCAACTATACAAAATGATTTTTTATGTTTTTGATTATTTCTAAAATCTTGAAATAAAACAAATAACACCTTATTTATTTACATTTAACAACATTTAGTTTTAGTGTAAATAAATATTATATAAAATAAAATAGAGTAATGATACTTAAATCAATATTTAAATGCTAAATAATATTTAATATATTTTTTTTTTTAATCGGAGTAAATAAAAATATCTAATTTGTAGATTTATTTTCAACAAATTTATTTGGTAAAATTCTGTAAAATATAAATCTTAAAAATTTTCAATAAATAAAATCTTTTGATAAGAGATTCAGTATCAATTTGTCTGTAACTAAAACTATGTTGCTGTAAAATTAATAAATCAAATAAAGTAATAAAAAACAACAATGCCAAAATATGCCAAAAACTTTAAAAGGACATTCAACATTTAATGATTTTAGTAATTAAAATCATCAATTCATTAAAGGAGTAAAAAATAAACAATTTGAAATAGAAAATTAGGAAAGTTAACTTTCTACACCAAAGTTTTTCCTGAAATAATATTCAATAATAAAAAAATTTGATTATCAATGAATAAAACAATAAACTATACAAAATTATTTTTTATTGCTTTGATTATTTCTAAAAATTTTGAAATAAAAAAAAAACATTCACTTTATTATTACATTTAACAAACATTTAGTTTTAGTGTAAATAAATATTAAATAAAATAAAATAGAGTAATGATACTTCCTCATAAGTGGGATGAGCAGGCAAATACCCTTAAATCAATTTTTAAATGCTAAATAATATTTAATATTAATTTTTTTTAATTGGAGTAAATAAAAATATCTAATTTATAGATTTATTTTCAACTAAATTTTGTTGGTACACTTATGTAAAAAATATGAATTTTGTAAAAAGTTTTTTCAATAAATAAAATCTTTTGATAATAGATTCAGTATCAATGTCTGTAACTAAAACTACGTCACTGCTTACATCAAAACACTGTCATGATAAAAATATTATTTGATTAATAATCAATAGATGCATGCAACATTTTGATTTGAGGGACAGAAGTAAGTTTCCATTTCAAATGGTTTCATTTTTCTTTACTCCTTTAATAAATTTGATGATTTTACCGATAATACAAACCCTCTTATATGGAAATTTTAACTCAGACTATCTTTCAAAAATTAATTTTTATAACCGCCCAGATGGCATTTTTGCTAGTTTATGTAAAAATGTTTGTACAATAAATTAATGAATATAATATATGTTGTTACACTCTTAATTCATTTTCTTAGAGATTTAATAAATTTATATCCATTAAAGTAAGCATTAAATTGAATAATTGGCAGATCTGAGCATCTGGAAACCCCAAATCTAAAATTTTGTTTTAATTTTTTTTTCTTTCTTTTAATGATTATTATCAATTGCACACCAATCTATCAGATTGTAAAAAGAACAAAAAATTCAAAAAAATTATTTATTTTCTGCGGTGCTCAGTTCCCCGTATAAGTTTATTGTAAATCGATCCCCCATATCAGAACCGCTACAAAATTATTCATTTATTTATTTTATTGTTTTCCTTCAATGGATTATTATCGATTACACACCAATCTATCAGGTTTTTAAAAAAATTTCTTAAATGTTCTTTATTTTTGAGTTTTCAGGGGTGCTCATGCCGACATATAAGTTTATAGTAAATCGCTGCCCCATATCAGAACCGCTCGAAAGGAAACTGGCGCAAACGTGTCAAAGTTAGGTGGCCCAGAAAAAAACAGAACCCAAATTATTTATTTATTTTCCCATTAAACTCACCTTAAACCCCCCAACACCAACCCTAACCTCAAATCCTAACCCTAAACCCCCCTAGTTACAATTAACAGTTTTATTACAAAATTGTGGGTTCTGTTTTTTTCAATGTCACCTTAATTTTGACACCTTTGTGTAAATTCAGCCCAACTGTTAAGGTAGAGCGGTTCCGATATAGGGGGAGCGATTTACTATAAACTTATACGGGGAATGAGCACCCCTGAAAACTCAAAAAATAAAGAACAAAAAAGTTCTTTATTTTGAATCAGGCGCTTTTTTTTTTTTTTACAATCTGATAGATTGGTGTGTAATCGATAACATCCATTGAGGAAAAAAAAAAAAAAAATTTTTTAGCGGTTCCGATATGGGGGATCGATTTACAATAAACTTATAGGGGAACTGAGCACCCCTGAAAACTCGAAAAATAAATAACTTTTTTGAATTTTTTTTTTACAATCTGATAGATTGGTGTGTAATCGATAATAATCCATTGAAGAAAAAGAAAAAAGATTTAAAAAATTTTAGATGGGGGTTTCAGATCCTACGAATAATTTTATTTATTTAATTTTTAAAAACAAAACAAAATTTATATAAACTCGAAGTAAAATGCTATTTCAATCATCTAATACAGAATAGTAATCCTCTTATTGATGAATGTGTATTGTTTAACATTGTTTAAAGCATTGAACAAAATACTATTAATTTCTCGCTACAATTAATTTAAATAAATGATGAAAAATAACATTAGTAATATGAATAACCGTAAACAAATTTTGAATTAAAAATAAAAGTAAACATCTTTTTTTTTTCCTAATAGGAATAATAAAATTTGAAATAAAAATACTTGTTATATTTGTGAAGGTGCCGCGAAAATTAAAATAAATTTTATCTATAAATTTTCATGGTGTTTGTATCATTTTTTATTGTATTTAAAAAATCCCCTATCTAAATCGATTAGGTAGGGGACTTTTTTTTTATCACCGCTTTGTTTATACAAACCAAACTTCGGTAAACATTGTTGAATAATGAATTTTAAAAGTATTGCGTCAATTATGATAAAAAATAAAGATTAATTTTTAGTTTAAGAAAGAAGCGCTAAGTGTTAAAAAACAACACGTAAAATCATTTTTTTTTTGTTTTTGTTTTTGTCGTCTGTTTCTGTAAGGGAATTTATGACAAATTAAAATTAAAAAGATATTTCTTAATTTCTAAATAAATCAGGGTCATCATATTTAGCGGAAAAGCATCGCTCAGAACTGGTTGTTATTTTAATTTTAATATTAGTAATATGGAATAACCGTAAACAAATTTGAATTAAAATAAATGTAAACATTTTTTAAAAATTCCTAATAGGAATAATAAAATTTGAAATAAAAAATAATTGTTATATTTGTGAAGGTGCCGCGAAAATTAAAAATAAATTTTATCTATAAATTTTAAAAAATTCCTAATAGAATAAAATAATTTGAAATAAAAAATACTTGTTTATATTTGTGAAGGTGCCGCAAAAATTAAAAATAAATTTTATCTATAAATTTTTCATTAAAAATTAACTCTATTAAAACTTTAAAAATATTTTTTTTTTACCGCAACGAAAACGGGAGTAGTCACGGACAAAAGACCATAACTAATAATTTAACGTAAAGATTGAAATTAGTGGCTGTATCTTTATTTTTAAATTAATTTCTCGCAAAACTTTATACATGAAATAATTATAAATACAAATAAAAATTAAAATATCAATTAGAACTGTTTAGAACTAAACATGCATTATTAAAAGATTCGTTGAAAATTGCTATGCAAATATTACAAACCAGCAAATATTACAAACGCATCTTAATACTTGTATATAAAGCAATTTGTTCCTTTAATATTAAGTATAACACAAATTGATTATAAATTAGGTTCTCATTGATAAACGCTAGAGTTATGTTTGGAATATCTGACGTCAGCCGTGACGGAGTTTCGGCTTCAGACAAAAAATGCAGTCTATCTCCATTATATATAGATATAACACAAATTGATTATAAATTAGGTTCTCATTGATAAAACGCTAGAGTATAGTTTGAATATCTGACGTCAGCCGTGACGGAGTTTCGGCTTCAGACAAAAATGCAGTCTATCTCCATTATATATAGATATAGATATATAGATATATACAATGGTTTTGTGCAATGGATATAGAGTTGAGATAATACAATTCTAAGTGACAATGATTTAGAGGTTGCTGGTTCAATCCTGTCTACAGGCAAAAATAACATAGAATACTTAACATAACTTAATACTTGTACCCAGTCATGGTTAATGGAATAAGAACAATCTACCCCAATGAAAGGGTTTGGTTTGAAGTTTCATGAAGGCTCCTGAGTTCGACTAGAAAGTTCCCAAGTTTGACAAGAAACACTTGAAGAAGGCCAGAGAGTACATTGGATGAAACATTGTGTTTATAAGAATACAGATGAGAACAACAGTCAAAAAAATCTAAAGAATACAAAGTAGTTTAGTTTATAATGGTGTGTTTTCGAGTTTAGTTAAATAAAATAAGGTGAATGAAAGAGGAATTACTATTTAATTGTAATGTCAGATTGTTAAAAGAAGTATTTGTTTAGCCTGTACCATTTGTTCTGTAAATGATTAGAATGTTAATATTGATGGTACAAACTTTAATGTTAGAGAAAATTGCTGTGTTAAGATAATTTTACAATTGAGCAGTAAATTTATGACATTAAAAGGCATCACCCCAACCCTCCTGTGATTAGTTCTCTTGAAAAGACCCAATCAATAGAATCTCCCACATGGTCCAAATGAAAGTGTCCCCCCTCAATGTTATATATATTTCTTTCTAAATTAGAAGCTTCTATAAATCCGCTATCTTCCATGTCTCTTTACATGCTGAGGCTCACTGATAATTTCTTTATGGATTTTCTCTTTGATGCTTGTTAATGCCCATATGAGACATTGCCTTAGAACAGATGCTGCAATTTCCAATGGTTGGTAACGCATTTTCCAACCATTACTTTGAAAGATTTCTTTTAACTCATGGTATTTATCAAGTTTTCTTTTGTGGGGTTCAGCTATGTTCTCTTCCATGAGATTGTAAATTTGTATAATAATAACTCTTTGGTAATATTTTAAAAAATGACTCTGTTCTTAGGAGTTCTTTTTAATATGTTCTTGAAAAATCACCTGTTTCCTTAAATCTACTTTCATCTGTCAATCAGGTCTAGATAATTAATTTGATTTTAATTTCTTGATTAGGTTTTTCTTTTCTTTTAACTTTCAGCTAAGAAATTCTGGAAAAAAATCTTCCATGCATAATATGCATTGATATTGGAATTGTAGCAGCAAATTTAAACTAGATTTAGCATTTGTTCAACTTTTATCGGGTTTGTATCAACTAAAGATAATAAATTATAGTTTTATATGATGTTTTGAAAAAAGCAAATTTAAACCATATTTAGGCAAAGGCAAGGACGTGTTCACACAAAATGTAAAAAAATTTTGGGAAAATAAGTTGAGAATAGAAGAAAAAAATTATAAATAAACATGCATTGTTGCACATTTGTTAGTTTGGATCATAGATATAACTTACTTTCAGTCATGCTGTCTTGAATAAGACATTGTGTATGACCAGGGAAAAAGTTAATATTTAGTTCTCCTTATGTTTCTGCAACAACAACCCTGGGATAAAAAATCTGGAAAATAATGCATCTTATACACAAATAATTACAGTATTTCATACAAAAAGGTGAGCAATAAATGGAAGACCAAATAAAAACAAATTGTTTTGTGGACTCTAAGAAAACAATTTTCATCAGTTATAATTGGATTAGATTTCAAATATGACATTATCTTTAAAACTCTATGAAAGCAACAATTTTCTGTAGTTATAATTTGATTTTTTTAAAAAGCGAATCCTCCAGCTATAGGTCAAATATTAGGGTACATTCAGCTCTCTGGCCTTGGGAGGCAACCGGTCTAGAAAAAGTGCAATTTTAGATTCAAAACCAGGAGCTGGATTCTTAAAGCAGTCTGATATTGTCTTCAACTTCATTCTGTCAACACTGATTCTAAGTTGTATTTACCCTTGACCTTTACTTGGACAATATCAGGCATATGAAAAAAAGGGATATGCTGTACTAGTTATTGTCAGTCTTCTAGACAACTTTGTTCAGGCCTGTGCCTCAATTAAAGTACAGATGTATAATCTCACATGACTACTGATGCCACCTCCCCTAGTCCTGGACATTACTGTTTTTGCACTGTAAAATGTATTAGTATAAATACATTTTTGGCTTATGTTTTGCTTGTTTGAAGAATGTATAGTTATGGTGCAAACTTTCTGGGTAAAATATTTTTTACATTTTCATTTGTCATAGGTTATTTTCATTGTTCAAATATATATGAAGATCATTATCATTACAGTAAGATTTATATCCGTCTATTCACTGCTTTTATTGATTATTAAAATGTATATAAGTTTCCATTGGTAGCCATAAATAATATTGGTACTATGAATATATTTATGTCATCCAAAACCTGAACAAAAGATTAATGTACACATTTTTAAGATTAATACTTGAAGAAATAACTTAGTTGGTCATGCAATTTAATAGTCACCATCATATTGTGCTGATAGCACAGATTCACTTGACTCTCTCCCTCCCTCTCTCTGTAATCTCTAAACAGCATCCAGTGTCCAGGAATATAAGTTTTGCTAAAACACTGTTTGTTCATATGTAGGGGTCCACAGGAGAAACATCGCTTATGAGTTTATCCTTACTTACTCAGTGTGACCATACTGTCTTGGGTCATCTTATTTAGATGGTTGTATGATGGAAGGTAAGTGTCCATACAGCTGTTGTTTTGTAGGGTGTTGCTACCATGATTTGGTCAAAAACAAAAAAAGCCTGTAACATCTTTATGGAGTTCCGAGCTAGCTTCTTTTTTTTTTTTCTTCAAACATTTCATTAGTCCTAGGGGTGAAGCCATACAGTAGTACTTATACAGCTCGGAAGAATTTCCATTTTATTTTATCAGTAATCAGATTTCCATATGGTTGATAACCTATCAATAGTGTTCCATGCTTTGCTAGGCATATGTTGACATCGGTTTCAGTAGATGAGATATTGCTACTGAGGTATATGAACTGGTCTACTAATTTCAGTGATAAATGCAACTTCACAAGAATGTATTAAAAAGATAGTCCATGGAGTGGAAACACAATGACTCTCCATTAAAGAAAAGGTTCTGGATGTAGTGGTTAGTAAGGTCATGCAGTCAGTCCTCTGGGACATGAAAGGACCCATCACTATGATTTCCTTAAAAAAGGTACGACTGTCTACAGTGTTTCCTATTGCCAACTCCTGAAGCAAAATTCACATTATTTATTGAATGACCCTTGTATATAAAACTATAACCCATAAAAAAAAAAAATGTTGCAGTGAATTTGTTATTGAATAAATATTCTTTGATGATCTAATTCAGAGAATAAAGCAATTTTCTGCTAAATTTGCAATTTAATGATAATTTTGTTAGATCTGAATTCATGCTAAATGTCATTTTTAATCATCCAAATTATTGATTATAACAGAGATAACTATGAAATGCTAATTAGAATCCTTTTCTCCTTCCTTAACAGAAGCATTCCATATCATTTTGAACCACTGTTACAATAGGAATCTAATAGTTAAAAAAAAGATTTTTCTCCTAACTTCTTCAATTCGGCTCTAAAAAAAATTCTTACAGATCATTTGCCAAAAACTCATTAAGAAACACATTATTTCATTATGAAATAATTTTCATGAAATAAATCCTATCATCTTCAGAATTGCTTTCCTGAAGCATCATTTTATGGAAAATAGGAATTCAAAATAAGTTCTCATGGGCACAAATTGGGACTTTTTAATTTCTAAACTGTCTGAGAATTCAAACAAATATATGTAATTTTCTTCTGTCTTGCCTAAGATGTTTATCAATAAACTTAATGTGATTATTGAAGTTCAGTGTCTATTCATGAATAATACTGAAAGTACAAATTCTCTGACTCTTTCTCTCATCATGTATCTCTATCAGTCATCACTATTGGTAAGTCCTCTAGATAGCATCAGCACAGAGTTGATGAATATAAGTTTTTGTTTGTTGACCAACACTAGTGTACCAATGTATTGTTTAGAATGAGGTTGAAGATAATGTTATGTACATGTATTTACCCAGCCATCTGCCAAAAACAGAATGTTACACAGACCAAAATTTATAGAACTATTTTGAATCAGAGATTTTCCTCTAGACCAGTTTTCCTACCAAAACTAAAGAGCCCAATATGCCCTACTATGTACCCTTAGTTGGAGGGGGTAGAAGAGATCAATTCATGCCTTTCTAAAGGGCATTAGTGCAAAATGAAAGGCAAACAGCCTCATCCAGGATTTGAACTCAGGTTACCCATGTCCATTTTCTAAGATGATAACCATTATGTAATGCACCTCCACAATCTGTATCCTTTTTTGTGTTGTAAAGCAATAAATAGGTCAGGTCAGATATCAAGTTTTGCTTGTGGTATCATATAAGCTATTTCATTTTACTTTGAAAGGAGATAAACACTGCCAAGTAACCCTATTGACCTAAAAAAAAAAACTCCAGAGAAGAATTCATCATGAGGACATGTAATGGTAAACCCCAATCTCTCTCTCTATGCAAAGAATAAAAATGGTTTCTCATTTTTCTGCCATTTAGTTTCCACCTGCAATTTTATTTATTGCCATACTGTATCATTTTTATTATATAAAACATTTTTGAGAAATTGTCTCATCATGATGTAATGGTTAGCAAGCTTGTCTAGCAGATCTATACTTACTGAACAGTGAGTTCAATCCACAATGGATGCCCTAAACTTGTGACTTGTGTTCCATCTTGTGTTCCCATGGTGAACAGGTGGATAAATACCTACAGTCAATCTATAACAGAGCGATAATATAATTAGAATGAGAAACCAGTTTTAAACATTATTAGTTTTAATTTTTTAGTTTAAGCTTGATAATTTGTATTATTTAGATTTTTCAGACTGTTGCCCTCATCTTTATTGTTATATTCACAACATTTCAGCGATGTGCCCTTCAGCTTCTTAGGTGATTTTTGCCAAAAATCGGGAGCCTTCATTGAATTTCATCTGAAAGATGGAGGTTCAATCCTGACTATGAGTGAAAATAAACTAGAATACTTAACATAGCTGAACACTTGTATTCTGTCCTGGTTAACGGAATAAGAACAATCTACCCCAATGGTTTAAAATAAAGAGTTTGCTTCAAAAGTTCTGTGAAGAATCCCAATTACGACATGAAGACTCCCAAGTTCGACACGAAAAATAACTGGAGGCATATTGGCTAAAACATTGGGAATATAACAATAAAGATGAGGACAACAGTCCAAAAAATCTAAATAGTACAGTTTTAAACATATACAACTTTTACATAGTTTCTTCCTTATGATCTGAATTTCTTTAAAAGAATTTGTATACAATAATGTGTATACACATGTTGCATCAACATTTACTAGTTTTAAGCCACAGATTAATGTATTTCATATTATTGTCGTATATTTTTCATCTAAATGATTAGATTATTCATGTACAAATCAACACTCCTACATAGAATCAGTGTGCACTTTACTTTAAGTAGGATTAAAATATAGTAGTCTCAAGATATATATATATTATATATATATATCAATCAAGAACAATAAATTTACAAAATTATATATTATTTTAACATACTTATAATAAGTTTAAATTGCAACATTTATTACCTATGATGATGCAACAATCAATGAAAAATACAAATGAATAATGAAATGAAATTTGTCGTTTTTGTATTTATTAATATTAATCTTTAGTAAAAATTCGTTGATTTTGAAGCTTTTGCAATCTACTAGCATTCTGGTCTTCACTTCTGAATTTTAATTGGCATGTTAATGATATCAAATTAAACTTACCAATAACAGCCAAATTTATCATTATTCTATGGTGAGCTAAGTTTGTATGATTAATAAATCTCTGAGTATATGTATATATATATATATTTATATTACACTTTATATAATTTAATATATATATATATATAATAATATATACTATTACACTTTATACTATATATATATATATTATATATATATATAATACGAATTACCTAACGCCAGAAACATATCGCGATCTTCATGATATATATATATATATTACACTTTATATATTTATATATAAATATTGTATATATATATATACACCTTTATATTATATATATAATATAATATATATATTACACTTTATATATATATCTATATATATTATATATATATATATTTACACTTATAGTATATACTACTATTATATATATAGCTAATATATATATATATATTACACTTATATAATATATATATATATATATATAATATAATATATATATATAAACTTTTGCTTCCAAAACAATACCTATAAATTTAAAAGAATAATCATGGAAGATAATTAATGGATACAATTGAAAGCCCTTGGGATTAGAACTTAGGGCTTCTCTCTCACACTTAGTCCCAACATAAAGGAAAAAAAGAAAACCTCTGATCTTTAACCAAACATAAGCGTTACTGCCAATGTGTGTACACACATATATGTGTGTGTGTGTGTAATAGTTAGCAAGGTGATTAGCAAAGCATTGTAGGTGAGTTGAGACTCACTGGGTGCTCCACACTTTCTGGCCTTGTGCCCACATATAAACTAAGTTTAGTTAAATAATTATGGATATTTTACAGCTGTGTTTTATATATAAGTAGATATTTCATCGAATTCTATTATAGCATATATTAGCATTATCAAAAAGACTCAACTATTTACTGAAATATTATGAAATGAATTTATTTCTGATGAGAAGCTTACTATATATATTTACTGAATTCATTTATTGCATTTAAAAAAAAAAAGAAACTCCATAATCCAAAATAATTTAATGCCTGTATTTAAGCACCTGTAACTGATTTTAAAATATTTTAACTGAAAGAATTCTGTAAATTTCAATCTGATTTTCTTTAATATCTATTACTTGTTTCTTTAAACTTAACATATACACTTTGTAACAAATATCAAAGTATAATATATGTTCCTGATGCGCCAATAAATTCTTAGAGGCAATACCTGCTAATGTAACAAACACATACTGTTACAATTGCTGCAACTATTGCTCAATCTTTTAGTTATCATTATTACTAGTAATAAATATATATATATATAATATATGCTTCATTTGCAGTTCCAGGTGGCTTTTTTGTGTAAAGAACTATACTCAGCAGAAAGAAGATTGCAGTTATTGTTATATATTATATTAATATATATATATATATATATATATACAACACACAACAACTGCAATCTTCTTTTCTGCTGATATAGTTCTTTTACACAAAAGGCCACCTGGAACTGAATGAAGCTGGTTACAATTACAGCACTGCGATTACTCCTTTGGGTATTTGTCTATCTTTTTTATACCAAAAAAAATTGTTTAAGAAGATTACAATTAGCTGCTTGCTGACATCATTCCGTTGTTTCAGCAAGATTGGAGCTTTTTTTTATAAACAGAAAAACATTTATACTAAATTAAGAATTGCCACTCTTGCTTTCCTTTGTATAAAAACTAAATGTGAGCTTCCTATAAATAAAATAGAGGAAATATCTACCTTTTCTTTTGTTTAGATCTGTATGAGGTGTGTCTAAAGAAGTATTGGGACTTGAAGTTGAATTACTTGAAACCAAAATGCAATTAATAAATGAAGCATAATTTTCTTAGGACTATTTTCCTTGAGCATTCAACACATTTATTCCAGTGAGTTTCCTTGGACAAAGCACCACCTGAAACTCTCTCTTTTATAATACTTTAAGTTGTGCCATTATATTTTCTTTAAATGTTTTGCAAATTTCAAATCTCTTCTGAAGATTAATATTTTAGCTTAGGAAAACAGAAAAGGCTGTTGAATCAGAGGTCTACTGAGTATTGAGATGCTGCCCACTTGCATAATCTGTGCTTTCACTCAAAACTGCTTTTATTTACTATATATATATATATATATATATTTATATTTATATTATATATATATTATATAATTTATATTATATATATATATATTTACTATTATACCTAATATATATTTTATATTATATATATATATATATATTTATATTTTAGTAATTATATACTGATATATATATATATTTATATTAATATATATATATATTTATATTATATATATATATATTTATATTTAATAATATATATATTATATCTTATTTATATAATATATATATATATATATATAATAGTATATTTATATTTATATATATATATATTTATATTTATATAAGGCTAACACAAACCAGCAAAAGCAACGACAGATCCAACGAGTCACCACACATACACCAAGATAAGTCCAATACAGGTCTCGCACGATGAACCACAAACGAATATAATAAAAGCAAAGAAAGGCTCGATGAGGCAAAAAAATATTCGAAATATATATATATTATATATATATATATAAGCAGTTATTTGTTAGATTTTTTTAACTGAAAATTTTCACTATATAGTATTTATTAATATGGCTACTGAAGATCATTAAATCTCAAAATACCTTTGATAAAGGTAGATTATGTTTAGAATAAATATTCTTAGTTTTTTCTTGTTGTATAAAATCAAATTGCATTTCTTCATCTAGTAGGCTCACTGACTTATTATCTATCTATCTACTATCTATCTCTTCTCTCTCTCTCTCTCTTCTTATATATATATATATATATATATTAATATATATATATATTACTATTATATATACACACACACAACAACACACATGTATGAGTGCTTTTTAGGCATTCATATATTTTCATAATTTGCTCCATAGAAGTAGGCTGTATATACAAATGGTATGAATTTCAATGATCTACAGTAAATTTATGCAAGTGTACTTTAAATATTTATTGCCTTAGCATTTACCATTTCTTATAAAGGAATGGTTTTATTTCATGACGTATTCAACTTTCACTGGGCTTATTAAGAATTCTGTTCATGTGTTCACTGTAAATTTAAAATTCATATCTTTATGATAGTATTAATGAATATGTTTTGCTCTTGTAAAACTATGGGAAATCATCAAATCATGAAGAAAAAAAAAGAAAAAACTGGAAAAAATGTAAATTACTCCCATAGAATTTTTCAAATACAATGCTCAAATCATACACTGATGTAGTTAAGCTAGTTCCATATGGGTTAAATAGATCAGTTTAAGAATTATTCACATCAATAAAGATTGTGAGAGAAATTAAAAACTATAAAAACTCTAAAAACAACTACATAAAAAAAATATATGTACAAATGAATGTGATTCCCTAAACAACTCTAGGTTGTTAGGTCAACATGTGTAGTGACTTACATGCTGGACTGTATAGTTAAATCCAACTGCGCTATTACCCTGGAAAGTATCAAACCCCTCATTCACCCAGTACGACTACTCTTTTCTATAAGGATGACTTGGCCATTAAAATTACAACCCATGAAGGTTGATATGCCATTGAGCCAAGAAACTAAACCAAACCTAACCCAAGGCATGAAATAACTCATAGATGGGCCGGACATTACATTAACATCAGTCAATTTCATTTTAATTGTTTAAATAGCATAACATTTTGACCATCAGCATTTGCACCAGACAACAAGGTTTAGCCAGAGAAATTATATAAGGATAGAAGTTTTTTTTGTATGATTAATTAATATAAGTTATATATTTAAATCAAAGTTCAGAAATTTGCAATTCCCAGGTTAAGCTGCTGAAATTGCCAGACAAATAATTTCAGCCAGTCTTATCCAGATGGTCTTGTTCAAAAAATCTGTAACCTTCTGGAAACTTCACAACTGAATCTCTTTATTCCAATCTACCCTGTGAGGGATCGATTGTCTCTGTTTGCATATCCAATGCTTAGATTGAATTGATTTTTAACAGCATATTTAAATCTAAGCATTGATAAGCAAACAGGATGAACCAATTTCATCCTCACGCTGAGCATTGAAATAAAGAATTCAGTTTGAAGTTTCCAGAAGCGTTCACAGATTTGACAGACATCTGGATTAAGACTGGCTGAATTATTTGTCTGGAATTCAGCAGCTTTACTGGGATTGCCAACATTTCAATGGACTTTGATTTATAATATAAAAACTTATATTATTAATCATACAAAAAAAACTTATCCTTATATAATTTTCTGGCTAAACCTTGTCTGATCTGGTGCAAAACTTGCTGATGGTCAAAATGTTATGGAACTATTATAACAATTAAAATGATTTGACTGATGTTAATGGTTATGTCGGCCCATCTAGCAGTTATTTCATGCCTTGAGGTTAGGTTTGTTTAGTTTCTTTGCTCAATGGCATATCAACCTTCATGGGTATTTAATGCCAAAGTCATCCTTATAGGAAAAAGAGTAGTCGTACTGGGGTGAATGAGGGGTTATAACTTTCCAAGGGTAATAGCCGCAGTTGGAATTTAAACTAATACAGTCCAGCATGTAAGTCACTACACCATGTTGACCTTAACAACCTAGAGGTTAGGGAATTCACATTCATTGATACATTATATTTTATGTAGTTGTTTAAGAGTTTTTTTTTATAGTTTTATTTCTCCACAATCTTATTGAATGTGAATAAATTCTTAAACTGATCTATTTAACCCATAAATGGGAACTAGCTTAACTACATCAGTGATTGATTTGAGCCATTGTATTTGAAAATTCTATTGGAGTAATTTACATTTTTTCCAGTTTTTCCTTTTTTTTTTCTCATGATTTGATGATTTCCCATAGTTTACAGAGCAAAACATATTCATTATACTTCATAAAAAGATATGAATTTTAATTTACAGTGAACACATGAACAAATATTAATAAGCCAGTGAAAGTTGAAATATCATAATAAAACCATATCCTTTATAAGAATGTAATCTCAAGCAATAAATATTTAAAGTACACTTTCATAAATTTACTGTAGATACATTGAAATTCATCATTTGTAAATACCAGGGCCTACTTCTTATGGAGCAAATTGGGAAAATATATGAATGCACTAAAAAGCACTCATACATGTGTGTGTAGTGTGTGTGTGTATATATATATATATATATATATTATATATAATATATATATATAGATAGAGAGAGAGATGAGAGAGAGAGATAGATAGATAGATAGATAGATTAATAAGTCAGTAGCCTACTGATGAAAAATGCATTTATTTTAACAACAAAGAAAAAACTAAGAATATTTATTTTCTAACATAATCTACTTTATCAAGGTATTTAATTTAATGAATCTTCAGTAGCCATATTTAAAATACTATATAGTGAAAATTTCAGTTTTAAAAAATCTAACAAATAACTGCTTAATATATATAATATATATATATAGTTAATATATATAAATATAAATATATATATATATAAATATAAATATATATATATATATATATATATTATATATATAAATATAAAATATATATTTATATAAATATAAATATATATATATATAGTAAATATAAATATATATATATATAAATATAAATATATATTATATATATATATATATAAATATAAATATATACTATATATATATAAATATAAATATATATATATATAAATATAAAATATATTAATATAAATATAAATAATATATAGTATATATATATAAATATAAATATTATATATATATATAAAGCAGTTTTGAGTGAAACACAGAATTATGCAAGTGCCAGCATCCTTCATACTCATAGACCTCTGATTCAACAGCCTTTTCTGTTTTCCTAAGCTAAAAATTAATCTCAAGAATAAGAGATTTGAAAATGTGCAAAACATTTAAAGAAATATAAGGCACAACTTAAAAGTATTATTAAAAGAAGGAGTTTCAGGTGTGCTTTGTCCAATGGAAACTCACTGGAATAAATGTGTTGAATGCCAAGGAAAATATCCTAAAGAAAATTAATGCTTCATTTATAATTCATTTTGGTTTCAGTAAATTCAACTTCAGTCCCAATACTTTTTAGACACACCTCATACATCTAACAAAAAAAAAGGTAATATTTCCTCTATTTTATTTATAGGAGCTCACATTAGTTTTTATACAAAGGAAACAAGAGTGCAAATTCTTATTTAGTATAAATGTTTTCTGTTTATAAAAAAAGCTCCAAATTCTTGCTGAAGACAAGGAATGATGTCAGCAAGCAGCTTATTGTAATCTTCTAAACAATTTTTTTTGTATAAAAAAAGATAGACAAATACCCAAAGGAGTAATGCAGTGCTGTAATTGTACCAGCTTCATTTCAGTTCCAGGTGGCTTTTTTGTGTAAAAGAACTATATCAGCAGAAAGAAGATTGCAGTTGTTGTGTGTGTATATATATATATATATATATATATATATATATATATACAATAACTGCAATCTTCTTTCTGCTGATATAGTTCTTTTACACAAAAAAGCCACCTGGAACTGAAATGAAGCTATATATATATATATATATTATTACTAGTAATAATGATAATCTAAAATTGACAATAGTTGCAGCAATTGTAACAGTATGTGTTGTACATTACAGGTATTGCTCTAAGAATTTATTGGCCATCAGAACATATATTATACTTTGATATTTGTTACAAAGTGTATATGTTAAAGTTTAAAGAAACAAGTATAATATTAAAAGAAAATCAAGATTGAAATTTACAGAATTCTTTCAGTATAAAATATTTTAAAATCAGTTAACAGGTGGCTTAAATACAGCATTAAATATTTTGGAATTATGGAGTTTCTTTTTTTTTTAAATGCATAAAATGAATTCAGTAAATATATATATAACTTCTCATCAGAAATAATTCATTTCATAAATATTTCAGTAAATAGTTGAGTCTTTTGATAATGCTAATATATGCAATAATAGATTCGATGAAATATCTACTTATATATAAAACACACTGTAAAATATCCATAATTATTTACTAAACTTAGTTTATATGTGGCACAAGGCCAGAAGTGTGGAGCACCCAGTGAGTCTCAAACTCCCTAACAATGCTTTGCTAATCCAGCTTGCTAACTATTACACACACACACACATATATGTGTGTACACACATTGGCAGTAAGCTATGTTTGGTTAAAGATCAGAGGTTTTCTTTTTTTCTTTATGTTGGGACTAAGTTGGTAGAGGAGAAGCCCTAAGTTCTAATCCCAAGGGGCTTTCAATTGTATCCATTAATTATCTTCAATGATATTTTTTTAAATTTTATAGGTATTGTTTGGTGCAAAAGTTAATATATATATATATATATATAATATTATATATATAATATATATAAAGTGTAATATATATATATATATATATATATATATATAGTATATTATAAAGTGTATATATATATATATATATTATATTATATATATATAAAGTGTAATATATATATATATATATATATATATATATAAAGTTTAATATATATAATATTATATATATATATATATTAATATATATATATATATATATGTGTAATATATATATATATATATATATATTATATATATATATATATAAAGTGTAATATATATATATATACTATACATATACTCAGAGATTTATTAATCATACAACTTAGCCTCACCATAGAATAATGATAAATTTGGCTGTTATGGTAAGTTTATTTGATATCATTAACATGCCAATTAAATTCAGAAGTGAGACCAGAATGCTAGTAGATTGCAAAAAGCTTCAAAATCAACAGAATTTTTACTAAAGATTAATATTAATAAAACAAAAAACAGACAAATTTCATTTCATTATTTATTTGTATTTTTCATTGATTGTTGCATCATCATAGGTATAAATGTTGCCAATTTAAACTTATATAAGTATGTTAAAATAAATATAATTTTGTAAATTTATTGTTCTTGATTGATATATATATATATATATATATCTTGAGACTACTATATTTTAATCCTACTTAAAGTAAAGTGCACACTGATTCTATGTAGGAGTGCTGATTTGTACATGAATAATCTAGTCATTTCGATGAAAAATATACGACAATAAATATGAAATACATTAATCTGTGGCTTAAAACTAGTAAATGTTGATGCACATGTGTATACACATTATTGTATACAAATTCTTTTAAAGAAATTCAGATCATAAGGAAGAAACTATGTAAAGTTGTATATGTTTAAAACTGTACTATTTAGATTTTTTGGACTGTTGTCCTCATCTTTATTGTTATATTCCCAATGTTTTAGCCAATATGCCTCCAGTTATTTCTTGTCGAACTTGGGAGTCTTCATGTCGTAATTGGGATTCTTCACAGAACTTTGAAGCAAACTCTTTATTTAAACCATTGGGGTAGATTGTTCTTATTCCGTTAACCAGGACAGAATACAAGTGTTCAGCTATGTTAAGTATTCTATGTTATTTTCACTCATAGTCAGGATTGAACCTCCATCTTTCAGATGAAATTCAATGAAGGCTCCCGATTTTTAGCAAAAATCACCTAAGAAGGCTGAAGGGCACATCAGCTGAAATGTTGTGAATATAACAATAAAGATGAGGCAACAGTCTGAAAAATCTAAATAATACAAATTATCAAGCTTAAACTAAAAAATTCAACAAATAATGTTTAAAACTGGTTCTCATTCTAATTATTTAATCGCTCTGTTATAGAATTGACTGTAGTATTTATCCAACCCGTTCACCATGAGAACACAAGATGGAACACAAGTCACAAGTATAGGGCATCCACTGTGGATTGAACTCACTGTTCAGTAAGTATAGATCTGCTAGACTAGCTTGCTAACCATTACATCATGATGAGACAATTTCTCAAAATGTTTTATATAAATAAAAAGATACAGTATGGCAATAAATTAAAATTGCAGGTGGAAACTAAATGGGCAGAAAAATGAGAAAACCATTTTTATTCCTTTGCATAGAGAGAGAGATTGGGGTTTACCATTACATGTCCTCATGATGAATTCTTCTCTTGGAGTTTTTTTTTTTTAGGTCAGTGAGGTTACTTGGCAGTGTTTATCTCCTTTCAAAGTAAATGAAATAGCTTATATGATACCACAAGCAAAACTGATATCTAACCTGACCTATTTATTGCTTTACACACCAAAAAAGATACAGGTTGTGGAGGTGCATGACATAATGGTTATCATCTTAGAAAATGGACATGGTAACCTGAGTTCAAATCCTGGATGAGGCTGTTTGCCTTTCATTTTGCACTAATGCCCTTTAGAAAGGCATGAATTGATCTCTTCTACCCCTTCCAACTAAGGGTACATAGTAGGGCATATTGGGCTCTTTAGTTTTGGTAGGAAAACTGGTCTAGAGGAAAATCTCTGAATTCAAAATAGCTCTATAAATTTTGGTCTTGTGTAATATTCTGTTTTTGGCAGAGGGGCTAGGTATAATACATATACACAACATTATCTTCAACCTCATTCTGGAAACTCCTGTGTTCTCCTATGGACTTCAACATTGGTACAGTAGTGTTGGTCAACAAACAAAAACTTATATTCATCAACTCTGTGCTGATGCCATCTAGAGGACTTACCAATAGTGATGACTGATAGAGATTCATGATGAGAGAAAGAGTCAAGAGAATTTGTACTTTCAGTATTATTCATGAATAGATACTGAACTTCAATAATCACATTAAGTTATTGATAAAACATCTTAGGTAAGACAGAAGAAAATTACAATAATTTGTTTGAATTCTCAGACAGTTTAGAAATTAAAAAGTCCCAATTTTGTGCCATGAGAATTATTTTGAATTCCTATTTCCATAAAATGATGCTTCAGGAAAGCAATTCTGAAGATGATAGGATTTATTTCATGAAAATTATTTCATAATGAAAATAATGTGTTCTTAATGAGTTTTGGCAGAATCTGTAAAGAATTTTTTTTAGAGCCGAATTGAAGAAGTTAGGAGAAAATATTTTTTTTTATCAACTATTAGATTCCTATTGTAACAGTGGTTCAAAATGATATGGATGCTTCTGTTAAGGAAGGAGAAAAGGATTCTAATTAGCATTTCATAGTTATCTCTGTTATATCAATAATTTGGATGATTAAAAATGACATTTAGCATGAATTCAGATCTAACAAAATTATCATTAAATTGCAAATTTAGCAGAAAATTGCTTTATTCTCTGAATTAGATCATCAAAGAATATTTATTCAATATCAAATTCACTGTGACATTTGTTTTTTTATGGGTTATAGTTTTATATACAAGGGTCATTCAATAAATAATGTGAATTTTGCTTCAGGAGTTGGCAATAGGAAACACTGTAGACAGTCGTACCTTTTTTAAGGAAATCAATAGTGATGGGTCCTTTCATGTCCTAGAAGACTGACTGCATGACCTTTACTAACCACTACATCCAGAACCTTTTCTTTAATGGAGAGTCATTGTGTTTCCACTTCATGGACTATCTTTTTAATACATTCTTCTGTGAAGTTTGCATTTCTCACTGAAATTAGTAGACCAGTTCATATACCTCAGTAGCAATATCTCATCTACTGAAACCGATGTCAACATATGCATAGGCAAAGCATGGAACACTATTGATAGGTTATCAACCATATGGAAATCTGATTACTGATAAAATAAAATGGAAATTCTTCGAGCTGTATAAGTACTACTGTATGGCTTCACCCCTAGGAATAATGAAATGTTTGAAGAAAAAAAAAAAAAAAGAAAGCTAGCTCGGAACTCCATAAAGATGTTACAGGCTTTTTTTTTGACCAAATCATGGTAGCAACACCCTACAAAACAACAGCTGTATGACCACTTACCTTTCCATCATACAACCATCTAAAATAAGATGACCAAGAAGTCTGGTCACAGCTGAGTAAGTAAGGATAAAACTCATAAGCGATGTCTCCTGTGGACCCCTACATATGAACAAACCAGTGTTTTTAGCAAAAACTTATATTCCTGGACACTGGATGCTGTTTAGAGGACTTAGAGAGAGAGAGAGAGAGAGAGAGAGAGAGAGAGTCAAGTGAATCTGTGCTATCAGCACAATATGATGGTGACTATTAAATTGCATGACCAACTAAGTTATTTCTTCAAGTATTAATCTTAAAAATGTGTACATTAATCTTTTGTTCAGGTTTTGGATGACATAAATAATATTCATAGTACCAATATTATTTATGGCTACCAATGGAAACTTATATACATTTTAATAATCAATAAAAAGCAGTGAATAGACGGATATAAATCTTACTGTAATGATCATGATCTTCAATACATATTGAACAATGAAAAAATAACCTATGACAATGAAAATGTAAAAAATATTTTACCCAGAAAGTTTGCACCATAACTATACATTTCTTCAAACAAGCAAAACATAAACCAAAAATGTATTTATACTAATACCTTTTACAGAGCAAAAACAGTAATGTCCAGGATCAGGGGAGGTGGCATCAGTAGTCATGTGAGATTATACATCTGTACCTTGATTGAGGCACAGGCCTGAACAAAGTTGTCTAGAAGACTGACAATAACTAGTACAGCATGTCCCTTTTTTCATATTGTTTAAGTAAAGGTCAAGGGTAAATACAACTTAGAATCAGTGTTGACAGAATGAAGTTGAAGACAATATCAGACTGCTTTAAGAATCCAGCTCCTGGTTTTGAATCTAAAATTGCACTTTTCCTAGACCAGTTGCCTTCCAAGGCCAGAGAGCTGAATATACCCTAATATTTTACCTATAGCTGGTGGATTTGCTTTTTAAAAAAATTAAATTATAACTACAGAAAATTGTTGCTTTCATAGAGTTTTAAAGATAATGTCATATTTGAAATCTAATCCAATTATAACTGATGAAAATTGTTTTCTTAGAGTCCACAAAACAATTTGTTTTTATTTGGTCTTCCACATTTATTGCTCACCTTTTTGTATGAAATACTGTAATTATTTGTGTATAAGATGCATTATTTTTCCAGATTTTTCATCCCAGGGTTGTTGGTTGCAGAAACATAAAGAGAACTAAATATTAACTTTTTCCCTGGTCATACACAATGTCTTATTCAGGACAGCACGACTGAAAGTAAGTTATATCTATGATCCAAACTAACAAATGTGCAACAATGCATGTTTATTTATAATTTGTTACATTTTTGTGTGAACATGTCCTTGCCTTTGCCCTTAATATGGTTTAAATTTGCTTTTTCAAAACATCATATAAAACTATAATTTATTATCTTTAGTCAATACAAACCCGATAAAAAGTTGAACAAATGCTAAATCTAGTTTAAATTTGGCTGCTACAATTCCAAATATCAATGCAATGGAAGATTTTTTTCCAGAATTTCTTAGCTGAAAGTTAAAAGAAAAGAAAAATCTAATCAAGAAATTAAAATCAAATTAATTATCTAGAGCACCTGATTGGCAGATGAAAGTAGATTTAAGGAAACAGGTGATTTTTCAAGAACATATTAAAAAAGAAACTCCTAAGACAGTCATTTTTTTTAAATATTACCAAAGAGTTATTATTATACAAATTTACAATCTCATGGGAAGAGAACATAGCTGAACCCCACAAAAGAAAACTTGATAAATACCATGAGTTAAAAGAAATCTTTCAAAGTAATGGTTGGAAAATGCGTTACCAACCATTGGAAATTGCAGCATCTGTTCTAAGTAAAGCAATGTCTCATATGGGCATTAACAAGCATCAAAGAGAAAATCCATAAAAGAATTATCAGTGAGCCTCAGCATGTAAAGAGACATGGAAGATAGCGGATTTATAGAAGCTTCTAATTTAGAAAGAAATATATATAACATTGAGGGGGTGACACTCTCATTTGGACCATGTGGGAGATTCTATTGATTGGGTCTTTTCAAAGAGAACTAATCACAGGGCAGGGTTGGGGTGATGCCTTTCAATGTCATAAATTTACTGCTTAATTGTAAAATTATCTTAACACAGCAATTTTCTATAACATTAAAATTTGTACCATCAATATTAACATTCTAATCATTTACAGAACAAACGGTACAGGCTAAACAAATATTTCTTTTAACAATCTGACATTACAATTAAATAGTAATTCCTCTTTCATTCGCCTTATTTTATTTAACTAAAGTTGAAAACACATCATTATAAACTAAACTACTTTGTATTCTTTAGATTTTTTTGACTGTTGTTCTCATCTGTATTCTTATAAACACAATGTTTCATCCAATGTAATCTCTGGCCTTCTTCAAGTGTTTCTTGTCAAACTTGGGAACTTTCTAGTCAAACTTAGGAGCCTTCATGAAACTTCAAACCAAACCCTTTCATTGGGGTAGATTGTTCTTATTCCATTAACCATGACTGGGTACAAGTATTAAGTTATGTTAAGTATTCTATGTTATTTTTGCCTGTAGACAGGATTGAACCAGCAACCTCTAAATCATTGTCACTTAGAATTGTATTATCTCAACTCTATATCCATTGCACAAAACTATTGTATATATAACAATAAAGATGAGGACAACTATCCAAAAATCTAAATAATACAAATTATCATGCCTCATCTCAAAAATTCAAACAAATAATAAAGTAAACTATCAATCATTGATTATTTTCAACCAGCTATTTAATCTATTTACAAAACACAGAAAAAAAAGGTAGAAGTGAAGAAATAAAATACATATACTCCATTGTTTGCAAAACTTTTCAAATACTTTGGCAAAAAAATCCAAAATGGAGCTGGAAAAGATCAGTCACTTTAAAGACATAATCGTGGGGCCAAGTAAAATCAATAATTCTCATTGAATATGAAACAATAACAATAAAATCCACCCTTCTGATTAGTTAGTGAAAACCTAGACCAATCCTGATTGGTCAAAATCCCTGCGATAGATTGCATAAAAAGCTCCCACTCACAACACCAGCTTTTCAGTTCTTGCAGCCAGCTGGGAATTGATCGCTATTGGCTGGGTCCCTGGAGAGAAAGTATGATGTTGTGAAGACCAAAACTTTTGATAACCCCAGGAAATACATGAATTTTGGTGTGAAAATTTTGTTGAGTATAAAATGTACTTTTATTGATTTTAACAGCATGTCAACCTGTCTCAGATTATTTTATGCCTAAAGGTTAGAGAGAATATCCTTCATTGTACATTTATAGTTTTAGTGTAGTTGTTCCATAAGAGTTTTTGCACAAAGTTATATTAGGAAATAATAGATTAGGAAAATATCCAAACAAAATGTGAGTAAAAGTTGAGAAAAACAGTGAATAACAAAACATAGACAATTACATTCAATTAATATTTTGCCTTGTGGATTTTAAGAAGCTTCATCATAATTTTTCATTGTTTTTAAAACAGACTTATATATATATATATATATATATATATATAATATATATATATGAAAAGGTGGAAATGGGGAAAGGGAGTAGTGAGAAAGAGAGGGGGGGAAGAGGAGTGCCACCAAGGATATGCTAGATCACAAGTTCTGGTGGTAGGATAGTATGATCAAAGGATTTAGTCTTGTGGAAGGTTATAGGTAACAGCATGTTGGTTTTGTCTGTGTGAGATGAGACTATGTTAGTTTTTGGTATTCAGGAACTTTTATGTTCTATACATTTCAAAATTTCTGTGATTTTACATTTTGTGTATTTTTTGCGTTATTTATTCTTTATCCTTTTTGATGTTGCTTTTGTGAATTATGATTATTGAGATGCCTGACATGAGGTGGAAAAATCCAGGTTTTTGTTTTATGGTCTTTAAATTCCCAATAACTGCTGATTTGCATAGACAATACAGATTCTTGCAGTGTGCAGGTTTTAAGAGCGGTGCGTGGGTGAAATTGAATGTGTGATCTATGGTGTTCATAGAGTCATTTAAGTTTCATTGTGTTTCTCCTATGTAGCTTTGATCACACTAAGTTATATATAAAGTATTCCTATCTAAAAATAATAATTCATACTCAATTATATGGTTTCAAGTAATCATTTCTATTAAATAATAATCATTTGTTTGTACACAGTTATATAGTTTCAAGTATTCTTATCTAACACTAATGATATATAGATTGAAGTAACTAATAATAATCCTTAGGTTTCAAGTCTTTCTAACATTAATAATTCTATTTAATAATAATCACTATTTTGCACACAGTTATAAGATTGCACATATTTTTATCAAATGTGAATAAGTTTTAAACAGATCTATTTTATCGATAGATGAAACACTAACAGGTACTACCACTTTGAGTCATTGAACCTGGGAGTAATGGTAATGAAGAGGTACTCTACACTTACCTGAGCTCCAGAACTGGAGTCTCACCATTCGACAGTTTAGTGTAAAACCATGACAAAATGCACTTTGTTACTGTTTATACTTTCTGGATAAAAAAAGTACAGTAGAAGTCAGGTGAGAGAACACTGAAACTTATGGTATAAACAATATATCAATAAGTTTAATACCTCATGATAAAACAATCATTTATTTTATGCAACAAAAATTTGATTTTCAACAATCTCTTTTTTTATCAATGCACTTAATTTAGAGTTGAATACAGGGAAAATTTCAGATAAAATTCACCTAATGTATCTGGTTATCAGCTTATTAATCCATCTCTGTAATGTTGGAGAAAGGTATAAGCACATGCTGGGAAGAGTTGACAAAGTTAAAAAAAAAGAAAGAAAAAGAAAAACTGATCTCAAAGACAATAAATGCTCTGGAAGACCTCAAAAATTTGAACACTGATAAATTGGTGGAATTTTTAAAGGAAGATGCAACACAAACAACAGAGTGACTTTCAAAAAAAAAAAAAAAAAAAAAAAGATAAAAACGTCCTTTTTTTTTTCTAGGCAAGAAGTTGACTGATGATTTTGTTTTCCAATAATTCCCATCTTCATGTTGCAAATGTGATGCAGCAAATAATCCTAGAATAATATGGAAAATTCTGCCTTATGAAGTATGATCATTGAGCTATCACTTACTTTCAAAATATCAAATAATTAACTGCATCAAAACTGGAGTCATTCTTTATGATAAAATACACAATTAAAACTCCACCCTGTTGGTGGGGCTCTTAATATACTGACTGTATTCCTTGCTGAGTGTTAAAAAAACTCTCCCCTTGCAACAACAAAAAAGGTGTCCTGGGTTTAACACTAAATTGCAATCAATGGTGAGGCTTCAATTTTACAGATCTGAGGAGTGTGGAGTCATCCCTTTATTGTTATTACTTCTAGTTTCACTTTGACCTAGAGTGCTTAAATCTGTTTGAAAATTATAAGTATCATTATCAGATATATTTGAAAACATATAATTGGGTATAAAAAAATAATTATTAAATAGGAATAGTTACTTGAAACCATGTAATTGGAAAACAAAATGACATTGGTATAAAATAACCCAACAAGGGTTGACATGCTGTAAAAACAATCAACCAACTATTTAATTAAAAGATGGTATATACTTGTAAGAAGTCATGAAAAATTATTTGGTGACTGAATAATGATGCTATAACTTTATATGAATAAAAAAACTTTGTCAGAAGCTGATGTAAGGGCCAACACTACATTCTCATGCCCTAGCCAAATCTATGATATGGGGCCCCCACTCAACTAGATGTCAATTTTTATTAAGTAGTATTCATATAAAATATATGAAACCTGCCTTTCCAGGGCCCCCAGGAAGGCTCCCCCACCCTACTGTAGTATACACTGGCCCTGAGTTTCAAGGTATTTTGATTTCCTTTCATTTTTGTAATTTCATTTTAATAATTTTATCAATTTACTACCTTTTCTACACTCAAAAATATTCAGACAGTAACATTATTGTAATATATTATCTGCAAATTTTTAATTGCATTAAAGAATATATTTTTGGAATTACTAAGATCTTTTGATAAAAAGCCAAGATCTCTATAGTAGTTAAGCTCATCAACAAATATATCCCTCATAATCCAAAAGCATTCCCTGCTCCTCAAATATTGCTTTTAGAAAGAATTTTCTATCAATGATTTGTTTCATAATTGAGTTCAAATATATAACTAAGTATAAGAATGCTATTTCTAGCATCACTAATTACAGATAATACCAGAAATTATTCAGATAATTGATCCTCTTCTTTGTTTTCTTGAAGTTAACACTTATATATATATATATGTTTATATACTGATCCATTCTTCAGCTGAAACATTGTTAACAATATCAAGAGGTTAAATTATCCAAACAATTACTGGTATGTTAATGACTCTTCTTAAAATTATCATTAATATGTTTATAGATTATAATATGATTACCTGAGAAGTAGACTAGAATCTCTCAGCAAATATTTGTTCATTATGTTGGATTATATATAAAAACAAAATAACCTGCTTAAGATCAAATAAATTCATAAAACAAAATAAGAATAATTATTAATTGTTTAGATTACTATCTGCATATTTGCTGTTTTTATTACAGCATTTTAGTTGGTATGTTCTTTAGCCTTTTTCCAGTAGAAGCAGTATATAGAAGTCTCTGAGTGTTGCATTGTGTTTTCTCCCAATCTCAACAACAACAATATAGTTTAGACTTGAGTGTCAAAATCTCATGGATATGTGCGTAAATTTCAGATCAAACTGAAAACAATTGTCTATATATATAAGCATATAAACTAACTTTTGATGATGTCTAGAGGACCTACCAATAGGGATGGATGGTGAGAGAGAGGCAAAGGAAGACATAATGTTGGCATGCAGGCCCCGACATTAACTTTTTTCATGACCGTCCCGAACAAAAATTATCAACCGTCCTGAATGGGGTTTGGACCATCCCAAAATCAAAATATTTTTGTTTAATTCATTAGCATTATCTATACTTGTCAGTCATCAGTAGCATAATAACATGTAATCAAACATAAAGAAAAGCTGAAGCAGTTGACAGAAACATTTATTTATAATCAAGAATAATAAAATAAAAATTTTATAAACTAAAATTTATTCTATTTCCATCTTTATGCGGACATTTTCCAACCATAAAAATATATACTGTGTGATTGTGTCTATTTCTTTAGTGTTGTCGACATTAGTAATTTTAAGTCTAAAACTAGACCGTTTTTTGAGGTCTGTATTTGGGCAATCACTGGACGGCCAATATTGGAATGTAGTACTAACTTTTAGGAAAATTTTATTTATTTATTATTTTCAGCTCATTTCAGAAAACAGTATGCACCATTTTATCACCATAGATTTAATAAAAACAATGAGCTTAGCATAAGGGTTATCATCATAGGAAATAAAATTGGTAACCAGAGTTCAAATCCTGGATGATGCTGTTTGTGATTCACTTCATGCTAATGCCCTTGGAAAAAACATACATCCATCTGTTCACCCCACCATAGCTATGGGTAAATAGTAGGGCAGAGAGAGTTCTTTAGCCTTGGTTAGGCAACCAATCTAGGAGAAGGAAAACTCTTAGTCCAAACAAGCTTTACTTTGCTAAAAAATTGACCTTTTATGAAATCCTGCTCTTTGCGGAAAACCAGTTTTACTCTGCTTAAAAATTGATCTTGTGTCACATCCTGCCTCTGGTGGAAGGGTTGGGTAAACACATACATTTAATAAAAAATATCAGTAAATTATTTCCATCTGAATCCACATTATACCAATGGCATTGAATTCTCTATCATTATATCAATTATACCTATAAAAATTCTATTAAGATTCATTTCATTTTTTTATTTAAAATAATAAGGAATTATTAAAGCATTTTCCCTACTCCCCTAAGTGCAACATGAAACAAGAACTGACTAGAAAATTTTTTCAGTAAAATGTAGATAAAAATTTATAAGTAAAATGTAGATCCTACAGTATTAAACTTGAAAATGTCAAGTCACATCCTGTCTATAGAAATTATATGACAATTGCAAATAAATAAAAGAAAATACTCTATAATTAGCATTTAATAGTTATGTCTTTAAGAAAAGAAAATGACTGAGGTGAGTGTGAACACAGACTCAGCACTGTTATTAAGTTGGAAATTGGATTGGAAATTGCTTTATTCTTTCATTTTAACATCATTGTGTTGACAAAAATCTTGCTACACTAACAGTCATTCAAATCATGTTATATAAGTTTAGTAATCAAGTATTTTCTTTATTATATTACAGAACTGAGTTCAAATATATAACCAAGTATAAAAATGCTGTTTCTAGCATTACTAACAGATTTTTAAAATTATACCAGAAATTTGTTATTTTTTTAATGATAATTTATTTAAGCTGAACCACTGTCAATAATTATTTCTAATTAGAATTTATTTCATCTTAATTTCACTTGCTTTTTATCACAGTTCATAAACCATCATTCCATGATTGTGGGTAAGTAACATTATATCTATTCACTTTTGGCAAACATTAAGCTCACTACTGAACTATACCCTATTTATGAGACATGCTTGGTTTTAAAGAATCTCTCTCCTCAATACAATAAGAGGAGCAGGTCAGGACATTTCCTGATGCCTGTAGTATATCAAATGGAGAGGTTAAGAGAACTAGACAATTTTTGTCTCTATCCATATCTGTTTATATTGGGTTCCCACACTTGTTTAACAGTTATCATCATAGGAAATGGACTCAGTAACCAGGATGAGACTGCTTGCATTTCACTTCACACTGATACCCTTGAGAAATCCATATCTTCTTCCCCAGCTATGGGTAAATAGTAGGGCAGATTGGGTTCTTTATATTTGGTTAGGCAATGAATAAAAGGAAACACTATAATAACCATTTTAATAGTTATCTCATTTGAAAAGTTATGATTGTGGTGGGCAAAAATGAAGATCATACAGTTTTAAACTTGAAAATGTTTTTAGTGACCACTAGGCCTCACACTCACCCCCATAGGATTGTTTGGATGACATAGGAACATTGTTGCTCTAGTAACAATTTGTATTAAAATAAAAAATATATTGATGTTTTAGGAGTTAGGTTTCCTATTCAAATCTAAATATATTAAGGTTTGCTGACCATTAATCAAACTGTTTCTGGTTGTCCAGTGTGCAAAGAAAAGAAGCAGGAAGTATAAAATACCAACAGCTGAATGGTAATTGCCTTAAAATAAAATCCATCTGTTGCTTCATTTTTGCTTCTGTTCCATTTCCAAAGATGAATGGAACCCCAGAAATATAGATGTCATTTAAGCATCAATAAGCCACACAGATCAAATTGATACGCCTACACAAATCATGTCGAGATAAATACTCTAACAAATCTTATGTGGACAAATTGTATCCATATAGATGACCACCTACATAACAAAAGAGGAAGGTTGGTGCAAAGCCTGCTACAGCTCATGTGCAACACAGGCCCAGTGAGAGATAGCAATCAATAACCCACCTACACATTGCCTAAAGTACTTTTGTGATGCAGACTTGTATTCTATTCATAGAAAATATTTGGCATAAAGTTTCAACACAAACACACAAATGACAATGTGGCAAATTGGTGCCAAATTTATCATATCCTTAATGAATTTTATTCAACTATGAATATACATACACATTGTTTTAATTAAATGAGTTTATACATTTCAGTCTGTAAGTATAACAAGATTAATATACATTCTTAATTCTTATATGAAATTAAAAATATGTATATCTTATGTAGTGTCTTAACACATAAATTATAGCAGTAGCAGTAGCCTAGAGACATAATAGACAAAAGATCCTAAGTATGACCCCCCCACACACACACACACTTTCTTTTTCCCTTCACTTCCATTCTTTTGGTTTTGATGTTCTTTAGGGAAAAAGCTGCTGGGCTTCTACACACACAATCTACACTTAAATTAACCACTTTTTGCCCAAGTGTCAGATATATGCTTAAAAGGTAAAACCATGAATATTTATTTATTTTGTTTAATAAATGTATATATTGTGTGGATCAATCAGTTTTGTTATTATTACTTTGTGTATGTTATTGTTCACCACATTATTTTCAAACTCAGTTTCATGTTAAACTATTTCAGATACAAATCCACTATAAAACTTTCTCTTACATTAGCAACACATCCAAATCACAATACTTGTTAAACCACAAGTGAGAATTTACAAAATTTATATCATTAATGAATTAGAGTACATCTCATTCTTATATGAAATTTAAAATGTATTATATAATCTGTAATGTCATCAACAGGAGGCAATTTGATTTTAATAAATTTACACATAATACTCAAACGTATAATTTGCAGATCATGTTATATTAAGGAGCTATGTAAAGATTCATACTTAAGAATTAATTATATTTAATTATAACTTTGTAAATAGAAATATCAATTCAGAAAACAAGTGCTTAATTCTTCATTATATCTTTTAAAAATATATTTTAATCTAATTTCAAAAATCAAAATGAATTTTAAACAAAATTAAATATAATTATTGACACTTGATATATTTCTTTTTATACATTTGTACTTCTAATGGATATGTTTTGTCTTAAGATCAATTGAAACAACTCAAATTTATTTAGCATTCACTGGAAAAGAAAAGGTGTTTAAACATTAAACATGAAATTTTGAGTTGTTTCTATATATGTTATTAAAATTTGTGATCATTTGAATGAGAATTGGTCAGGTTACTAGATTACGAAATTATATCGATTTTTCTGAAACAGCCTGTACATCTCACATGATATCAAATATTTTGAAACACCCAGTATATACTATAATAAAGAAACTTTATGAAAACATCAATTATTTGTAAGAGATATTTGTCAGGTATTAACTTTCTCTACTAGAAATAAAATGTGAAGACAATAAAACTGAAACAAATGGATTGGAAAGTAAGATCGAATCAAGGATTTTCCTATAATGCTTGGTTTTAAAGGATCTGTCTCCTCAGGCTGCACCTCCTCAATACAATAAGAGGAGCAGGTCAGGGCATTTCCTGATGCCTGTAGTATATCAAATGGAGAGGTAAAGAGAACTAGACAATTTTTGTCTCTATCCATATCTGTTTATATTGGGTTCCCACATTAAAAAAGGTTCATGTGCCACATTTTGCCCATCTGGAAGGTTGTGAATAAAGTCAATGGTGAAACAAAGTCATGAATAAGAAAGGAAAAAAAAGTTGAGGAACTAAGAACATCCTTTATGAATGATTTTTCAAAAGTAAAAATAACTAAATATTTAAATTATTTATTCCTTTTACAATTTGTCTTAGCACCTGGCTTTTCTTCTAATTAAGTAGTTAATAAATGATGTAGCCAGAGTTTTGAATGAAATAATTTTTATTCATTTTCAAGATCAGACATGTTTTAAGCAGTAACTGGTGTATTTTTTTAAATGCATTCTTACAGTTTTCATGTGGAGGTGGCTAAATGGCTAGTGGCAAACCAAGTTCAAACTCTGGCTAGGATTATTTGTATTCACTTCATATTACAGCCCAGTCAGCAGGGCTTAAATAAACTGAATGTATCTCTTGCTGAGGGGTAAGATCCTCACAAAAAGAGTAAACACTAAACTGCATCTGATGGTGAGTCTCCTGTTCTAAAGCTCTGAGGAGTGTCAAGTTACCCCTTCATCGCCATAATTTCCCTGGTCCACTCTGACCTGGGTGGTAGGATCTATTAGTGTCTCATCTATGGGTCAAATATGTTTAAAAAAATATGTATATTCAATAGGAATACTAATACCAAATAACTAAATATTTTGTATTAAGAATAGTTACTTGAAACTATAATTGTTTACTAAGGAGTTAGTTACTTGAAATCATATAACTGTGTACAAACAAATGACTATTATTACAGAGAATTAATTACTTGAAACCATATAATTATTAGTATGGGATAGGAATAAATGAGATCATAAAACTGCGTGCAAATTTTATTGATATCATATAACTGTACAAAAAAAAAAAAAACCCTCTGAAGAAATAATTACTCAAAAAAATGTAAATATAAATGTAGAATGAATGTAATTCAGTAACCTTTAGGTATGAAATAACCCTAGACAAGTTGACATGCTGTTAAAATCAATCAAGTCACTTCACATTCATACCTTTGGGAAAGGCCTGAATCTACTGTCCCCAACCATGGGTAAAATAGTAGATTAGTAAGAACTCTTTAGCTTTGGGACTTTGATATTAGCTAAGGTTAGTGATCATTGCTTCCCTGAGACTGGTTGCTGTACTAAGACTAAATATCACAGTCTGCCCTACTATTTATCCATAGCTAAAGAGAGAAGAGATGGATTCATGCTTTTTCTATGGGTATTAACATGAAGTGAATAACAAAGGACATGAACTCAGGTCTATTTCCTAAGACAATAACTATAAGAGGAATAGCACTGCTCTTAGGCCTGCTATAAAGGGGAATTACTCGACATGACAACCGGATATGTTATGGAAAATATATCTCTATCCTGTTTAAGGTATTATACAAATTCACATACAGGATATATATGCAGATATGCAATCAACAATTCACTCAATATACTGAATTATTAATTACTGCTTTGCCAAGATTAATAGCTTTCTTTTTGAAGATTGTTTTTTTCTATTTGAATCAGATACTTATTTACTGCTTTGAAGGTCCAAATTAACTTTTTGGAACAAGTTGTTTTGAAAGCCATCATACCAATGAGAAAAGTATCACATACTGTTCAGTCACAAGGTAATTCTTTATAAGAAAAGCAGTGATACATCAATAGATCCTATAGCATTTAACCAAGATATACAGTTTTTTTTGTTATTATCATTAATATTCTTCTTTATCATTATTAATTCTGTTGAGTATTTTCTTTCATCTTTTAATTTTAGTTGCTTTTTTAGGCTGACTTACTTTGATTGTTATTTCTATAAAAATAAAGCTGAAATTAAGAGATGAAAGAAAATATCAGTTAAAATTGATAATAATAACAAAATAAACCACCTTATGTACATAGATGATACAAAGATATTTGCCAAAAATGAAAAAAAAAACTTATACAAACTATAAGAATATACAGCCAGGATATAGGAATAGAATTTGAGATTGAAAAAAGTGTGCCATGCTGATAATGAAAAAGGGGAATAGAGAAACAACAGAAGGAATAGAACTACAAATCAAGAAAGCAGAAGAACACTTAGAGAAAAGGAAAATTACAAGAACTTGGGAATATTGGAAGTGGACACCATCAAACTATCAGAGTCAAATGAAAAAGTAAGAAAAGAGTACATCAGAAGGACAAGAAAACTTCTGAAAACTAAGATCTGCAGCAGAAATCTTATTAAAGAAATAAACACCTAGGCTGTGCCACAAGAACATACTTTGGACCATTCTTAAAATAGACAAGGGAGGAACTCTGACAAATGGACCAAAGAACAAGGGAATTGATGGTGATGCACAAAGCATTACACTCAAAAGATAACATAGATACTCAGAGCTTGGTAAAGCAGTTGGTATGGAAAAACCAGACTTCTCTATGGCAAAAGTGGATGTAAGTTCAAGTCTCACTGACAGACTATTCATTATCATAGTCTTCAATAATCACTATTCGACACTGTCATAAAAATAACAATTTGACTTTTGATGAAAGAAAAAACTAAAATAAAATAAAATACAAGTTAAAATTAATTAAAAAAAAATGTGTTTGATAAAAAATGCACACCCATATCTATTTACCCCCCCCTACAGGCAGGATGTGACACAAGGTTAATTTGAGTTAAGTTGATTTGAATTCAGAATTTTCCTTCTTCTAGATTAATTGCCTAACCAAGAAAGAACTCATTCTTCCCTATAATTCACCCATAACTGAAGAAACAAGAGATGGATTCATGACTTTGCCAAGGGCATTAGAATGAAGAGAAACACAAACAGACCCATCCAAAATTTTAACTCTGGTTTCTAATTCCATTTCTATGACAATAATTGGTTCAATAAGTTTGCCTCCACATACATACACAAAAAATGGATACATTTTTTTTAAAATCCCCCTTTTTATATGATTCTTTCAAAAAATATTTTCCTTAAGGTTTTTTTACAAAATGATAAAACAGAATTTAAGGATGAAAACTGTATCAGATCATTTTGTACTTCCATATTTTATTTTTAATAACATATAGGCAATAAAAAAAATTGGCTATTTAAAGTGTGGTATATCAAGGAGGCTGCATAACCAACAATACTTGCTCCTTTCTATTTTTTTTACTATTGCCAACAAATTTTAATACAGCATTTCTTTAACAGAATTTGGCATAACAAGTAAATAAAGAACATTTTAAATAGGAGTTTTGATATGTAGATTTCAACATTGGTATTTACTGCTTGCTTTTGAAAAGAATATGCAAGTATTCTGATCAATGCTGGTTCAAAAGTATTTCCAAGAAATTGATTTCTAGAAACACAAAAATAACACAAACTATTGCCAAGAAACAAAACTAGGAAAACTATCATCAGTGAAACTAAAATTACATAAGCAATAATTATTACAAGATCATTTGGCTTAGATTTATTTCATTTTGTAGCATTTTCCTATCAAATGAAGGAATTAAAAAAAATCCTAGAACATAATAACCATTGTGAGAAACAAGATGGTTGGGTGGTTGATTTGCTTTATGGCATTTTAACCCTTCATACCAAAGTTAGTCATTTTTTTTTTGCAAGCAATTATTTGGTTTCAAGAAACTAATGAAAATCTTTTATAAACAATAATAGCTTCAAGGAACACAAATTATTTGCACACAATAATATGGTTTCAAGTATTTCTATCTCATACTAATAATTTTCAAACAGTTCTATTTGACCTATAGATAGGATCCTAGCAATTATGACCACTCCAGGTTAGAGTGGACTTGGGAGTAATGACAATGAAGATGTGACTTCACACTCTCCAAAGATTCAAAACTGAAGCCTCACCAGCAGATGCAATTTAATGTCATACTCAAGACATGTGAGAAACAGGAGTTGTTTTCCTTACATAATGGTTTTGTCTAAGAGAATAAAAAAATACTAGTATATATGGAGTTTAATATAAAGCTATAAAAGGTTTTTATTAGTAAATATTTTTGTATCTAATCAAAATAATTGTTTTTATCATCGATTCTTATATATTGTTAGTTTATAAAATAACCATGGAATTTCCATGGGTAGAGATATTACGCCCTGATCCTAGGTAGAAGTGCCAGGGTGTAACACTTTGATCCTATGCGTATACTACACTCTGATCTTAAAAATGTAAAATATGTAAATAATGTCATTTTTGGCAGAAAGTATGCTATTTAGAGAATAGTAAACAAGGCTATGCTTTGTCTTTGATAACAATAAAAAGTGAATATGAATAGATAAGAAGATGATGTTTAATTAGTGTTACTTTTAGAATATAAATCTAATGACAAAATACCATTACCATTTGATTTTAAAACATTTTAACTTCCTGAAGTATTCATTAATGAGGAATATAAGTTGTTCTCCTTACATCATGGTTTTGTTTAAGTGAATCAAAAATTACGAGAATAGATGAAGGCTAATCTAGAGCTATAAAAAGTTTTTGAATGTATAAGTTTTTTTAGCATCACATCAAAAAGTTTTAATTAAATAGCCTTTAAAAGAGTTCTCTTGAATGTAAAGAGATCTATCCAGAAATTATCCAGCTATTTTTAATATCTTGAGAACCAGTTATATGGTCTTTATGTAACTTGATGACTTTTATGAGGGGTCCTTACTATGCAAGCATGAACATTTTTTCATGGAGTTACTCAGCCAATAGTAAGGTGTTATTGGGTGAATATACATCAGATTTTGCTTAAAACTTGGACATTTATCTACAGAATTCTGTTAAAAGTGATCTATGTTCTGGAAGGCTTTCAACAAACAGAATACCTAAAAATGTTAAATGCGTGCAGGCTGCAATCAAAGGAAATCAACAATTGACAGTGCAAGAATTAGAACATCTGTGTATTCTATAGACTGTCCAACTATTTTGAATCTCTCCACTGTCCATTCTTTACATGTTGTGTTGGGTTTTGGCAGGAATTTTGCATCATCTTGGACTGTCAATCCTCTTAATCTAGATTTGGCTACCAGCAACTTTTGGATTTTCCCAAAGATAAAATTGTTATTGGAAAGGAGATTTTAGATTAAGCAGCTGATGTTTATCCCTAAAGATTTATTTGCTGAATGTTTGAAAAAGTAGAAGGAACACTTAGATAAAATTGTGACATCCTAAGGGAAATACTAAGGGGAATAAAGCCCTAGGTATATATTTATCAACCCTTCCGCATGATCAATCTCTTAAGTGGAGTTTAACAGGTTTGAATTCAGAGTTTTTCTTCTCCTAGACTGGTTGCCATACCAAGGTTAAAGAGCCCAATCCCACCTGCTATTGACCCATAGCTGGAGGGAGAGTAGTTGGATTAATATCTTCTGCAAGGGTATCAGTGCTATGTGAAATTTGACATTTGTTGACAGAAACTATTTGAATGATGAAGAAAGTTTTTGAAGGTGACCCAATGCGAGAAGATCTGATAAAATTTTGGTACTGATGCTTTAAACTTGACTAGAAATCTGTTGAAAGCGATATTCCTGATAAAGGAAAATTTTAAATTCAACAGAAGTCTTCCTTCAGTGCACAAATAGTTTAGAACCAATATTGGTTGAATCTTAGCATCATCAATGTTTCAAATATCAGATTTTATGGCAGACATACTGACTATCAGTAGAGTTGGACTTTAAAAAGTAGAAAGGGAGGAGCCTTTACAGAAACTGGTTATAGCCAAATCAATAACTATTTTCATAATTTCAGTTGTAATAACAAATAAGTAACAAGTTGAAACCTATTTATATTTCAGTAAAGAGATTTGGAGGTTGTTATTTACCCACTCCATTCACCATAAGTAGGATATGACACAAGGTCGCAAGTATGGAGCATACAGCGAGGATTGAAGAGATATCTAGAGGTTGTCCAATATTTTAGACAAGTATTTGGTTCAATTCTTGAAAGAAATGTTGAGACTAAAAATTTGGTTTTGATTTGAAACTTGTCAACTTGGAAGCTATAAATGTTAAAAATGTCCAAATCCATAAGTAAATTTGTTCTGACAATTGTAAGTTACATACACATTATACATATATTGATCAATAAGTTCTTCTAATCACTTACAGACTGTTTTGCCCTACTGTAACTACTGCAATAACTTTACATTTAAGAAATTTCTAGCTATATTTCTTCTCCTTCTGCCAATAATTTGTACTATTTCACTTGCAATAGTGTATCACCTACTTTCAAAAGAATAAATTCAAATCTTGGTTTTATTCCAATAAATTATAAGCATCATTCTTCTACATTAGTGTAAATATTCTGTTAGTGAGTAAGTAGAGTTCATTTGCTCATTATTGGCAAATTTGCAAAAAAACTTTTTATGCTGCAACAACCATAGTGGAACAAAGATTTATAAGATAGACAACATGAATAAAAAATATATAAAATTAATCAGAAATTTGAAAAAAGTTATTCATTGTAAAGTTAGAGTGAGAAAATTTAACTCACTATTTATATGCCGAATTTTGTTACCTAAACTGTATCTTTTTTAAGTTGTAGGAAATTGGCAACTCAAATCCTGGATGAAGCTGTTTGCATTTTACTTTGCACTAATTCTCTTGGGAAAGGCAAAAATCAAGATTAAATAGTAGGGAACACTGGCCTCTTTAGCTTTGGTTAGGCAACCAGTCTAAGAGAAAGAAAACTCTGAATTCAAACCAGCTTTACTCCACTTTAAAAAATTGACCTTGTGTCACATCCTGCCTGCAGCACAGGGATGGAGTAAATACATACAAGCTTAAAATCTGCCCATAAGGTGGGTTTTCAGCTGTTTGTCTAATTTACCAATTTCAATAAAAACAGATATTTTCGCATCTGGAATATATATATATTTACTTAAATTCCCTGCACAAGTAGGATGCAACACAAGTACAGATTTTAAATGGAGTTTAACAGTTTGGAATTCAGAATTTTTTCCTCAGACCAATTGCCATAGCAAGATTAAAGAGCCTAATCTCTTCTACTATTTTACCCATCGCTAGAAAGAGGATAGTTGCATCCATACCTTCTCCCAAGGGTTTTAGTACTATGTGAAATGCAAACATCCTTCTCTTGGATTTGAACTCTAGTCACCATGTCCATTTTCTATTATGATAACCATTACACCATGAAGACACCTGCAATATATGCTACTCATTCTGGGAAGATAGTTAATATGTTAACTTCTTGGATGATTTTATTAAAATAGAATATAACTAAGATGTTAAAATGCTTCAATGGGACTTTAAAAGTGAATACCTATTTATAGCTCAAAATTGTTGCCTCAAAGAATGATAACAATTTAAAAAAAACATCCTTAAAGTTGCAAGGAAATATTTGATGAAGTAAACTGATTCACTTAAGAGATCATTTCTGTAGAAGCACACATGAAAGTCAACTAATTAAAAATACTTGATAATGTTGAAAAGAAAAGAAAAAAAAGGATATGGCATAATCTAACCATTCTTTGACAGATTTCTGAGAAGCTCTACCACATAAAAAGAATCTTTTCAGAATTCAATCAGAACTGTTAATGAACAGTGAAGAAGTAATTTGATGGAAGAAGATTTTTATGTGAAACTGAACAAAACCAGATGAGATTTGGTTTTGTAACTAAGTAGCTTTGAGGCACTTGATTGTTAAGGCCAGATGTTGCCAATAACTTGCACAGATGTACAGGTTAGCAACCAAGAGAGTTATTCAATTAACTCATTTGATCAAAAATACAAAATAGTAAAAAAAAAAAAAAGGTAAAGTAACATTTAGAATTGTGTAATATATTTTTGATTACAGCAAACAAAACTAAATTTCAATAAGACAAATGATTTTCACTATATTCATTGAACTGAATAGGAAATGACAAAAGAAGACATTGCTTATCTTTTAGATTTTATTTTTAAATCCACATTCCATTTCCAAATTATGCTCAATTCTTTTTCATGATTTTCAGTGCCATAAACCAAGTCCAAAACAATGCAGAGTTTACATTTATAGAAAAAAATTATGAAAAAAAATTTATCTTGCTTTTTTTTCATAAAAAATCACCCTTATTTATTGGATGATCCCTGTGTGAGTATATATATATAATATATATATATA